>VXAB01008332.1:147595-265016 GCA_013399175.1 Odontophorus gujanensis | reverse complement strand
TGAAGGGAGGCTGTAGTGAGCTGCAGGCAANAAGGGAGGCTGTAGTGAGCTGCAGGCAAGCCTCTTCCCTCATGTAACTAGTGATAGGCTTCAAGTTGTGCCAGGGGAGTTTCAGACTGGATGTTAGGAGATACTTCTCTGAAAGAGTGGTCATGTGCTGGAATGGTCTGCTCAGGGAGTTGGTGGAGTCACTGACCCTGGAGATATTAAATGAACATTTAGATGTTGTATTGAGGAACATGTTGTGTTGAGGAACAAGGTTTAGTGAGAACGATTGTTGATAGGTGGATGGTTAGACTGGATAATCTTGTAGGTCTTTTCCAACCTTGGTGATTCTGTGATTCCATGACTCCAAAACCTTCTTTAAACTTCCTGAAGCATGCACATCCTTTCTTCACAGTAGTTGAAAGAAATAATTTTTACAGTTTTACACTGTGTACTGTCTGGACTTGTATGTTGGATTTTGGCATCTCTTCAGGGACATTTAAGGTGATGTCTAAGGTACTGCTTTATCGTCTGAGTCCTCAAGGTCATGAACAGCCTTAGGGCATGCTTCTTCCTCTCCTAAGAGTTGTGATATCTGACCTTTTCCCCAGTTTGTGGAGTTGCATCTTGTTACAATTCACATAAATGTGGACCTATGACACTTATTAAGGGGGTCTCCCATCAAGAAACTTGCAAATGATAAATGATACAGACAATGAGGATTGCAGTATGATCAATGAATAAGAACAATCTGGATAACTGTACTCAAGTATTACTCTCTTATGTATTGTTTTCAACATAGAGTGGAGAGAATCAAAATAAAATGTTTCCCACTCTACCTGTATTCAGGCAAGGTAGGTATTCAGCCTCAGATGTCTGCAATACCCATTTCATTTGTTTTTAAAAATGTAATATACTGAACTTTTTATTCATTCTTTGGAAAACCTTCATTGCCAAGACAGGCAATAGCTAACCATCACAGCCTGTAAAATTAAAAAGAATTTACAAAAAATAACAGGATGCAATCCAGTGATGAAGATTTTAAACTCCTATGATGTAATGCTATGTGTTAACACTTTCAAGAGAAAAATAGTCACAAATAGGTAAGAAAAACATATTTATTATGTTGTATTCTTCATATAAACTTTTATCATTATACCATCAAAATCTTTCAACATGCAGGCTAGAAAATGGAATCTTGTAATTAAGATGGAGCTAGGCAACTTGCATCCCAGGGTCCTGAAGTCACTAAGTCACTCTCCATTATATTCAAAATTCATGGCTGTCCAGGTGAACTTCCTGGTGACTGGAAAAAGGAAACTGTCACTCCAAATGTAAGATATGGATAAGAGAAGATGAGAGGAACTACAGTCTGCTAAACCTCACTTTTGTGCCTGGGAAGATCATGGAGTGAATCCTCCTGGAAGCTATATTAAGATACATGCAAGACAAGGAGGTGATCCATGAAAGGGCAGATCATGTCTGACCAATCTGGTGGACTTATATGATGGAGCGACAGCATCAGTGGACAAAGGAAGGGTATCAAATCTCATCTTCCTGGACTTGTGCAAAGCCTTTGACATGGTCCCACTGTATATCCTTCTATCAAAAGATGGTTATGAAGTCTGGACTACTAGTGGATAAAGAATTCACTGGATGGTTGCAGACAGAGGGCTGTGGTCAATGGTTCTGAGTCCAAGTAGAGCCTGGTGATAAGTGGTGTCCTGCAGGGATCAGTCTTGGGACTGGTGTTCTTCAAGATCTTTATCAATGACCTAGACAAAGGGATCAAGTGCAGCCTCAGCAAGTTTGCTGATGACACCAAGTTGAGTGTTACAGTTTACACAATAGAAAGAAAGGGTGTCATCCAGAGGGACCTGAACATGCTTGAATAATGGGCCCAAACGAAATAAGATTCAACACAGCTAAGTGCAAGGAGTTGCACTTTGGTCAGGGTAATTCCAGATGTGTATGCAGACTGGGAGAGGAACTCATTGGGAATAACCCTGCAGAGGCAGACTTTGAAGTCCTAGTGGGTGGAAAACTGAATGTGAGCCAGAAATGTGCACTTGCAGTCCGGAAGGCCAAGAGTATCCTGGGTTGCATCAAAAGAGGAGTGGCTATTAAGGAGAGGGAGATAATGGTTCTCCTCTACTGTGCCCTTGTAAGACCACCTCTGGAGGATTGCATCCAGTCCTAGGTCCCTCAGCCGAGAAAGATGTAGAGCTTTGGAGTAGGTCCAGAGGAGGGTTACAAAGATGATCAAAGAACTACAGTGCCTCTTCTGTGAAGAAATGTAGAGGAAACTGGACTCATTTACCTTAGAGAAGAGAAGGCTTCGGGTAGATGCCATTGAAAGTTTCCAGTACTTGAAAGAATCTTATAAACAGAAGGGAGATCAGCTTTTTACATGGCCCAGTAGTGATATGACAAAGGGGAATGCTTTTAAGTGAAAAAGAGGGAAGATTTAATTTACATGTTAGGAAGAGGTCCTTTATTCAGAGGGTGTTGAGGCACTGGCACAGACAGCCTAGAGAAGCTGTGGACACCCCAGTCCTTGTAGATGTTCAAGGCCAGGGTGAATGGGGCCCTGGACAGCCTGGACTTGGACCTAGGTGATCTTTCAGGTTCCTTTCCAACTGAAGCCTTTCTACTTTATGACATAAGTTGTCATTCAAGCAACACCAGAACCACTCTCCACTGAATGTCAGCATGAAAATAATTTCCAGTCTCTTAATTTGAACAGATAAATATTAACTGCAGCTGTCCAAATACCTTCCTGGAAATAATCTGGTTTACTGCTCCAGGGATCATAGCCATGAAGGGAAATTGACTCCTAAACTGGCTCCAGACTCACTAAAGAAACAGAAGCTATCATCTAAAATATTTCAGAAGCAACTCACTGAACTACTGCATACATTTCAAATGGCATCCATTCGTAGAAAAAACGTTGATTGGAAAGGGTGAATTATCTTTCAGTTTTGATACATGGTTGGTAAGAAAATGTATTAAGTTAGGATACCAAATTCCAACTAGATTTAATACACACTTTATATGCATTTAAAATATGTTACTTACCTAAAAATACTACACAATACAGAGTGACTTGTCAGCTTAGGTGGTGTATTTTCTACAAGAACCCTAATAAACACAAATATGAAAAAAGTTATTATACACTAATTTAGAAGAAAAGAGGTGCACATAAATCTACTTTTCCCATCAGGTAATATTTTGTTGAAAGCAACAACCATTTCCTAAGAGAGTCCCAAGAGAGTGTGAGAGAATTTACACATGCATATGCACAAGCAATCTAGGGCACAGGTCAAAAACAGAGTTTCTAGTGGACCTCACAGTTTAAAATATATATTAAATTTAAATCTGCATTTCTGATCTATGCTTTAAATTACAAAAATCTAACTCTAAGATAAGATTACAAACTTCAAAAATACATACATCTTTAAAAAATTTTGATGCAATTTTTTTCAAGAATTATCTTCATAGTTCATAAATTCTGTTTTCTAAGACATTTACTTTTTCTGGTGTCCTCTGATCCAGGCCTGCTGTTTCTCAGATAAATGTATTCATTCTGTCTGTTTCCAGAGCCCTAAATATTTTGATGGTTTAGTTGAAATCATTTTGTTGATTTTCATTAAACTTTAAATATTCTCTGTAAATATTAAAGCAGCAATGCCTCAAAATAAAGAAAATAAGCAATACGAACATACATCTTTTTTCCATATTCATTATTCAGTCACTCTTTTCTTTTCAAGTTTTAAATGACATTAAAATTAACAGATTTTTCTTTTCTGAAAGATAGAAAGATTGAATAGACCAATGGAACTGTAAACAAACTTATAAGAGAGAAAACTTAGAGAGCTTTAACTGACTTGTCAAATGCCATCTCGCTCATTTTTATCTAGACTCTTAACAAAATACATGGGATATATTATACTGAAACAAAAATGCTAACAGCTCCAACACATAATAAGTGAACACTGTAAGGCTCTCTAATGACATTCTTTTGTTGATAGAGAATGGGAAGATGTATCCAACAGTCAAAGCCATATCAGAGTTCATTCTGAGATTATAAGAGCAGGTCCTACTCATGATATGATGTTCGCTTTATTGTACTACTGACATTCCTCAAAATTACATAGTTGATGCCGTATTCACTGGAAGTTACTTACATCAAATCTCTCTGTTACTTCTAGGCAAGACTATGCTAAGAACAAAAAACTCTCATGTAGTCATATGCCGTTCACTTGTTTCCTGATTTTAAATTGTTTAGTTGTGAGAAAAGATCCCCACAGTCCCTGTTTGTACAGCTCTACTAGATGTGACTTTATGATTCTCTAAGAGTAGGCAGCTCTGCTGTTTTGAAATGCCAGGCCTCACCCATCTTTTATACAGTACTTGGCTATATTCTGTCCTATTCCTATGAGGACACTAGATCCAAAGATAGAGTAGCTCCAGCTGCTGCATTTATCGTAATCAAAAGTAAGAAGAACTATGCTGCACAGAAAGAGGTGCAGCAGGGTAAGCTGCATAATCCGAATGATAAAGCTGAATGAAGTGCCCCTGTAAGCACTGAGAGTGAAAGGGCAAGTACTGCCTATCAGACAGAGAGAAGCTAATTAATGAGGAATAAATTTGCCTCTCAGAATATGTCTTCACTATTATTCCAAGCTCTTTGCTGAGTTTTAGGTCAAATCTCCCTAACATTCACATGCAAGCCTGTTATCCAGATTTGCATTTGTGTTAAAACTTGCATGGGGCATCTAAGCTGAGATGTTGGTAACAGGACAGCTTCAGGTGCTGAGAGGCCAGAGCTGCCCCATGCCAGACGCAGTGGGTTCCAGCCAGCTCCAACAACCCCACAGGGGCTCATCAGCCAAGATTGCTACACTTTTGGGGAAGCATATTTGAGAAAAGGCAAAATAAAGAACATGCAGTGTGTGGGAGTGAAATGAGGAGAAAAAAAGAGAGAGAAACATCCATGTAGACAACAAGGTCACTGAAGGACAGGGAGGATATATGATGTCAGATGTTGGAGGAGGTACAAAGGAAGGTGCAGTCCATGGAAAACCTATGGAGGATCACGACTTCAGAGATACTTGTGCTGAAGCATTCAGTTACTGAAGGTCTATATCCAGTGAGGAAGAAGGAGAGGGCAGCTGAATGGATCTCTGACAGCCAGTCAAGGTCAGCTCACCAGAAACTGGTACCAATGCATCTGGCTGGAACTGCAGGCTAGATGCTAGGTTTCTTTTTCTTGTCAGTTTTACAGTAACAGTAGGGATTAAATGAGCCCACCAGCAATAATTCTGCAGTGCTTTTCTGTTGGGAAATGGCTGCAGGAGCAGGGAGGTCACGGTGATATGTACGAACATAGTTTGCATGGCAGCACAGACTATATACTCATGGAAATGTATTAGATGTTGATAGGAGGTCATGATGTCCCTGGGCCAAGTGATAAACAACTCAAGGTGGACATGAACTACTTCAGCTGAGCAACCCAAGTTGCCTAGACGTCTATGGGAAACTTATGTGATTATGTTGTTCAGCCTGCTTTCAGCAAAGAGAGCCTCACAGGACTGCTGATAATTGAAACTGTAGGTATTTTTTAGAGTAAGCTGTCCTTGATAGTCTATTCTGTTTAGCTAGAAGGTGTTCCCTTTGGGCTCTGTGTTATGCACTGGCCACGCTGATACAGTGCTCAAAGGAAACTACACTGTGTGAACCTCGAGAAAAGTAAAATCAGGAGATGGTCTGTGGCGAGTGGGAGAGGAAAAGTGCACTTTGAAGCAGGGGACGTCCTGCCAGCACTGCCTTTCACATCTGCTGCCGACGCATTCCTGCCTGGTTTCTTAGGATTAGGATGATATCAAAAGTCACCTCCTCCAGAATGTGTTTCTCACTGCTGTTAATTGTTGAGAGTCGTTTTAAAGTTGTTTTTCTCAAGGCTCTCTACCAATGGTTGTGTGATATTTTCTATATGCCCCTGTCCTAAACACTATAAGAATAAGGCTGTCTGGGTAATAAACAGAAACCTGATCACTCATATATTGACTCCTGTTGTGCCTCCCCGCCCGAGAGCAATCGACTCAGACCCTGCTATCCGCAGCACCGTTCCATAATTCCCAAAGGAGAATAGGTAGCCATTTATTTTTACATTTATAAAACTCTAAGAAAGCACTGTGCATTTTCTTGGATCGGGAAATGGGATTTAGAAACCCCGAGTCAGAACAATTTGAGTGAAAGAGACCTGAAAGATCATCTCACTCCAAACACCAAGCCATGGGCAGGGCTACCACTCAGCAGATCAGGTTGCCCGAGGCCCCCATTCTACCTGACTTTAAATACTTCCAGGGATAGGACATTCATAGCCTCTCTCGGCAACCTGCTCCTATGCCTCACCACCCTCAGAATTATGAACTGGACTCCAGAGACCTCAATTTTAAGCAGTGTCACAAGATTCAAAGGTTCCACTGTATGCTCTAACTCTCAACTTTACTAAAGGTAACCATCAGTCGAGACCTATAATTTTCTGGATAGTATTTTTCTGATTTTTCTTTGTTCTGTGACAAATCCAGAAATTCCAGTGATTCATTACTGTTACATTCACACTAGCTGAATATTCATTCACTTGAGGGGCTTCCGTAACAGCAGTCTACTGCAAGAAGAAAACATTTCAGGTTATTCCAGATTTTTTGTAAATATTTTATTTTGGCGCCAGAGATGCACAAAGAAAATGGAAAAAAGGAACACACCAGTTAAAAGCTGAAACAGTGGATAAGAAATAGACCACAAATTAGGCCGAGGAATCGAGCAGTATCACAGACTACATATGTCACACAGGGCATTCTGAGGTAGTGATTTAGAAAGCACGCAATGATCTGGACAACAAACATGCAGCAGGTATTTTGCACTCGTCAATAGCTCACCCTCATCATCAGTCTGTAATGTGCTTTCTTGAGAGAAGGCATTCTGGTCAGGGCTATGAAATTTACAGATGTTATTTTTCATTTCCCTTTTCAACATGATAAATGGCAGTATTTATATTGACCAAGCTTGATACCTTTATTTCCCAAGTCTGATCTGTTTGCTTTTTTTTTCCTGACAGCATTAACTTTCAGATCTGTTTGATCCGAATGATTCAGTTCATATATGACCCAGTGAAATTATCCATCCATGTGGACTCTCTCTATAGCCAAAAGCTAAAGTAGGCACTTTTTGCTTTTTTACTGTGTCAGATGTTTTGTATTCCAAAACTAATTTATTTTCCTGACTATACAGTAGCCAGGGCTCATTAGTTCTGACTACATAACTAATCCAGTTCAGTAGCTCACTTATCTAGTTTAGACCAGATCCAATCCTTTGGCCTTATCTTAAAATCTTAAGTACTACCATGAAATGAATTAACGCCTTAAGAGCACAATACAGAATCCAACTACTAGCTGTCTAACTAATTCCCAAATTAGGACATTTCAGTGTCTTCCAGACAAGTCTTTCTAGGACACCTAACTCTTCAGGAGCCTGTGCTCTTAAATAAGTTGACTTCAGTTATCAGTGTGAATAAACTCCTTCCAGCTTCATTTCTTCAGACAACCTTTCTTCACAGTTTGTCAGATATTCCTGACATCTTCTATCATAAAGAGTTATAGTAATTCCCCCCAAACAATGAATTTTTAATATTAGTATTATTACAAAGCATTTGTCCTGTCTAGACATTTGACACTAAACAGAATCAATCCCACTCAAGAGCTGTGATGGAAAGAGCTAATTTTCAATCTATGCATGACTTCCATCAAGCAGCTACTCAAATTAAGATGAGGTATGAGGACTCAAAATGATATCAGTCAATGGAAAAATCCATCTCTGAATGTCTGCAATAAAAATTTAGAGAATACAATTATGATCAAGTCTCATGTTAACCATATTTCCTGCCAGCAGCTGAAGTTAAAAGTTTATCTCCATACAAGTACATATGTACATCTCTGTAAGTTCTATTTCAGTTTGATCTCCTTTGAATACAGTGCACTAGATTAACTTTTCCTCCCCTCTCCACCAAATCTAACTCTAATCAAATACATTTATTTACTTTCAGGATAATTAGATCATGTTACTAGTATTATCATTGTTTCTACTCTCTTTACTCCAAAACATTACAGGTGGAGGTAAGAATGGGAGAGTTATCAGTAAAATTGTAGACACGTTGAACCATTAAGATTGGAAAGCACCACTAAGGTTGTCTAGTTCAACCATTAATGCATCACCATCATGCTCACTAAAACATACTCCCCAGTGTCACATCCACATATTTCTTGAAAACCTCCAGGGACAGTGACTCCAGCACCTCCTTGGGCAGCCTGTTTCGGTATCTCACCACTGCAAAGTTCATTTTGAAAAATGAATTTTGATGATGAGATGAATTTTTCATCACAAACACATATGGGTTTGTGGCATTCCAAGTAATGTGTAGTAGTAAATTCACATTTAATAAATAATAGAAAAAGTTATATTTTTTCCACTTTGTAACTACTTATTGTCACCATACTTCCTATTAGGAAGCCCAAAGTATTCATAAATATGAAACCATAATCTATAGCAGCTGCTTAGGCTTTTGCAAGTTTTGAGGGCCAAAGCTTCAATTCTAAATAACAGATTGCTCACTTTAACTAGTTGGTAATGTGAATAATATTTGTGGCATTCTTAGTATCTCTCCTCTAATGTTGTTCTGTCATTCTTGCTAAAGTTTTTCCACACTATGATCAGTTATCATGATATTAGGGAAAGCATAGGTGATACCAATATAAACAATTTTTGTTGCATTTTTAGTTTATGTATAAGAGAATAAAAGGGTGCAATCTTAAGGTAGAATGAAAAAAATTAACTTCATTATTTTTATTTAAAACACAAAGTTCCAATCTGTACCATGAAGCTATCTGTAATTTCAGTTAATTATATGATCATAAAGAAAAAATATTTAAGCTGCTCCAAGTTAACAAAATAGGCTGCATGTGGACAAGGTTTCTAAGTTTGTTCAATATTTAACTTGGAAACCATTACTACTCACATTTTTCCTTCCTCAGCCTTCTGTTAATTGTCATTCCTACCTCTGGGTGTGTACCTAATGGAAGGATTCTTGAGACTTATGAAAGATTACATCTTTCAGTGCTTCTGCAGGACTTTAAGAATGGGATTCATCTCACACAATCTCAGTAATCCAAGAACAGCAGATAATACTAGGACCCTGTTGTAGTTATTAGGGAGAAATAGGGAATAAGATGTTGTAATAAGTGGTAATAAGATTCAGTACTTCTAACCTCTAGATAACTACCTTTGGTCAGCTGTATTCCAAACATTGCTTTCATTCAAAGTAACAGAGAACGTATCACTTGCTGAGGTAGAAAAATAGATGTCTTTATCTAACCAAAAGAATACCACAGAATCTCACAATATTTTGCACATAATAGGGTTATAAACAGATACATTAATCAGGACAAATCTTCTAACAATTAAACAGTAAAAAAGATAATTCAATAGTGACATTATGCAAGCCCATTATAACTAATGCAATCTCCTCTGCTGAGGAATCATTGCCCAGAAGATTAATAAATCATCATCTGTTAATCTCCACAGGGTGAAGATATTTTGAACAGCATTTTCTCTTTTCCCCATAAATCAGGGTGTCTCATCAGACGAATCTCTACTGACCTCACCTGCATAATGCCTTAAGATAGATAATCTTCTGAAGGAAATATTAGATCCCAAACCATTCTTAAAATGAAAACATTGATAATGATCAAGAGACTATAGAAAATATTTCTCTGATCTAGTTACGCTCAGTACTTTTGAACTTTCTTGTTAGGATTCCGGCATTTATCTGTCTACTCAAGGATTCTGAGGCTGGCATACATGGCATGTCACATTCTTATTTCTTTTTAAACAGACATCAAGGTTTAAATGCAGAGAAAGTGAATAATAGAGGACAGTTAGTTCCTTGAAAGTACTATTACTTTAGATATCCTGTAGTAAAGACACTACATTCTACATTTTCAAATGTATATAAAACAAAAACAGGTTCATTTCCATCTGACAGGTTGTATTTAATACATTATATTCTCTCAACACGTTTTTTTGTGGAATGTCATGAGACTGGGCTGCATATTATTTCAAGATGCCAGCGTAGTACTATGATGATTCATCAGACTATTTTACCTAGAAATTCTAAACTGTACATACAAGACACTACAATTTTTTCACTGTTTATTTGTGATCATTTTAGAAGACCAATATTTCATCCCAAGAAGTATTTGATCAGTCATATTAGCAAGTAAAAATTTGGTAGAGATGAACTTGTATTAATTTGTGGTCAAAAACTGATGTCATATAGCAAATCTATATAATAAATATGTCATATGTTAAATGTAAACTGTGTTTTCTCCAACTTTATCAAAACAAAGGCTTTCTCACCTGGATATGAGCAGGTAAATAATGAGAGGAAGAGAGAGGAAGAAAAATATCCTGAAAATTTAGTTTTGATTGGATTTAATTCAACTGAGTAGGACTTAAAAGGTTTGGTACTATCCTTATGCTTAAATTTTGGCTCACTAGTTCTAAGCAAAGCAAATTAGTTTTTGAAAAGTACTTATTACTGCACAGAAAATACTTGAGATTAATTTATCTTTTTGAACTTCTGCTTGCATCACAGACTATTTAAGGTAAAATTTTTTCAGGGTTTTCTATCTTGACTTAGGTTTTTGAAATTACTGGGATTGACTGGGTTCTTTTTTCTTCACATAGTTCACTCACTCTGTGTCATTGTATAAAATGTTGTCACTTCTATTCAAATAAAAATTACCTAAGAATGTACTCCTCCTTTTGCCTCCCATCATTCCCCTCAAACTGTCAAGAGATATGTTTCTAATTTTACTGAGCAGAAGATAAAGGTCAAAACAATTTGGTTTCTAGTATACACATTTGTATTGAAAATGAACGGCTAAATACTATTGCACTGGTGCCAAAGTAGTTTCCACTCCTTAGCAGCTGCTAATTAAATGTCATCTTCCTAAGACTAGAAGTTGCCTCTTTCCTGAGGTCCTATTAAATCTAATGCTACTAAGTATTCCTTTCATGTACTGGGCATATTGATGAAATCATTTTCCATGTACACTGAAGATTCTAAAGTCATTCTCTAACTCCTCAAAGTTGGTACTATATAAGACATTTTGTTCTCAGACTAAAGATTCCTGCCCTTTTTCCTATTAGAAACAACGGAACACAGCAGATAAGAAGAAACTAATCTTCTGTTCTGCTCACAAATAAGCAAAATTGCTTCTGACAATTACTTAGTACTATTGCCCGCCTTAGTAATTGACCCGCCTGGACACCTACCTGTGCAACCTGGTCTGGAGAGCCTGTTTTGTTGGGGAAGTTGGGTTGCATGATCTTTGGAAGTCCCTTCCAACCCCTACAATTCTACAATTCTGTGACTGCACAAAGTATACACAGGTAGGCCAGTAATCATACACAGACAGGTGAACTTACCCAACTGGTGAAGAGGATCTCTAGCTATATAGCACTTCCCCACAGAAAGTAGACTACATCTAAGAGATACACTTCTTTAAGTGGCTGGACTTTTACATAAGCCCAGGGTAGCATCATTCGGGGTCCACATGGGGAGCACAGGTACAAACAACTTGCCTGTGTCTACCTGGACAGCCATACCCCATCCCCAGTTCACGCTGCGTCCAAACAGCTCTTCAACATCTTCATAGTTTGTTTTATCAAACTCTAAGCTGTAAATGGTGTAGTTGAGGAACAGTTCACTGCTTTACATCCTCTCCAGAGTTTTATGGATGAGGCTTAGAGGAGGCCTTACTGCTCTCTACAACTACCTGGAGGAGGCTGTGATGATGTAGAGGTAGGCCAGGTGTGCCAGGGGAAGTTCAGATTTGTGTGTTAGGAAAAATTTCTTTTCCAAAGGAATTGTTCAGTAGTTCTAGCTGTACCTAATTCTAACGTGATGTGAAACCACTTAGCCTATATCAGCTCATGGTAAACTAAAATGAAAACAGAATCCATTCAATTCAACCATATCAAATTATTATATTTCAGTGCCATCTGAAGACTGAAATAAGAAGTCACAGTACTAACTATGCTCAAGTAATGCTCAGGAGAAGCAAATTTTCCTAGGGTGCTGAAGGATTTCCTTCCTTGAAATATAAATCCCATGGAAACTATGCCCTGGTCAAAGTCCTTGAAAGGCTGGAACACTGCACAGAACTTGCTAGAGAAATAACACCAACATAAGGGAACATTATAAGTAAGTTGGAAGGTAAATTCCAAAACACTAAAACACAAAATTGTTAACTTCTCAACTAAAGACTGATTAGGTGATGTCAGATAAATACAAATCCTGAAATAAGCAAAAATAGCATGTATCATTTCTTTGTACTCACAGTAAGAATGTAATGAAATGCTTCACTTACCTCTATTTCACAATGAACTATGAAAATGAAATAGAACACAATGATGTCTATTTATTTTCCTTCTTTTTCTAGGTCTGTCATCTTCAGATTAAAAAGGATTTTTTATATACCTTTTTTTAACAGAAGAGAAAGCTAAAATTCCAGGGTTTGCAATGCCAGCTCTGAAGTTTGCACCTTGGTGGGCAAGTACTGTTCTTGGTGTCATGATAAAGAGGGAATGTATTAATGTTTCAAACAACCCATGAAGGAAAAACAAGTGAGACTTCTCAAGTCATCTCTAGTCCTTTTTCCCTTCTGACATGCTAGCTCTCCTGAGTGGTTTGCATTTGCTCCTTTTTCAGGTCATTTAGTTGCTTTTTTTAGCCATTATTCATTAAATATTAAATTTAAAGCATTTGATCAGGACACTCACAGCTGGCAATGAGTCTGATCTAAACATTTTATCATACCAATTTTCTCTGTCAATGTAAGTTTTCTTTTACTACTAAATGAATTATAGGAGATCATCATAATTGTCTAAAAACCCTCTAAAGCTAACTCAAGAAAAAAAGGAATATAAATCAATAGGAAATATCAACAAGATTTTCATTTTCATTTTAAATTGGTAAAGTAAGAAAAAATCTAAATTCAATTTTTTTACACCAGAATGAGTCATTTTTATAGAATATCTAAGCCAAATGTGATAGCAACATAATACCTGTAAACAACATATGAACACTGCTCTGTTCAGAGGCTGTATTAGAGTTATGAAGTCTTTAGGGAAAAGTTAAAGAAAATCAGGTGAGATGACTCACGTGGAAAAATGTGCTGAAGTTCACATTTCAGTTTAATTTACAGATCAAATAACCACCGTAGATTCAAAAACAGTAGGATTATCACATCAATTTGCAAATTTAGGCCAGAGAACCTCATACACTTAAATTTAACAGCTATGATACTAGAGAAGTGTTCAGAATCTTTTGCCACCATTCTGTATTCCAGACTGCTTCTCTTTTTCTAGATTTTTATGGGTAGAAGAAAAAGGTATGAAAGCTAGAATGACTGGGGAAACCAAAGTGGGAGAACAGGCCTCTGTTCCCACTTTCACACTGCAGAGGGGGAAGGAGATTTGGAACTAGGTTATGTAATGACTTAGAAGCCAGGACTCGTGAATGACTGACAATGTAAACAGAACCACAAGAAATACCCCCACCGCATCTTTCGTGATAGTCACTACCATAAGACACTCACTGATGAAATGTTCCACAATGAACTGCAACTGTATGAGTTATAAACTGTTTTGCCATTTGTATCTACTTTCTAAGAATTTGTATTTCTGTCTAATTCACTCCTGTCCTACGGCTATTTATGATATTATCATTGCATTTTTGTTTCCATTTTCTTCTTCTGTTTCAATAAATAGTTTTTTTTCCTCAACCCACAAGTTCTATTTTGTTTCTAATTCCCTCATCACACTTGGAGTGTACGGTGAGAAACTGGCTGTGAGGTGAGGTGAGTTGCTGCTGCCAGGTTAAACCTCAACTCTGTACCCTTTCTCTATATGTTCCAGTTTGAATATTGTTTAAGAGTAAGCCCTGCTATTTCTTGTTCATACCTAAATTCATCACTGACATAATTCCAACCAATTTTACTGGAACAACTCTCGAGCTGATAGAGTTACAAGCATGTGACCATAATGGAATGTATAGGAAAGTGCCTCGAGTGCCTAATGCTATTATAATTACTGTTATTAATCAGCTATCAAGTGAGAAGCATGAGTTGTGTCCACAGAATTGTCTCCCACTGACACAACTGTGCTGTACTTAGGTAAAAATTCAGAGGAATATCCCTCAATGTTAATGTAGAGAATGAAAGAATAAAGCTTTTCTGGTACATAACTAGAGATCACAACATGGCAGCCATTTTAGCAATATTGTTTAGGAAGAATAAATTGGTCCTTACTGGATTTCTTTGTGTTGAGTACTTCTAAGTCATTCATGTCTCTATTCTTCCAAAGAAAGAAAACTTTCCAAACATTGACAAAGAACACAGTAGACTGATGAACCATGGTACTAACAGAGCATGGTTTCTTCAGATTTGTATCTTGTTTGATTCATTCTTCAAATGAGTTACACTACAATTTCTTTTCTGTCTGCCACACACTTATTACATGCTCCAGCAAAACAATTTGATGGTGAATCACGAGCTGAAGAAATTAGCAGAGTGGTATCAAAAGTTGTTAATGGAAAAAACTTGGATGTTCTCACTCCAGTCTTCTTCTAGCTTCATCATTCTGTACATTTTTTTGCTTGTACATTTCTTGGTTTTCCTTTTAACTATCACTTCCAAAGAGTAATTATCTGGAAGACATCCACTCCTGTCCAAACAAATTCATAGAAAATTAATTATTTCAAAATGATGAATTATTAGAGGATTGGGAAGAAAAGTCACACTGTAGCACATATATATCAGATTCTATGACACAAGCATGTTTGCAGAATTGCACTACTACCCACCCTATCTTCTTGAATTCCAGAGTGCTCATAGGATTGTTTGTAGGCTCATAGATAAATGCCAACGTCCATTAATTTCCAACTGAAACAAAAAAAATTCATAAAAACAAACAAAAAATACCTACAGTGAAAGGGAATTTGTTCTGTGTCATTATACATTTTCAAAAATCTACTTTTAATAAAGAATTAAAATTGAACATCTTGAGTCATTTGCTTTCTTATATTAGGCATCATTTTGAATGCCTGATAAAGATGTGTTAACCACGCAGAAGAAGTTAAAAATGGCTGCTGAAGTATTCATTTAATACTATGAATTGCAACCTGTAGGTGGAGAGTCAACATTGTAGTCACTCTACTAATTATTTTAATTAAAATATCATCACTTATCAGAAAATGTTCATCTGCACATCTGCAAGGTATTAAACTTCTGGCAAACAGTCATTTTTGCTGAGTATAGTTATAACAATATCTCATGATGAAATATATTAATAAAAACTTAATAGATAAGAAGGTAACAGGCCACTGAAACTGTAAAGGGACTATCTGCACCAGTTAAATGTTCTTAAATGCATGGGGTCTGTAGGGATTCATCTCAGAGTACTTAAAGAGTCAGATGTCATAGCTGGGACCTCTCAACAATTAACCAAAAGTCTTGGAAATCTGGGGATGTCTCCTTTGACTGGCAGCTATCCAATGTTATACCAATCTACAAGAATGGCACAAGATAAGACCCAAGAAACTGCACACCTGTTAGTCTATCTTCAATCCTTAGATAGTTATGAAGAAGTTATGGAAATTGTCCCGGGTTCAATTGAAAAGCTTTTAAAGAACAAAGTTATTACCAAACAGAGTCTTCATAGGTTCACAAATGGGAAGAGAGGCCTCAGTAATTTTATGTCCTTCTATAATAAGTTGGTGACCTTAATGGATGAAAGGAAGGCAGTGAATGCAATGTTCCCAGATTTTATTAAGTAATTTGATAGTGTCCCTCAGTAACTTTCTAGACAAATTGTGACATGAACAGTCATTGATGAAAGTGAAAAACACTGAAGACAAAAAACGCTGACATTTCATTTGATAAAGTTATGGCAATGCAGTTGTGAAACTTCAATTGTTTGGTATTTGATCATGTGATCCACACTTCTGGAAGCTAAAAACATCTCCAAAGACATTAGTGTTCAACCTTTTGCTTCCTGATTCCCAAAGCTGGGGCCAGAATGCACAGTTGTTTATGAACAAGCATTTTTAACAAATTCAGTCTATGTCATGTTTTCTGGATCTCTACACTGTTGTCACTGTTTTTTCTTGCAGATTAATTCATTTGCTAAAACAGTGTATTTTAAGCTGCTGTTGCACAATATGAAAGGCTAATAGATGTTATTTCTTTAATCATTCCCATTAACGCCACAAGTTGCCAATTACAAGACACACCATCTTAGAACTAGAAAATACAGTTTCAGTCCATCCATTCAAAGTTTTTTGTTTGTTTATTTTATTTTATTTAAGAAAATAATTTAAACAATCTGCTTTAACAAAGAGTTAAGTTCACACAATTGTAGGAAATACTTTAGTATAAATAAGTACATCTGACAAAATACTGACTGTGGGAGGTGTATTTTTTACATAAAAATGTAACCACAAGATAATTTCTTAGCTATGAAATACAAATATTTGACTCTTGTCTTTCCATACCCATGTATTGTAATGCTCTGCTTGAAATTGAGAGTAGTAAACAATAAGTCATGCCAGAAGACAAAAGGCAAATTAAAGGAAAGAACTAAAACTGTTATGCATGCCTTTGATTATGCAAGAGAAAGTAAATACCTACCTATTTATATTTAGGATATCTAAAAATAAAAATGTTCAACTTCTATCAGAGTGAGTCAGTGACTGAAAAAAAAAAAAAAGGAGAAATCAAGTGAATTAGAGTGCTTTGCAACCAGTAAGCATTTGTGTTCTTATAAACCATTTCTTGTTTCTGCCTCATCAGAAACTGTGTGCACTATAGTCAAAGAGATTAAATTATCCCTTTAAAATGGTGGATAATCAAGCTTCAAAACAAAGCATAACAAAACAATGTACAGTGGGTAATGTCAGCCAAGCTGGCATTATGAGGACCCAGTTCAGTCCTATAGTACTTCTTAGATCAAGCACAATTCTCAAGCTGAGAATTCAAGCTAAAGAAAAACAGCTATATTACTATGGCCTAGACTCTAAGCTAATAAACCCTATCAAATTTGATTTGGCATTGGGGAAAACCAGCTCAGATTCTGGCATACTCAGTTCTCATTTGTTCAAGCAGAACACCACATGGTCTTAACAGACTTATCTGTTCGGTTTTGTAATATTGTGCCAAATCTGATAACCTCTTCAGGAACCAGATGCGGTGAGGTTTGTGACAGGGCCTCTCAGACTGGCTCCATGAGCTCCAGTTTAGATTCAGACCCTGGAATACAGGCAGGATGCACATACAATTCAAGTTAATGGAGGCCAAATCAGGACTACTCTAGCATTCATTTTCTGTTAAGAAATGTCTCTGGTGTTAAAGGGTCTGTATATACATACATATAACAGAATATAAAAGATGATGGGAGTAAAACCTATAATATGTGGTGAAAGTGTGAGTAGGAGAGATGCCAGTCAGATGGGCTATATCGTGTGACTTTGTTTGGGATACAGGGTTGCCTCGCTGCAGCAGCCTTGTTTGTGCCCAGCTGAATAAGACATACTTAAATTAATACATATTCAGCAAACAACTAGAGTTCATATTTAATTATAAGTTCTTTAATTTCTTATGGATGTAATTGGTGTGAATTAAGCATGTGCTTAATTGCTTTATTGAATAAAACCAGAGTGCTGAACTGGGTCTCATGAAAACGAAGAGAAGAGTAGCCACTTAAAATAGGATACCTTCTTCATTTAACAGGACTATATCAACGTTTCTTCCACTCAACATTAACTCTCCCCTCAACCTTTATGTTATTCAAAGGCTGACACATGTTCCACAGACCCCACAAACATAAGTTTCACAAGTAGTATTCGTAGGAGTTCTCTTTTCTTTGTTGTTTTACTTGCCTTTTTACATTAAATTCTAATAGCCTAAGAAACACTTGGCTAATTCTTTAATGGAAATTCATTTCTTTGTGCATATGTGTGCGTATGCCACATTTACTTTTGCCAAAGAAAAGCATTTTTTTTAGAATATCAGGAATGCATTTCCTCTGTTGATTTCCATCACTTAGAAATTTTTGAAACTCAAAATTGCATTTCATATAATTAAGATTTTCTTTGAAAACATGAGGGAGATCATAGAATCACAGAATCATAGGAGTTGGAAGGGACCTCAAGAGATCATTGAGCCCAAACCCCCTTCCAACGCAGGTTCCCTACACCAGGTAACACAGACAGGAATCCAGGCGGGTCTTGAATATCTCCAGAGGAGATTCCACAACTCCCCTGGGGAAGCCTGTTCCAGTGCTCCGTCACCCTCACCGTGATCCAAATTTTAAAAAGATGTTATTCTCAGTAACTACTCAGTGTCTCTCTTCTTCAGTGTTTATACATATTTTCAGTCTATGATCACTGCCTCAGAACTGCTAGATAAGCTTTTTAAAAGATTAGTGTTTTGTAATCTCTGGCAAGATTCCTCTGACCAGAATCTGGGACAACTTGTTACATAGGCCTCTATTCCCTTGATGTGTAACATAAAATAGACTAAGGACTCTGTAGGGTGCTGTTGGGCTGCCCAGTGAGCCGAGGCTGGGACTGCCCCTTAGGCACACTCAGTTTACCCTGCTCTTCCGAAACTCAGCACATTTTAAAATGCAGAAGTATAGTTGCAGGAGCAGATTCCTACTTTGTATTAAATTTCCATTTGAACAAATAGAAGCGTCAGGAGATTCAATGTGCTGTTTACTTTCAGACACCAGATAGACCATGATATTTTTCCTTTAGATTCTGAATGAACATATTCTAAATTCATAGAAACGACATACTATTTAAACATACATGATGAATATTTGACGTACATTTTTAAGTCAAGAATATATCTTATTTTTATGTAATTGCTTTTAATGTGATAATTATGTTGAAGTCAAAATAGTGTAGAAACTAAATTATAGAACTTGCTTAGATTTTGGATTTTTTTTAATAGAATTTCAATATAAAAGATATATATATATATTTCCTGTTTGTCCTTTACATTGACAGTAGTTCAGTTATAAAATAATTAAATTCAGTTACTGGTTATGTTACACAAAATGTATTCAGGCAAGATGAGTGAGAAAAGTTCAGACTAGAATGTCCTATACTGTACTTGGGCATTTTCTGTAAGAGAGAAATACTGGTAATACCAGCAGAAGAATTTAAATTTCTGCATTGTAGATAATCCTGAGCTACAGAATAAAACTTTTTACTTTATCTAATACACTCTTGTATTGATTTCACTTGTCTATCCATTTTTGGAAAAAAACAAAACTGCAAAAGCAATACAAAATCCTGTAAACATTTGCTGAATTTGACCCTAAGTTCACCAATTCTTTCAGATCAACCAAAACTATATTTTTCACTGACTGCATTATTTTCTGAATAAAATCTCCTGGCAGTGCCATTGACCCTTTTAAACTCATATAAACTGTCAAGAGTCATTAAATCAAAAATCCTTAAAATGTATCAGTGTAATGTTTTGTCATTTCTTTTACTGTAGAGTAGATTAATACAAAGCTGTTTAAATAATGTGTTTCTGAACAATTTCCTTCCAGAAGTTATCAGTCACTCTCAGTACAAAAGCCAGTTGTATGGTTTTCACAATAAATGCATTAGATTTCCAAAAAGCAATTTAAACCTTAGTCTTTAGGCATATTATTCTGGTCCAATTTCTAATAATGTAACAATGTCAAATGCACATCTTTAAAGTTTTACACTCCAAACAGATGCTGTTTATATCAACTTAATCGCACAAAGTCTTTCAAATATGAGAAGCCTCCCACTCAAATTATCCTTTTATTTTTAAATTATTTCTTTTTAAAAATGCAGTTTATATAACCCACCTCTCTTGGCAAGAGAGAAAAATATGGTACTGATGTGGATAAAATTGAAATAATTTGTATTATACATTTGAAAAATGTTGCTATTATGTATGTAACTTAAGTTCATAATCAAGCTTTTCTGTTGATTTATTCTTGATAAGTTGCATCTTTGTTTTCTGAATTTTCACTAAGAAATATAATACAGATTTATTTATGTATGGATCTGCTTTTTCTGTTTGGAAAGAAGTGAATTAATTATTTCTGGCATATGTTGCAGGTTTGTATCTTACATAGCAGCTCTTTTCAGAGTTTGAATTATCATTTTGCCTAGACAAGATCTGAAAATTATTCCAGCTTTATTGACATATTGAGAAAGAAATACAAAATTGAACATGACTTTTTAAAGCCTAGGCAATATCTCAGTATTACAAACATTGTAGTATTGGCAAAGGTTAAGAAAAGTTTTGCTGTAAAAATTACCTACTGATATTTTAACAGTATTGCTGCCAGTATTGTGAACCCTGCTTTGAGAGCACTGTGAAATAAATATATGTCTTAATATTAGAAGTGTCCTGTGGAAAAAGGAGCTGATCCTCATCTTTTGTCATTAATCTCATACAGTTTAAAGAGTCCCACTGCTACAATCAAAGGGGTAGTGTAAAGATTGAAGATGGCGTCCCTTTTGAGGAACCTGGCATCTTTGTTTCCCTGTCTGGATACAAACAAGATAATTCATGTTCCAAGTCTGAATGGAGAAATTCCAGGGATTGTTGTCCCATCTTCTCCACACTTATGCCCTGGTCTTTAATGGAGCAAAATCCGTATATGAAGATCATAAGAGTCTCTGATGGTTAAGAGACTAGCGCTGTGGAATACTCTATAGTATATGGCCAACTATGGTATAAATAATCTATTTGAGACTATCTGGAGACTAAATTTTTAATTTGCCTGCACTGAAAACATTGGAAGGTGATTCATATATGACACGGAATTCCATCTGCTCTTCTAAAGTGGAAGTTAAATACAATTCCTAATTTCATAGGCAATATCTATTGTATTCACAGTCTGAACTCAGAAATATTAGTAGCTTGGAATCTCTTTGAGAACATGGATATACATATAAATAATATGCACTGATTTGGTTCCATGTTACTTTACCCAGAAGTGAGTCCATCTCTCCTTTTTCCATCAAAGAGTTTTTATTTAGATTGGTTATTTGTAACACCACATGTCAAAGTTACAATTTAAATTCTTACTATGTTTCAATTATTAATTTAATGATGAATTAATTACAAGGATAATATAAAGAGTCTTCTTAATTTCAAGAGATTACTATGTTTGAAATGAGACTGATGAAACAGAAGTTTCATTAAATATTGTGAATTATGCAGTTCGGTGTAGAACTTAAAGCTCAATTAAACTTGCAAAAAATATCTAAGATTAACTGCAATTAGTAATGAATCTTACTGTAATGGAATTACTTGCCCATTGCCTGCACAGATGTACAGATGGACCTCTTGAAAAGCCAGGAGTCTTATAAATCCATAACTGTTCTCAGTAGTTTACACTACCAAACTTGAATGGCAATTTCTGATTTGAAATACATTACTTACTAAAGAGTTTTCAGGATGGTAGTCCAGTGAGTGAATCGTAGTATTTTATTTATGTCACATGTGTTCCAAGACTCTGAAGATTAAATCCCAGAAGTGAAGCTAAGTATGCTTCTAGAAAGTGCACACTCAAGCAAAATTGTTTTCCATGATTTAAGATGCCCAAAGAATATTTTTGGAACCAATACATGCTAGTAATTGCATTTAATAATTCAAAAATCAATAATAAATTCACATGCATATACACAAAATGCATTTATTACATGAGTCATTAGTGACAGAGATAACATTTTTTCTGACTATTTATAGTTTGAAAGCTTATTTGATGTTCCATTTCGGAAAAAAAACATGTAAACTCTCATTCAAATGTTCTGCATCACCGCCCCATGCTTCAGCTTATCATCAGTCCTCCATTAGTTCACTGCATAGTAGAACATCAGCATATTGGTTCAATTCCCAGACATACTTATGTAAGACGTTACAGTAGGAACATGGTAAATTTTTGGTTGTTTATTCTGTTTCATTTTTATAGTTTTCCCTACATAGAGTAATGAATGGTCTCATTTTCCTTGCTCAATAATATTCAGGAAGTCTATGATGAAAGGAAATGCAAAGCCTGACTGAACTGAATGCTCAAAAGTCAGAAGGAGTTTCTCACTATCTTCAAAAATACAGCAGGGTCAGTACTCAATATGGCATAATTCTGTATGCTCCAAAGCAGGGGCTCTATGACTTACTTAAACTTTAATACTTATGAACTCATCATGTTTTAGACAACCTGATTTCAGGTGCTCTGGAAATGAAAATCAAGGATAACATTCATTTCAAAACACAGTTTGTGTTTCTGCTGCAGATGTCACTCAAGTTTCCATCACAATCCACAGAAATCAAGTCAGTATACTAAATGGAGTCAAGAGGGGGGATTCAGATACAAAAGCAGTTGTTCAGGTACAATTTATGTTTTTTAAGCACATGCATCTATTGCCATTTGAGGTACTTTGAAACGTATTTCCTTTTTTCCCATTTCTGATGTGGGAAAACATGATCATTATGCAGGTCCTGGGTCATACCTACTAGTCTGGTGGGGATAACTCACATATGCTAAGGCTTCTCCAGTGACATTAGATTCCCATTTAGGTACCTGAATCCTCTCTCCATTGCCAATAAGAGGAAATCTAGCTAGCTGACAACCATATTCAGATACCCAACTTAAGGTTAATTTATATAACATTGTATCCTAGGAGATCCCAGACAGTGAGCAACTCCAAAATCCTTCTGTTGGTCACACAAATCAGTCAGCCTCACCTCACTCCATGGAAAATGTAAAGAGATAATCCTCATGGAAGCTATTATCAGGCATATTAAGTTACAAAAATTCTGAGTATAACCAGCATCATTTTCCCTGGGCAAATTGTGTTTTCCCTGCTCTGAGTAAATGACTGTCTCCATGGCTGAAGGGAGTGCAGTAAATGGCATTTGCCTTGTCTTTTTCAAGGTTTCTCTATAATATTTCAGAGTCCTGGTAGCTAAGTTGAAAATAGAAATATTGGATGCATGAACTACAAGCTGAGCAGTCTGGATAGTCAGGTTCAAAGACTGCTACTGATTAATGAGTGAAAGTATACCTGGTGATCAATTACAGGTTGTGTTCCACGGGAACTCATAAAATAGGCTGAGGTTATTTAAAAATTCTGAATTGGGCACCACGCTTGATATGCTGGAGGAGTAGGCCTTTCTTGTTGAGATTTTTCAACAACTTTCAGAATGCTCTCTACAATTCCAAATG
Organism: Odontophorus gujanensis; assembly: GCA_013399175.1. NCBI lineage: Eukaryota > Metazoa > Chordata > Aves > Galliformes > Odontophoridae > Odontophorus > Odontophorus gujanensis. The sequence goes on along the minus strand of VXAB01008332.1, from coordinate 241,622 downwards.
CAGTTCTCAAATTACAGATCTACCACGGAGGAGACCTGTAGAAAATAGAAGAGTAACTTCAATCAAAAAGACATCCTATTCACAAACAAACAGCTTAAATTGGTTTCTAAGCCTCCTCGAAATATTTCACTGCAGAAAAGAGAATGATGTTTTAACATTTTTTTCAAACTTCTAAAAATGTCAGACAATAAATTAAATCTCTTCTTGTTTTTTTTATTTTATTTTATTTTTTATTTTATTTTCTTCCTCGGAGAAAAGAGATTCAATTTACAATAGAGTACAAGCAAATGAATAGTGAGATTTATCTTTAACACCAGCAAGCTAACACTGTAACACGCTTCTGAGGGTTTTCAGAACAACTATTTCAACTTCTTTGATTGTATGATGACATTAATATTCAGCTCACATTGGAAGAAATCAAATAGAGCTGTGTTACAGTTTCCACTGTGCTTGTTCGGGAACTGAAGCATGCGCTGACATCATGTAGTAGTACCAAGGTTTTGCAAGCACCACAGTTCATAAACCTGCTTTTCTCAGATTTCACTATGTTAGAATATAATGCTTGAGGCATATTTTACTCAACAGGACAGTTTTGTTTTGCCTTCATAAAAAGACATCTAGCCTAAAAATAGTTGCAGTATTACATTAATTTTGAAGCAGTTATTTTACAGTCATAGTGCCTGATGAGGAGCAGCATAAATAGGTGCATACAACACATTAGAAATAGCAAATCTCAGATGGTAAATTTGATTCTGCTATTTGCGTAGGATGTAAGAAGTGAAAGTTTAAATCCAGTTTATTTCAGATAGGTTTAGAAAGAGGATTTGTATGTTGATGTTCTTAATAAAAAACCTGACTACTACTGAACACTTTTTCCTTTTTTTTCCCATTGAGATATTCTGAATATTTTCTAGCAGATAGAAATAGAAGATGGCAAAGAATTTTTTTCCTAACATCCAGTCTGAACTTTGCCTGGTACAGATTTGTTCTATTCCCATGCAACCTGTCACTGAAAGAAGTGAAAAAAGAGACCAGCAATTCCCTCTCTCTTTTTCCACTCCTCAAGAAGCTGATGAGACTAAGGATGTTACCTCTCAGCCCTCTTTTTTCTAGACTAGACAAACCAAGTGTCTTTAGCCTCTCCTTGTATAACATGCCTCCCAGTGCTTTTACCTGCTTTGTTGTCCTCCTCTCAATAATCTTTTAATATTACATATTTACGCTCTTCTTCATCTATTTCTAAACCAGTCTCCAAGGAAACAATGCATTTAGGTAAATGCATTTCCAGATTTCAACACTGTGGTTCAAGAACAGTTATCGTGCAACAGGCAGCGTTGGTAGGACAGGCAAGTACATCCTCCCTGCACATGTCTGGGGAACAATAATGGGGTAGACATCTACCATTTCCTCATTTCATGCTCAACCTAGTTTACAGTGGTTCAAGCTGTACTTTGCACTTGCCCTGAAACCTCCATCACAAAAACTCATTAGTAGTGACTTCTGATGTTTGTAAAAGATTATTTACAATTTCAAAACAGCCAGCGCTGTTTTTAGGAGTGAGGGTTTTGATTTTTTTTTCTTTGATTTTTTTTTAAAGGCACTTTTAGGCAAACAAACAAACAAACAAACAAATATATTGATAACCTGCTGTATTGCACTGGTCAGCCTGAGGTCTATGCCACCACATACCTCCCCTCTTCCATATCTGAAATACAGTCTTGTCTTGTAAGAATAGAACCCTAAGCAAGTGCCTCAGAATAGTTTCTGGAACAGCTCACTCCCAGTATTTCCAGTTATTGTTATTCCATTCTCTATGATTTAACTATCCACTATGCCAGGCAAATACCTAATTTGAAATACAGTAGTAGTATGCAGGTGAAATAATTCAAGTTAAATCCATGCTTCAAATCAATATTTAAATTATTATATGTGGTGGGCTAGAAGAATGTTCTGTACAAGGATCTCCCATATTCCAGGCATTCCAAGACCATTTAAGCATCAGAGAAGCAGCACAGTTACTGCTTCCTACTTTCTATGCAGTCACTGAACTTTAGAATAGAGTTCACATCTGTCAAGCATGAATGGAGATAAGCTTGAATCGCTGTCTAAGTCTTATAGTCAGCTTATCCCCTCCCTGAGGGACCTCCTACTGCTTGTGTTAAATTATTCCAGATATCACTGGAAGCATCTGCAATTAGGGAAAATATTCTGAAAAAGAAAAATCAGCAGGTTATCGAATGGAACACAGACTTCTAAGTAAACAAATCACATGAAATAACAATAATTATTACAATTATGGTAATATATTAGTATTTGAAGTACGAGAATTTTGTTTTAAGAAATCATACTTATTTACACGTATTTGCTGAACATGTTGACATTAAAGTGAGGTGTGTGTGTGTACTATTTTTTACAAATCAGCACAGTAGCAATGTGAACACAGATTTTTTTGTTACTATCTGCATAACTGAAACAGAAGCAATTATATCAAAGGGCAATAAGGTGACAATACTCTTGTGCATGACCTAGGATCACTGGAGTGTGTCTATGGTTTCTCTACAGCCATTTGGTATAAGCTGACAGACAGTTTGAAAAATGGTACAGCAAAGCTAGATCCTGAGAAAGGAGAAGGAACTTCTACTAATAATCCTTGCAAGCACCCAAGCAAAAGCATAGTTCACTTTCCATCAAAATGCTGCATATGAGAAAAAGAAAGAAATCTCCATGCAGTTTTTTGCAAAAAGGACAATGTTTTTGTTGCTCTTCCCCCTTATATTCTTTAATATCCTGTGACCTTAAGAACTGGATCAGCCACTGGATAAAGCTGCACTTATGCAGCAATAGTGAATGTGACTAGTATGTAAAAAAGATGCCCATAATGAAATTAGGAAAGGCAAACTGATAGTTTACTACATCTCAGTGTTTTCAGTACAATGAGAATACAAAATAAGGCAAAATCATGAATATTTTTTGAAGTGTCCAAAGATGGTGTGACATACTCATCTTTGGTCCAATGTATTTTTGAGGAGTTATTTAGGGCTGTTCTGCTGTACTTAGTGTTTCACTATGAGAATGATTAATAACGACTAGGACCACACTGGTTTGTATAGATATTATAAGAGAGGCTGCTGAATAAGGAAGATGTTTGTTATATCGTTTATATAGCCAGTATACCCCTAAACCCAGGTAATCTACCTTTGTATTTCTGATCAAATTCTAATTCTAAATAAATCAAAGGATTTTGTGATGAGAGCAGCCAGGTCCACACAAGCAATTACCCAGAACTATGTCTTGGAATATTATTAGAAAGTGTCAGTAAACACAAAACTATTACAAGTGAGGCAGAATGGACAACCAGTGGCCTAAATCTGAAGTATATTATTTGAATCTGCTTTTCTTCTAGTAGTATAGTCTGGATCATTGAAATCATGTGTTCAGCACTTACCTGTATGTGAAGTTAAATGTAATGAAATTGCCAGGGTTTTTGCACTGAATTTTTTTTCCTCATTTTAAAATAAAACATTAATGTTTGCCTATTCTTGTTTTGCCAAGCTCCAGTGAATTGATCCCAATTGGTCTCAAAGTTCCCACACACTGTCACTCTCTTGCAGTGGGATGAAGGATAGAAAAAATACTTGAAAACATGTCAAGATAAAGACAGATAAAGCATGTCAAGATAAAGACAGTTTAATAGTACATGGAATGGAATATCCCTTTAGCCAGATGGGGTCAACTATTCTGTCTGTATCTTCTCCCAGTCTCTTGCCCACCTCTAAGCTACTTGTTGGGAGGCAAAACAAGAAATGAAGGTCTTGATACTGCACAAGCACTGTTCAGCAGTAGCTAAAACATTTATGTAGTATCAGCACTATCTTCGTCACCATTCTAAAACATAGAACTATATGGATTACCGTGAAGAAAATTAACTGTGTTCCCAAACAAAATCAGTACATTTGGTATTCAGTTTGCTGCAGTTTTTTTCACTTTCATTTACTTCTAAGTTATTGTCCAGGCAGCCAAAATAGATGGAGTAGCGCTGTGGATTAATCTAGCTTTTACCAGTTTAGCACTTTTCATCTATTTAAATAATCTATTCCTCACATCTCTTTATTCATATTCGTTGTTGATTTAATTAATGTGAAATTTGAATTCTAAAAACATTTTTACAGACTGCTTATACTGATAAGGGTCAAGATATGCATAGGTAGATAAGACAGAACAGGTAAGCTTCCCCTGCCAAGAGAAATTTCAGTCTTAAAAGAGGGACATGTTGTTCAAAAACATAATGTAATTATTGCAGCAAAAAATTTTTAGAACTTAGATACTTAACTCCTCTTGTTAATGATACTTAATTTTGAAAACAAAACAAAACAAACAAACAAAAAAAGCAAAGAACACCTTGCCAATGTAAATTTTGTAAAGTAAATTACCTTTCTTTGCCTTTTGTTTGCCTTACTACTGAATCTAAAACTGACTTACCTGATATGATGTATTAAACGATTTACTGAGCAGGTGGCTTGGAAATTGTACTAACACTATTTTTATTATTGCCAAATGTAATACAGTGAATTAACTGTTAAGGTCTGCACTGTAATTTTCACAGTATTCTGGTTTTTTTTTTCCCCCCTAACAAATTAGATGTTTAGGAACAGCACTTCATTGTTAAAAAATAATACGTAAGTATGTACCTCTGCAGGAGATAAAGTACAGCATAATTATTTAAATAATTCCTGATAACCATGTGCTTCCTGAGAAAGAACTGAAACAGAGGTAATATTTTTCAGTGACCTACAGCTTTAGCTAGTACCCTATCTTGGTGTAATGCATTAGGTAAATAATACACCGAATGTTTTGAAATGATATTTAGATTGTTACCTTAATATAAGAATTGAAGGGTCTCACTAAAGGTGCTCTTTATTCTCTTGGATACACCAACTGGAAATTCTATTTCATTTTCCTTCAGCAAGATCCAGTCCTACAGCTTTGTCTGTAAAGCCAAGTACTCAACTCATTCATAACTTCATTAAGATCTAAGAATGTCACAAAGACACAGGATTCTTGCTTAAGAAATCAGATTGCAAAGACAGGGTGATAGTTGTCTCTTAACCATGTTACATTTGGAATCTTGTCCTAGATCAACATGAGTAAATTAATATTTTATATTTCTGGCTAAAGGAAAACAATATACTTTATTGAAGTAAAAGGCAAAAGAATGTTTAAAATCATTTAATTTCATGTTGAAGATTTCTTTTTGGATAACAAGCTAGAAGTAATTATCCTTCTCTTTCAGCAAGATTTTCTTTTTCTTTCTTTCTTTTTTTTTTCTTTTTAGTTTCTGTTATTTCCTGGAAATGGCCCTCTTCCTGAGAATAGCTGCCTATTGAAATCAGAACTTCAACTATTGTTCCATTCTTAAAAAAGAAAAAGCTTTGTGATTCAGATTACTCAGTTATCTCTGTTGTTAAGTCATGGAAGAGAAGTTTCTTAATTACTCGCAATATTTTCTGAAGAAATCTCTGCATGACTTTAGGGAAAAGTAAAGGACAAAAGTACAGTACAAACTTTATGTTCTTCATAATTCAGTAATAATGCCTTTTATCTTAATAAAATGGGCCCAAAGTTAATTGAGCCTTTTAACGATACAAAGTGTTTTGCATAGGTCAATGAAAATTTCAGCAGAGATGCAATTGGTTAGTTGAAATAGAATACTGGACATTTAAGCCCAGACCTTCCAATTTTGCAACTGACATCTGTGTCCCTATGAAGTGTTACTAACTTCATCAATATTTTATAATGTTTAATTGCATTAGAAATTAAGCAGTCTCTGCTTCTGCTTGCAAAATTTCATGGGTATGTTTAAGGTGTGTGGTGTTACCTGAAGAGAATGCCAGCACTATTCAAGAACAATTACTCAACAGTTTTAAAGACTGATAGATTCACATCAGACCACAGATATCACATGCAAGATCATAAGACCTTTATAAAAAATGTATGGCTTTGATTAATAAAATAAATCAAACTAAGTGCTGTTTTATGACATAATCACTATTCAGAGAAAGTTAATACCTGCTGGCTGACAACAAACCAGTATTTTATGTAATGGCAGCTGTTAAATCCATGAGAAATCAAGTCATTATCCATTTCATACCAATTAATTATATACTTTGGCTAAGCAGAACTAATATCACACTTTGCTACTGGGACCAACAATAAAACATAATAGCTGTGGTATGGGTCAGTTTAGTAGTAAAAGCATTATCTTTGTTTGTGTTCCGTCTCTGTGTTAATTGAAAATAACTTTAGTTTTGTGATAATTGTGACAGTTAAAAAGAAGGAAAAATGTAGTATAGTACAGCAGCTGACATTAGTGAAGGATAATACCATGAAGAGAATATTATATGACAGATGCTTTGGAAATAAAACCTCAGTTGAGGAGGAAATGTTTAACAGCAATTGCTTCAAAATGTATTTCTTTGTTACATCAAGGCAAATATGTAGATTATGCTGATATGTTTCTGAAGGAAGAAGGAATATTTCAGTGAGGAGGAAATATAAGTAGAACATTATAGCCAGCAAGGCAAAGTTACTTCACACCTTAGGGCAATTAATTTGTCTCTGCCAAATATATACTCTGAAGAACTTGTTAAATGATCATCTGTCATGTACAGTAAGAAATTTTTGCAAGGAAGGTTACTCAAAGCCATACCTGAAACTTAGTCAAATTTGCACTGAGGAATAAATATGTCCTGGTTTTGGCTGGGATAGAGTTAATTTTCTTCCTAGTAGCACGTATGGTTCTGACTAAGCTGATGAACCACCTGTATTTTAGTTGCTGTTTAGCACTCAAGGATGTTTCAGTTTCTCATGCTGCCCTGTGACTGAAGGAGCAGGGAATGCACAAGAAGTTGGGAGTGGACACGAATGTTGGGGCCAGCTTGAGCATGAAACTAATGCATAAAACAAAACATATTGTAAAATTTGAAGTATTTTTTCAGTGGTTGGGAAATATTAGCAACAGAATTGCATTTTATTGGTTATTATTAGCAATGGCAAAGAACAAAGGAAATGTCTGAAGTGCAAAAATAATGCAATGTAAACATGTGATTAGATTATTTTCAAACTAAACTACATTTCCCCTAAAACGAATAACATTAATATTTGTAAGCCATTCAGAGATCCCAGAGGAAAAAAGAAACTATAAAAATGTAAATTGTTACACTTGTCACAGTACTGGGTAAAATAAACACTGTGCAGCATGCTACTTCTAAGGCATTTTCCATGCAACTGTATTTTATCTTTTTTTTTTTCAAATAAATTATAACACCGAGTCATTTTTGTACAAAACAGTTATTACATGTAATATGTGTATTTTAGAATACACAATAAATGTTTCAACAAATTATCCACTAGAAGAGACTTGCATTGGGCACTCTGCAACCACAACTACACAGTGTGCCATCTGATTGCACCCTCTGTCCTTCATAGCGTTACTGAAATGAGGAGATAGGAGATTTTAGCTTTATTAAGAAATATTCCCTATTTCCCATCTCAGAAACCTGTACCACTATCAGTCATTCCGTTCAATGTATTTGTCCTCCAATAGTGGTGTTTTGAACAGCTGCCCACAGCTCTGCATTTACCGTCTGCACACCTGTGTTAAGTCTTGACTCACCCCAATCTCTTAGTTTTACTTCAGTTCACTTTAAACTGATTTTAAATTTGATTAACACACGCTGTACTGACTTCTTGAGTACAGATGCAGTGATACAGAGAGGTTCACTCAGTCTCAGTTAACATCATCTTACCATACATGATCTAAGCATATCAGATAGAAACAGAGTGCAGAAAATGTATTATATCTTGTTACTAAACCTCTGTACTTAATAAGTTAAATGCTTTGCTAGTGAAATTGAATTGGAAGGCTAAGCTTCAATGCAAAAGCAAAACAAAAGAAAAGACTCCCAGGATGTAAAGATGAGTTATCAACCTATGGAAGTATGGAGTTACAATAGAAATGCTGATGCAATCTTAACCATAGTTATGTGAAGACAGCAAACAGTAATTGCTGCTATTATTAAAGATTTGAATTGGCTGTACACTTCATGGAATTGATTTTGCAATCTGGGTGTAGCTTATTTCTCAAGAATTGTTTCAAATTGTGCATGGTTACGGCAAAAAAAAAAAATTGTGATTTATTTTCTATTTATCTAACACTCATGTTTCTCATGGTACAGCTTGCTCTGTTGCTACTTACTGCAATGATTTCATTGTTAATATTATAAAACACTACCTCTTCTCATTGACAACACAACTGCTTAATTTCCCCAAAAAATTTATCTCTTCTCATGTCTGAACTTGTTCCTTGTTCCTTCTAGCTCAGGCACATATGGTGTCTAACTTTTTTACCTAACAATGAATATAAGAGATTATACACAGTTCCTTTTCTCCCCAGCACCTGCTGTTTATAACACAAGTGCCTAAGTGGAGGAAAGGTAGCCATTCCAAAACCATGACCTCTTGCATATATGCAAATATTTAGAGAAATTAGGAAAAGATGGAATAAGGACAGATGGGCACAGTGTCTGTGATGCTCTTTTGAGCAATCTTTTTAAGCCAGGCATAGGGTAATTTCTTCCTTCTTTCTGAAGTAGTGAGAAAATAGATTTATGCAAGTATTATAATCTGCTTCCTGTTTTGCGTGTGAGGAAACAGATATGTACAAACTGGGATTCTGGCAGAGTCAGAATTATCTCCTTAATGTGTGGAAACACCACTTCTTTGATTTGTGAAATATCTAAGATGACATATCTAGGATGACCTTCCTACATCCGTGAACATTCACTTAGGAACGTTCTATGAGTATCCATGAAGATGAGATTGTTATCTATCTCATTGAAGCAGTAGCTTCTGTATTTTACTTTAGACCAAAGTAAAAATAGTGTGTTCTTTTTCAAGAATTATTGTTAAATGTTTTAGATGTAGCTCTCAGTATTTTCCTTTCCTTTTTGTGGTGGAGAGTTGATCCAAAAGCCATTAGACTTGATGGGTATCTGTCAGATTTAATTTGAGTTGATTCAAATCTGTAGCAGTTCTGGTCACTTCTGTCCAGCATTACATCATACACAATAAATAATTTTCATTTAGACATGAGAGTTGGTTGACATTCAATCACCACTTCCTTCAAGCTCAAGATTGGTGCACCCCTAAGAGTAAGAAATCAGGCCATGGTGGCAGGAAACCCACTAAGCAAGGAGCTCATGGAACAGCTTAAACAGAAAAAGAAAGACTATGAAATGTGAAAAAAGTGTCTGGCTTCTTGGGAGGAGTACGGAAACACTGTCAAAGCATGCAGGGATGTGACAAGGAGGGTTAAAGACTACTTATAATTAAATCTAGCTAGGGAGGTCAAGGACAAGAAAGGCTTCTTTGAGTATGTCAACAGAAAAATTAAGACTAGGGAAAATATGGGCTTACTGCATGATTAGGAGGATGGTAAGGGAGAACAAAGAGAAAGCAGAATTACCAGACACCTTCTTTACTTCCAGCCTTTCCTGCTCAGACTACTTCTCGGGCATTCCAGACCGTGGAAGTAAGAGACCCTGAGGAAAGAACTTCCCTTTGATCAGGGAAGATCTGGTCAGAGATATCTAGGCAAACTTGATACAAACAAAGCTACCTTGAGGGGATGCATCCATGAGTGCTTAGGTAGCTGGAATAAGTACCAAACCACTTTATATCATCTTTGAGAGGTCTTGGAGAATGAGGGAGGTGCCTGAAGACTGCTAAAAAGCCAGTGTTGCTCCAACTTTCAAAAAGAGCAAGAAGATGGAGACAGGAAACTATAGGCCAGTCAGCCTTACCTCTGTCCCTGAGAAGCTGGTGGAACAATTTATCACCAAGCAAAAGGATAAAGAATAGTTTTCAGGACTAGTCGAGATGTATTCACCAAAAGAAAGTCAATCTTGACAAACCCAGTATCCTTCTCTGATGTCCTAACCTGCCCAATAGATGGAGAGCAGTGGTTGTTGTGTACTTTGACTTCAACAAGACTTTTGACTCTTTCTCCTGTAAGATCCTTGTTGGTATGCTTAGGAATTGTGGAATAGACAAGTGGACAGTGAGGTGCATTACATACTGGCTGTCTGGGAGAGTGCAGAGAACTACCATCAGTGACACTGAGTCTGTTTGGAGACCTGTAGCTAGATGCGCTCCTCCAGGGTACTGAGTCTGGACTCATTCAACATTTTCATCATTGACCTATGAAGGGATAGAACACACACTTCAGCAACTAAGCTGAGAGGAGTGGCTGACAGACTGGAAGTCTGTGCTACCATTCAACAATACCTGGACAGACTGGAGAGTTGGTCAAGGAAGAATCTGATGAGGTTCAGCAAGAGCAAGTGTAGAGTCTTGCACCTGGGGAGCAATAACTGCTTGCAACAGTACAGATTAGGGGAGGACATGATGGAGATGAGCCTTGTGGAGAAGGACCTCGGGATAATCACCCTCGTGGCCGAGAAAGCTGATGGTATCCTAGCGTGCATTAAAAATAGTATGCCTAGCAGGCCGAGGGGTTTGATCCTTACCCCCAACTCTGCCCTGTTAAGGGAACGTTTAGGATATTGTGTCCGGTTCTGAGCTAAAAGAGATAGCGATCTCCTAGAAGTCCAGCAGAGGGCGAAAGAGATGATAAAGGGCCTGGAGAATCTCTCAAATGAGAAAAGGTAGGGTAACTTGGGTCTGTTCAGATCGGGGAGAGAAGACCTTATAAATGTATACGAATATCTAAAGGGAGGTGGGAGGCAAATGGATGAAAACAGTATATTTTCAGTGGTAAGTATCAATAGGACAAGGAGTAATGGCCTAAAACTTGAACATAGGAAGTTCTGTACTAACATGCAAGAGAATTTATTTATTAAGGGTGACAGAGCACTAGAAAAGGTTTTCCAGTGGCATGGAATGACAACTCCACCACTACATCACGGGCAGCCTGTTTCAATGACTAACCGTTCTTTCTATGAGGAAACTCCTCCTGATTGGCAGTCTGAGCTTCCCCTGGGACAACTTGATTTCCTCATGTGCTACCATTTGTTACTGGAGAAAAGAGACTGACGCAATCCTCACTCCAATGTCTTTTAAGGTAGCTGTAAAGAGCAATGAGTTGACACCTATGCTTTTTCTTCTTCAGACAAAATCAGCCTAATCTGTTCCTCATATATCCTGTTTTCTTCACCTTTAAGCAGTTTTGTTGCTCTTCATTCCAGCAACTCAATATGCTTGTAGTGAGTGACTCAAAACTGAAGTTTGAGGTGCAATCTCACCAGTGTGGTTATTGAGGGACAATCACTTCCCTAGTCATACCCTACCCTTTTCCCTTGACTCTCTACAACAAAGAATGCAATTATTCTCTCTACTTAATGCTGGTTATCCTCAGTTGAATACTACCATTAGCTTTAGGCACCATGCTTTAGGAAGGAACAAAATGATAAGGGTCTACAAGATAACAGAACGTGTGGCAAGTATGTAAGAAAAAATAAATAATCAAATTGGCTTTGCTGGGGGCAAGAAGTGCACTCTTCTAATTATAAAGTGCTGCTACAAAGAAGTAATGAATGCAGGAGGAAAGGACGGTTAGAAATTCATTTAATTTGTAACAAAAAAATATATATATATAGAAAAGGTATTTTTTCATATTATGAGAGAATACTCCAAGATTTTGTAAAACTGCTTTCATAATGGTTTTCACGAGCAGTTTAGAAAAATGTTTATTAGGATGGTAAAGTGATGATGAAGGTGATTTTTCAAGGTCTCTTCTCATCTTAATTGCTCAGTTTTACTTCTTATTAATTCAGTGTTAGCATGAGTGGAGTACATTTTGTGTAGAGAATACAATAGACAGAATCAGGTACGTTTATGAAATATATTTTATACAATTTTAACATTTCATTAGTAAGTATCTACCATAGGAAAAAAAATACTTTAAAAGCAGTCTTTAAAATAGTAAAGTGGAGCATCACTTCATTAAACAATAATTACAGATTTATACAGAAATAATTGTAACCAGATTTTTAAAAAGTATTTCAATTATGTACTTTCTAAACATAAGCAATAAATTGTTACCACTTACTGTTTAATTTGCAGTGCAGTCAAATTCAGAAATATTGTGCATGGTAATTGTTTTACTCTGATGATGGATATGACACATTTTTGTACTGCACACTAATTTATATTTCAAGAAAATTCTTTTGAGTTAACTATTTTAGGCACTGCTGTCAGAGATTAGAATGCATGATTATACAGAACAACCAAACAACTGAATGTTTAACACTGGAGCCTCTATGAAGACTGCACAGACTTCCAAAATTCTGAACTACTATAGCACGTAATGTGACACATTTTCCCCTTTAATTACAAATCAACATCTTCCTAGTGCTGAGTCAAATACAAAAATCAAACTCCAGCTCATTTCTGTCTATAAAAAAGTGGTTTTAATGCCTATGCAGGCATAGGCTCAAATCAGTGACATAGACCATTTATAGATCTATATGAGAGGATTATCTTCCCATTTAAAAGGAAAAGAAAAAGAACAGAGTATTTTTGTAAATCTGGCTAATTGATTAAATTGTTGGCTGGTTGAAACAGTCTTACTCGGCTCCCACCAGTGAAACTATCAACCTTTAATCACAGCTCATTTGCCTGAAGAGTTAATATGCAACTACTTTTCTAATGCTATTCTGTGTAACTGATTTATGGTACTGACACTTGTTGGCCACAATTTCACTGAGATAACACCAAATGTGTTCATGTATCAGCTGAATAACTGACTTTCATGATAACAGTGGTAACAATAACATCTCTTAACTCAGGTTAATGTAATAAGCCATAAAAAAACATAGCTCTTCTTAAATATAGCCTGAAGACAAACAGTAGGATTCTTCTTCATAGAAAAAAAAATAAAAAAACCTGAAAATATATTTATGTATATATGTGTGTATGCTTAGCAGGAGTCTGTTATACACTCCTTATAAGTGGTAAAAATTTGAGAGGAAGTGGATTTTTCAAAAGGAAATGTGTATAATAAATAGATGCTACATTATGTAAATCAACTGCTATTGAGTAGCCACGTTAAACAGAGAACTGAAGACGTATGTGCCATTTGATTTCTTATATTAAAAAAGGATTTGGAAATTAAACAAAAAGCTCTTCTCTGTTTTTGGATGTAACAGTTACTTGTGTTTTTTTTTAATATACATAATAAACAGCTATCTTAGAATGAGCACATATTGGCCTATATTTTGGCTATATGTTTGAAATTAACACACAGAAATTGTTTAATGGAAAAAAGTCATCAAAGAGTCTTCGTCATATTTTTAAAATTCCTATTAAAAATATCAAACTGATCAGTTTTACAAAGTTCTCTACCTGATTTGTTTACAAGTCCTACTACTCAAAGAGAACTGCTAGAATTCTTTAAGAACATATCTAGTCCATAGAGTTAAGAGAGAATATAAAGTATCATGGACTTATTTACTGCTTTGTTTGATACATTGAGTGGGAACTTAGCAGGAAAGGGAAGCAGAGTAGTTTATGATCACAAATAAGTATATGATTTTATTCAAAGGTCAATCATTAAACTAACTTTCCATAGACATTACATGCATTCAGGACCAACACTTTGAGTACAAGACTTCCTGATACTGAGGAATACCAAACCAACCCTGCTTCCTAAAAGATTAAGGAACATTGTTTAAAAGACAAGCACAATCAGTCCTAAGCTTAAATCCTCTGTGAGGATATTGAATGGGACCTCTATTCATTTCTTCATTTGAGTTTTACCTGAAAAACTAGTCTACTTGTTTACATATTGACTTGACCATGAACAATTGGCAGAACAAGAATAACTGATATTGACCAATACTGACTGATGTGTTCTGGATTGTCCTTAGTTTTCAGGAAGACTATCCCTCTTTGTGTAAAACACAACCATTATATGCAATGATAAATTATCATTGCCAGTGTAGGAAAAAAACTACAAGAAGCTGAGAGGTTCCAGCTTATTTAGAGTAACAGTAATTTCAAAGAGATAGCTGACATCATGTTTACAACTTGGATCAAAAATGCTGGCAGCTCTTTCTTGCACACGGAGTTGTGAATATTCGAATATTCTGTGCCAAAGAAGGTGATAGATCTTGCTGTGCCTACATGCAGAGATTCTCCACCTCCTCCATGTGTGACTGCAAACCTTAGAACACTGTCCGTAAGCTTCTCTTCAATATTCATGTGTTGAAAATTAATCTTATGGACACTTATCTAGGCAAGTAGGGAATTTTCCATCACTTCAGCAGATATGAATAAGGATGATAATCAGTACTGGTGCTCAACAATTTGTAGTGTAATCTTGTGAGCCTAAAAAAAAGTTGCGCTATCATTCAAATTAATACAGAATTGCTGAAAAAATTATGTTTATATGCTTCTGTATGTCTTAGGGTCTCAAAACATGGACAATATAAACATGAAAAAGATTAGAAACATTAACAAAGTACTTTGAATAAGAATTTAATATTTAATTCAAATTTCTTCCTTATTTCCCCTCCCCCCCCACCCCCCTCCCTCCAAGAAATTTTTATCAGTTTCCTGATTTCATTTTCTACATAGTATATTTTTACAGTCTAAATCAAACTTAAAAAATTTTAGTAAAATAAAACACAGTCTTGCAGGTCAATTTGAGGTAATTGGCTTTTGGAAGTAAAGAGAATTGCCAATCCATTCCATTAAGTAATGTGATTATCACAGCTGGGCATCCCCAAAGCTGTCCGGAGCATGAATCAGTTTCTCTTCCTTCAGTCCCACATACACTACTGAACCATTCCCATTTCCCTCCTTCCATTAACGCTTTCCTTGAAACTATACATAAAGTCATAAGAAATTCTCAAATATTGTCTTTTAACTCAGTAAATCTTTTTTTTTTTTTTTCCTTTTTTTTGGAACTAATGGGAACTTCAATCCTATGTAAATCTGAGAAATAGCCATGCCCATCATACCTATTTCATTTCAATAATGGAAACACAAGTCTGAAATACAATTGGTCATGGTCCATGCTGTATAAGATTCCATAGAAAAATTTGAGAATTTTGACATGTTGCATGAATCCTGTCATAGCCCTCCTAAAATTTGAAGTAGTTCTGGTAAATCGACGTATGTGTTTATTCCTTCACCTGGAAGTTAAAAATGTTCTTTTGAAGCTCTGAGCTGTTACAATCAAGGCAGTCTCAAATCACAGATCTTGATTACTGTATTAAAGCTTTTTTTCATTTGGTCTGCTTTATCTTGCACATCCTGTTATGTGTGATTAAATACTCTTGATCACTCATGAGCTCATGCTGAGCCGTATCATCTCACACAAAGCATCACAGGGTAAAGCTATTCACGATCAACACTCACCCAGGAAGCACTTGCCCCAGATTCATCTTTCTCTGTTATATCTGGAACTCTGTAGTCAACATGTGTTCAGACCAAGATAGAAAAAGCATTTATTTTTTTTTTTAACTAGTATTCGCAATTTACAGAAACAAGTACAACGCCCATTCCAAAAATATTTTGTCAAAGGTCAGGAATGGAGGTTTAACCATCTTTTGTAGATGAAAAGTTGTATTCTTAAGCTTCTCACCTGCCATAATTCTTTTTTCTGTGAGATCAAAGGTCAGGAAGCAATACATTCATAGGAGAAGCTAGAGGATTTTATTAAAAATGTACTTTGAAGGGTATCTTAGCTTATTGTATGTAGTGAAAAACAAAACTCAGGTTGTGTGGATTTTTTTGTTGTTTTACAATTTTTAAACAGGACTGCCTTCGTTTGAATGTCTGCTATAAATTTATACATCTCATGTCAAGCAGAAGTGGGGTGTGAGATGGAAGTGAATCAAGGCCTGGAGCTTACAGTTGCCTCAGGCCACTATGCCTGTTCCCCTGTGGCTGTGTTTTCCACAGGGAACAGGACAGCTTTCCCAGCAGGGTGTAAAAATCCAGCACCCTTCTCTGAGAGCAGCTTCTCTACTCCTGAAGATGTCATCTCTAGGGTGACTTTGCCAGCTTCACAGGGTGCTGAGGGGCCCCTTACCTCCTGGGGTGTGTCACCTGCTGAATTACAAGTCAGGCTGTGACAGCAG
The DNA here is from genome assembly GCA_013399175.1 of Odontophorus gujanensis. Lineage (NCBI taxonomy): Eukaryota > Metazoa > Chordata > Aves > Galliformes > Odontophoridae > Odontophorus > Odontophorus gujanensis. Next base: position 225,456 of record VXAB01008332.1, on the reverse strand, counting down.
TTCTTCCTCCCTCCCTGTAGCCATGAATGAGACCAGTCTTATTTCTCAACTTGGGAGTACACTGCCTCAAGTATAGAAATGCCTCAACTCTGGACTGTTGCATGAGACAAAGGGATAATAGGAGCTTGACTTGCCAGATCACAATACTTTTGGCACGATTTCTACACCTAGGGATTTTACTATTCTTTTGGCTTTAAGAAGTGTTGTAGAATGAGCTGTATAGATTTCTTCCTCAGACATACATTTTAATACTACCTAAGACTCATTTTAAGAAGTGTTGAGTTGTCTGGAACGATTTAGTAGTGCTGTAAATCAGAAGTGGATACAAGACTTTGTTACCATATCCATTTAGAAGACAGACTCCTTAGGAGAGATGCACTGACATTCTAGAAGTCAGCTCAAGAAAGTCCAATAAATATTGTCTGGGCTTGGTACTTTACTGATTCCATCTAGTTCCCATGCTACAACTGAATATATGGTGAGTGCTGCTAGCAATTTTTTGGTCTAGCAAATCAGTCGTTCCAATTTTTATGCTAGCTTGTACTGTATGGTTTTCCCAGGAGTCTAGATTGTTTTCCCAATTTTCTGGACAGAGTGTGTTTTGCTTAAATGATTACATTTCCTTGACTTCATTAAAAATTTCTTCTGGGTGACCACTACTTTTCCTTACAGTGAAAGCAAAACTTATGGATAAAATTATAAGAGAAGCACCTATTTTAATTACTGTTATACAACTGCTTTTCCTGGACATGAAAGAAGAAAATATCCTTGCATATTTTTCCATCCTAGGATCCAAAATTCTTGTGTAGGGTAGTCAATATTTGCTCCATGAATCATCTTTCTTAACCACAAACCTTTTTATAGGTTGCTCAGACACCACTGTAACAGTAAATTTTAAAAATTTCATTTTCTATCACCAGTTGCTAAAAATAGACACCCGCTCTCCATATATTTTTCCATTTCTCTTCATTATTTTTTCCTGCACGTCTTTCTTATAGTACTACTAAAAAAACATCTACAGTATCAAAAGTTTTCAAATAAAAGTCAAATATAAACTTATTATAATTGTGGAAGTAGTCATAAATTTTCCTTAGAGAACAATATGTATTTTAAAATTTTTCATTTTTATTTTCTGTGACATATATTTTTTTGGTGAATAGTACAAACATTGTTTTGAAAACTATTTTTCATCATTTATTCTCTCATTCAACAGCAATTTTGAATATATTTGTAAATGCCCCATTTTTCTCCAACTTCTAGTTTCTCATTCACTAATTCAGGATTAAAATCTTCAATTCTCTTTGCTGCTGAATAATGAGAAAGGAAACAGATGTTTTCTCTTTAAGATGTAACCTCATTATCTTATCGTGAGTAACCCTTGTAGTGAATTGATGGTATAGCATTAACAAGCTTTTTGATTTGCTTTGGTTTTGTTTAATTTTCATCCAAATTTCTTATAATTGAAAAAGCAACATTTCCATGGTCACTCAATGCTCCTTAACTATTACTTGATGCCAATAAATAAGTGCCAGTAACCCAATAACCTGATCAAATACTAGAAAGAACAAGGTAATGTGATTTAGACATAGATTTCCAATGCAGTCTTTATGGTCTTATAGTTAACACAGATCTGAGAATTTAGACTTTATGTGATAGATATGTTCCATATTTACATTTAGCAAATTAATTTTTCAAACATTTGAAAACTATAATTTATGTCAAACCTACAGTCGAACATATGTGTTAAACATTTCAACGTCAGTCATATAAAATGAAGCTTCACTATCCCCTCTTTGAAAGTTTTGTTTATTTCACTTTTAAGTGAGTAGGTGAGATGAAAATTATATGTTCAGTTTCCTTTGGATAAATCTGATCATAAAATCACTGGTATCAATCCATAGATATTTTTAAACTGTACACTAATATCATAGGTGTTGACTTGAGAGGTTATAATAATAAGTTCAGACTTCAGTACAATCTGAGCCTGCAGAAAAAGAAACTGTCTTAATGCCAGAGAATGTGCATGTGCATTAAAACCACTGCTGTTTTGAAAGCATTTCAAACTGCACCTGAATTAAATATGCAAAAATATATAGTGATGCTGGTAAACAATTTGCAAATGCCCTTTCTGGCTTGAGTCCCACACATTCTATAGCCTACATAATAGACTGGAAACAACCTGTTTTTCTGCAAAAGGATTATTAGCTATCTTCCAAGAAGGAAAAATAATCCAGTTTACAATCAGTTGATATTTTAGTCAAAATTTAGATATGTGGTTTATGTAACCTGGGAGTTGAACAACATATCATAAGTTTGGTTTATTTTTTCCTCAGTCTCCATAAGAACACACACAAAAAATATTTTACTAGTCTATGATAAAAAACGGTTTTAAACAACATGATTCTGGCTAAAAATAATCACTGTTCATGAAATAAGGCCATTCCCAGTGAAAATAGACACTAGAATCCAACAGTAAAATAGATTGCCTACAGATATTGTCTATCTAGTTTCCAAAATGGGAGAGATGGAAAGAAATACACAATGAAAAATCCCACAAAGATTTTTCTAAATGTGAAAAGTAACACAAATTGTAATTCCATTGTAAACATGGGGCTTTAAAAATCTCTTAGTGGAAGTTGTTATGAGCACAGATACTGAAACGAATGAGATTCTTGCTTCATAATCCTATTGTTTGCAACTCTTCACCCAGTCACCCTCATAATACAACAGAATTTTTACCCCAGCTCTGAGCTCCCTTTATTTCCATTTTAGTCACTGAGTTGTGATTACTTTCTGTCGATTATAGCCAAAAATATTTCAGTTCAGAATGCAATAGTACATGCACAAGCACACTGTGAAGATGCTTCCTTCTCTGCCTTTCCTACCGTCTTCATCTGTTTCATTTCCTCCAGATTGTGCCTTTATACATGTTTTATCTCACCTTTTTCTGTAATGGAATTATCTCTTAGTGTTAATTAGTCATTCAGTTTCCAGTTGAAGAATGAGGAAAACAGGCACAGAATTCCTAAAAATGACACAGGATTTCATCTCAACATGTCCCCCTCAATTTCTAAAACACAGCCAGTATCTTTTGTTTTGTATCTCTTATCTATCGTAAAATAAATACATTTCTTCTCCACAGAACCCAAAATGTTTTCCTTTCTTCTATCTACACTTCGTGTTTGACAATTCATTGTGTTGCTGTTTATTTCAACTGTCCGCATCATAGAACAGTTGTGGACATTACACAGCCATCATTTCAGCTAAACAATTACGCATAGGATATCACCTCTGCTTGTATACATTAGCTCCTACAATGAAAGATGAGGTGGACTGCAGCAAGGTCACATCCTCTGCAATGTCTGGAAGCCTCACTACTCAACAGCTCTGCCAAAGCTCACCAGTATCATCCTGAGAATTAGGACTGAGTAATTGCTAAGCCAAGCAGCACTGCCAATAGTCAAACTGTTCCGTCTCAGCATGTTTATAATCCATGCACTGGCTGAAGCATGCATTGTCCAACCATGCCCTTCTCCTTGTATCATATCAGCAGAGGAAAAAATGTCACTGGTTCATCCTTACTCAGTTATTCATCCTTATTTGAAATGCTAAAGGATTATAAAATAAATATTAAAATAAATAAATATTATAAAATATTATAACATTGTAAATAATAAAAAATAAAAAAATCTAATCTATTACTGTACTGTACTAACAAGCCAAATATAGAGGTTTAGCTAATATTGTCAATTTTTGTTTATTGTTTTCCTGGTGTATTTAACTGAAAATTTTCCCTCATTTATCAAGTTACTAGAAATCTAAAAACATGGTTGTTATGTCATCAGCTTTTATCATCTAGTTTATCTGCAAGAAAAATATGCAATGCATTCTAGCCTTACTGATTCAGAATCTAATTTATCCACACAGTTGAAAACTGATGCACAGAACTTGGTGGCAAATATTGTGTATAGTTACAACACATCATGGATGCTTTTGTGCTCAAATATGATTGTTTTTAATACTGGTTAAGGATTTTTAATTTTTTTTCTTTTTCTGGGTGTGGGGGGGGGAAATACGGCCATCATTACATTCATTGATTTACTGCCTTCTTTTTAGAGCTCTAAGTTTACTAAGGATACTTAGTAAACATCACATTTAAACTCATAAAACTGACAAGCTAACTCCTCTTAGTTGGATGTCAGCAATACTGATACTAGGTTTCTTAGTGAGAATATGGAACTTAAATTTTGCATTCTTTTGCATCCTTACAGTGCTTGACACATTCTTTACTCGGGAAGGTTTTTTTTTTTTATGTCAGATATTTGTCTGAGTACACTTGACTAAAAACTTCCCAAGGCAGTGAACCATTTCCAGTTTTGATTTCTGTTAACAGGCTCTTGTAAATGAACATAATTTTGCCCACTGTCTTCAATAGGATTTTGAGCAGTTTTGGGCAGCTAGGTGTTTGCACAAACTTCGGATCCACTTTGATATCCCTATTGTCATTTTCCCACACCGCTGAGAAACATCTGGACAAACGGAGGGTTCCCTAGACTTCTTTGCTGAACTTGGTCATCACATGATTTAATTTATAGCACACTTAATTCATTGTTTCAGGATGCATGAAATTAAATGCATTAAAACTCAGAGCCTATGCATCCCCGTACTTGTGTGTTTAGTGAACATGACAAATAAAATCTCTGTGAAATTAAGGAAAAGCAAACAAACAAATAATGCAGCTCATCTGCAGATCCTTTCTGCCTCTACTGGTTAGTTTCTAAAAGTATGTTTAAAATCAGCATTTCTTGTGTTTTAGTTGAAAATCTTTTCTTGTATAAAATCATTAAGAACTTAGTGGGACAGAACCTCATCCCAAGTTCTTCCAGTGTGAATTACTAACCTGTCTTACAAGACAGGCTTTAATTCCTCTCATTCTCTGTAACTATTATGACCAAGGACATGATAAATGAGAAGAAAAACAAAGCATATTAAAATTAACAATGAAATCATAGAAATATTGAAGTGGGATGGATGGGTCATGATCACATCAGTTCTTGCTTAGCACTACAGTTGATCTTATTAACTCATTTTGGACCAGAATATATTCTTTCTCCAAGTACACTGGTTCTGCAATTGCTTTGTTTTCTTTTCATTCTTTCAAAACATAGAGTAGAGGTCATTTTTTAACATCAACTACATACTTCCAGTGGGACCAATTTCTAGAAACTGAAGGGCCTGTGTACTGTCTCTTTCCTAAATGTCAAATAGCTAAGAGCAGCTTTCTTCTCTGAGTCAGAAAGTTCTTAAGCTTTTGCTAACTTTACAGCTGGCGCTACATTTTCCTTCTGTCAGAGAAATTAAGTTCTCTAGAGGAAGGTTTTGCTCCTTTTTTAGTTATTAAGATTATTATGTAGGTGTTTAGAAACAGTAATAGCAGCTTACTGCTGTTGAAAAATTCTTCAGAGCCAAGAGAAAACAAGGATTGTTTGCTCTAGATGCACAATAGAGCAAAATTAAAGATCAAATACTCTGCCCTAGAGCCATACATTCTTTATGATATTTTGAGAGGTTTTATAATTCTTAAATTTCCCGTTAGTCACAAACACTCAATCTGACACTCTGGACCCAATTTATACCTGTGGACGTCACTTGAGAAATGTTAGTGCCTTAAAATTTGGTTGCACTGAAGTTGCTTCATAGCATTGCTGACACTGTAAAAATATATGCACACATACATGTATTACTTTCGAAAACCTTGTATCGTTCTTGCAAACAATGATATATGTTTTCTTCCCACATTCTTCTCAATGACTGACTATACATGTAGTATACTGAAACACCCTACTGCACAATGATAGCTGTGCACTTAGCTGTGTTTTAAACCTCAAAAGATTTATCTTGCTGAGTTCTTAGATTGTCCTCATTTTGATATCTAGTTTGAGTAACATGAATGAATTTGCCATCAAATATTTCTAGAGAATAAATAGAAAGTAGAACTAAAAAAATAAGGATGTGATATACTACGAAACTGTACAATTTAATATGTAACCAAGACTGTAAGATTAGGTCTGATTTCATGATAGCTGGGTTAACAGCATCCTGGGCTACACTAGGAGGAGCATTACTAGCAGACTGAGAGAAGGGATTCCTTCCTCTCTGCTAAGAGTGGACTGAAGGCATGGATCTGCCTTTGTTGGGCTGCTGCGCAGATTCATCCCAATTCCCAGACACTTTTCAGATGCTATTTCAGGGACAGTTTCTGTTGGTGCTATAAATTTTATTTGGTTTATTACTCTACCTGTACACACAGCTTGAGTATCGAATGCTACCAGTGAGAAAATGAGTTCTGATTAAGAAAATATTTCTGACAGGAATGCAAAAGCATTCTGAAATAGGTGTTCCTACCCTCATTCACTGGTGTTTTTTCTAAATTTCAGATCTTATTGAAATCTGTGTGTAAAAAAGGCTTAAAGTGCTGTGTTAAAACTCCTACTGAAATGAGAAGCTATCGCATACTTAATTATTCTGAATCGGAATCCCCTTTCCCCTAACATTTTTGAATGCTTTTCACCATAAATAAAAATTTACTTTTCTGTAGGATTCAATAATGTTGTGAAAGATAAATCAGATTCTAAACTCTGAAGCTTCTTCCTCAGCTTTATATTTATTTATAATTTATAAAATATATCTTATGTGAACTCAGCCCATTCTGTTCCTTTGCCATATTTGCTTACCCTATCTACAGTGACTCCTTGTCAGTAACATCAAAGTAAAAATTATTCATTTAATAGATTTGTTTCCTCTGCTTTCATTTAAGTTCTTCAAAGAAGCATGTATTTTCACCCTGATGAACTTAAAGTCTTGTCCCTCTTCTTATTAGTAAAATCCAACCTTCTATTTGATTAGATTTGTTTAAATTTGCATCAAGTCAGTAACACTGGGGATAAAAATAATGAGAAGACATATTTCAAAGCTGAGAAAATGGAAATTCTGTCTCCAGCGAGGAGAATGGAAAAGAACCCTGTCTTTCACAGAGGCAAGATGTCACCTCAGGTTGCTGGTCTGAAAATATCCAGATGGTTCCCTGTGCCTTTCTTCTTTATTGCGTTCTATCAGGTCATCCTCAAATAGATTCACTGCTCTATTTTTAGCTCGTTCATTATTCCTCTTCATCTCCCTCTGTGGTGATAAAGGGACAGGTCTGGAGTCAGTGGAAGCAATTTGAAATGAATAGATGTGCTAGCTGACCTCTTCACAGCCACATCACAAGACAATATTTAGTGCCACTATTTATGTTCTACACAGAAGATTCAATCTCTTAAATGACTTCAAGACAAAACTATCATTTGGAGGTTACTACTGCAGCTTGTCCTACACTGCTGGCTATAAAGTTGTTTGTTGCAAAAAAAAAAATAAAAATAAAAATAAATTGATTTTGATTTTCAATAATTGTCAGTCACAAAGAATCACTAAAATGTGATTCTGCCTACCTCATTTGCCAACAATTAGCGTAGATTGATCTGAAAGTAATGACTCCTATTTATTTCTATGGACAGCACATACAAAGAGCAAAACAGCACTAGTTGGTAAAAAAAATTCTCAGCTTTAAAATACTGTTCTTCAGCATAGTCACCACCATTAGCCAATTCATGTGTCTGAGCTGGTCGAGGCACCCTTCATTTTGTGATGTGACAGCTGTACACGGCTGTTCAGAATGCAACTTTTTCAAGGTACTGTTGTTGCTGCTGAAACACATTACCCACCACCTCACTCTGCTCACATGCACTGTTTGGTCTCCATAAACGTTCAGAAAATATCAGTGAATGTCAGTGGATGTAACTTTTTCCACATGCAGGGTTTCAGTTCCCTACTTTTGCTTTTTACACACTTCCATGTCAGACATCGTTCTGTCAGACTGCCTCTCTGCTGCCATCTGTTGTATAGCTACAAAATGCAAGGAAATATTGGTGGGAAGGTTCAACATCTACTGTCCTAACACCAACATCCACCTCTGATGTTGTGGGCCAACATAATAAAACTGAGTCATTAGTTTTGGAGCAGTCCTCATATACCATATGGTTAGACAAGTCATTTTCCAGGTTTCCCTATATCTATCTTTTGACTGGAGCCTCTCTGCTTCAATCAAATCTGGATCAGTTCAGATTAAATATCTTTATAGGTAAACTGAGGTTGGATGTAGTCTATTTGCGCTAAAAACCAGCACATCAAAGTTTTGTGTACAAGAAATGCATGTATATCTAGCTTCTAAAGTATTCCCACTCCAGGAGAATGCGCTTAGTATCATAAAAGGATCATAACTGTATCACTAGGGAAATACTTTGCTGTTCTCATCATGTGCCCTCTCCATTTCCAAAATGAAAGATGTTGATACATAAGACAACAACTGGACAACTAAAAAGAAAGCAATGAGACATTTCATACTTTAAATTAACCACTGGTGAACATTTCACTATGTTAATAGTGTTAGAAAGCCAAAGATAAAAAAAATCTTGTACAAAGAAGATCTATGACCACTTTTAATTAAACAAAAAAGGTGTATGGTTATATAAAAGAAAAATTAAAGATACAGAGAAAATACAAGGTTACTATTAACTAAATTAAGAAAATTTAAAAATTCTTCAAGGTCTTGACATTGTGCATCTGAACTCTCTTATCCCCTACGGAAAAGAAATGATGGATAGGATATTCACTCTAGGAATCAAAGAATTAGTAGAAGACCTAATAGGCTAAGAAATCTGTGCAAAGTACAACCTCTGCATTTTAGCCAAGAGCATAAGATGTTTTAACTAAAGAGGTTCCAGATTCAAGAGACTGTAATAGAAAAATTCCAGAAAAAAAAAAACAAAAAAAACAGTACAACAAGCTGTACCTACTTCCTGTGTTCTGCTGTCTCTTTGTGGAAATGACAAATCACATCTGCTGGATTGATGTTAACAAATATGAATGAATGGATGACATTAAGATGACCGTTTTTTCTTATCAGATTCTAAAAGTTGATTACTGTATTCAATAGTGTTGGAAAATATTTCAGAAAGTTGAAGGTTTGCCATTCATATCTGTAAGTTAACCTTTTCTATAGTAAAAACTATCCAAAACCTAAGATATCACAGCTTTGGAAAAATTGTACTCAATATTGCCTTTTAGCAATGTTACAAGGAAGAAATACAGGTAATGAAAGACAATTCTGAAGTAACTGAATGTGTTCTTCTTGTTATTATTTATGTACTAGATTGAGTAATTTCATTTACATATATTAAGTATAAAAATATTATATTCATTTGAGAAAGAAAGTAAAGAAATCATTTGATTAGTTAATTTCACTTTTAGGCCCTTTCTTTTTGAAGAGAAGCAGTCCGGGGTGATGAGTGGGAAAAAAATGGAGGGAAGGGTGTAACAGTAGCCCATATTCCAGTGTGTAAATTCACCTGGAACTCAGCCCTTTTGCAAATCACACAGACTCACTGAAAATCCCAAACACAAAGCTGGCAAGAAGTTTCTTTGCTTTGAAAGGATTCAGAATTTTTTACTAGCTAGGATAGAACTGGGTTTTTGTTTTGATTTGGGTTTTTTTGCTTATTTGTTTGTTTTATAATACTATTTCTGCCATTATTTGTGTGTATGTTTATATCTGTGTATAAACACCTGTTAAATAGACGTGTGACTGTGTTTATTCCCTTTAACATGAACAGCTTACATAAATCAAGTAGTTCTCAGACATTTCCAATTTAATCATAAGCTGCTGTTAGCATTTTTATGAAGTCAGTTTCCCATTATGCAGTGTGTAAAGGGCTAAGATACAGGAAACCCTTGCTCGCCATTACCTCAGTAGTGAGATGAGTAATAGATATACCATTTCTCCTCTGAGCAGGATAGCACTTCTCATCACATGATGAGTGTCATGTAGTGCTCTCCTTCAGTCTGGGGAAAGGAAGAGTCAGGTTGGATCTGTCAAGCTGTGTCATGCAAATGCAGCATTGCTGTTTCAGATTTGGGATAGTTTTCAAAGCTAGGCATCCCACCGGTGCAGTGCTAGCCTAATCAAATATATCTCAACAAACCAAACCCAACACTTCTTCATCTGAAAAACAGGAACTCATGAGAACAGTTTCTACTTGTGTCTTTCCAGAGGCTTCCTTTGATCCAGGAGGCCACTCCTCTGATGGGATACAGCTGTGTATGAATTATCTCCCCCAGAAAAACAATGATACAATAACATTTACTAACCACTGCTCTTTTATTTAACTTTTTTAATAGTGATGTCCTGCGGTGCACTTTCTCTCCTTTCTTAAAAAAGAATAAAAAAGAAATAATTTGGGAATTTTTTTCTCCATTTTATAAAATTGAGCTGTATAGTGTAACACTGATGAAGAATCATATCCAGCTGTGCTTTAAAAGTTACACAAATTTTACATAAGCTTAGTCTGGAGTCTGTCCTGCTGAGTTAATATAAGCACACATACACACAAAAGCATAAAGTGCAGAGCGCCTAAAGATAACACTATAAGAACAGACTATAAACTCATAAAGCAGCAACATAATGCAACATCAACTATTCGAAAAACATGCTCAAGCAATGTCATAATGTAAGACATCTAAGAGAATGCATCAGTTTCATTAAGCCATATTATCATCAATCTAACTCCAACCTCATTTTATTAGAGAAAAGTCATGAAATTCATGGAAGATATTAAGAAAGCCTTCATGCTGATTTTTGATTGTCTTTCTTACTTTTGATAGGCAAAGAAGTGAGATTGCGTAACAGTCACATGAAGACCAATCAGTGTTATGTTAATGCATATGAACATGACTATATGATCAAACTATGTTCATTTTCATGGCACTGGTCTGTAATCAAATCAAGGCTGCTATTTTTTTCACATTTACAGAATTATTGGCACCTTTTCTGATTTTTGCCATTAATCCAGGAGGAGCTTCTGTCTCAGGTGACCTTTTGTTAAGTAAAAACTGCTTTGCACTCTGTGTGTCTGTAAGCATCTGCGAAGTACATTTTGAACACTATTTTAACCATATCTATTTGCTCCTATTTCTAATTACCATTCTTTTTCTTTCTTTCTATGTCTTAAAAAAATCATTTTCTTGTATTTCATTTTCATAATATTCAAAAATGCAATCTTAGATGATGATGCTCTCACAGTGAGATCTAGGCAATTTCTTTAGAATCCCCTAAAGTATGCAAGGTATTCTTCGTCTTCCTTCATGATAATTAGAAAGTTAAAACAAGCAAAAAGATTGGTGAGGGAACCGACAACTCAACAAGAAATGGGCTTATAGGATATAAATGAAAGGGTGCTGAAAATTCTGATTCTTAAGTAACTTGAGGAAGAAAGAATGGTGCCTCATTTGTCCCACAAAGAAAATTTTCTTATAATTAATGAGTCGTTACATTTCTCTGCATGGAATTACCAGTTTTCAAAATCAGCCCGCCTTGCATTTGTAGTGCATTCACTGATCTGCCTTAGGATCAGGAAGCTGAACTCCTACGTTCTTCTTTTTTAGCAAGACTCATAAGACAGTTTCTGATTAGCTTAAAAGTAGAATTTACAGCTGCTGACTAATGATACAATCCTTATTTATAGAAAAGAAAACCAAAACCAAAACAAAACAACAACAAAAAAAGCAAAGAGCTGGAATACAAACAATTCCTGAGAGTAAATTGCAGTAAGTTTTCATGTTTCCTTTCAAAAAAAAAAAAAAAGAAAAGAAAAAGAAAGAAAGAAAAAAAAAAAGAAAGAAAGAAAGAAAAAAAAAAAGAAAAAAAGAAAGAAAAAAAGAAAAAAAAAAAGAAAAAAAAAAAAAGAAAAGAAAAAGAAAGAAAGAGAGAAAGAAAGAAAGAAAGAAAGAAAGAAAGAAAGAAAGAAAGAAAGAAAGAAAGAAAGAAAGAAAGAAAGAAAGAAAGAAAGAAAGAAAGAAAGAAAGAAAGAAAGAAAGAAAGAAAGAAAGAAAGAAAGAAAGAAAGAAAGAAAGAAAGAAAGAAAGAAAGAAAGAAAGAAAGAAAGAAAGAAAGAAAAGAAAAAAGAAATAAAGAAGAAAAAGTATCTATTGTAAACTGGTCACTATAGCTACCCTATAAAATCAGTGGAAAATGAGAGAATTTTTCAAAAATGCATTTGTGGCTCTTTAATTCCACTGAAGCCAATGTAAAGGTGGAGACTCCTCCAGATATTAACTTGGATGCTCTGAGACACTTTCTGAAGTCTCTAGCTCTTCATTGAGAGCTGTGTGATCTGTTGGGGTATTACAGACTATACCCTGGGGCACACCTATAGATCATACTCTCAGCTCTCCTAAAGCTCTGTTTTAAGACAATTAATTACCTGCTGAGGTGCCTCTATGTTTTCTATGAGCTTAGAATGATCGGAGGGCAACTACCTTTTCCTATACTCCAGCCTTTTTATTGAAATACATTTGTCAAGTTCAACCTCACTCCACATTTATTCAAGTCTGTATGTAGTAAAGAGAATCACCATTGGAGATGCATGTAAGTTCAGTTTCACCAGAAGATCCAATTGGTAATCTTCTTTCAGAAATAAAAAGACAAAGCCTCTTTTAATAACTCTTTGACCCATTGCAGTATATTTTATCTCAGAGAAGAATTTTTACAATCATTATCTTAGCTTTCTCTCCCAAAACTGTCAACAAAGAGAGAACGATGAAACTTATTTATTAAACACCTGCATTTAAAGATCTGTTTGTGAACATTAGGAAAAAAAATAAGAGAAGTAAAATATGCTCATGATGCTATAAAAAGAATAGATCTAATGAGTATATGAAAAGTGTACTTTTCTGTAAACATTTTAAGGTTCCCTGATTTCTGTTTTGTCATAAGTAAATCTCCAAACAAATGTATGTAAAAAAGCGATTTAACATCGTAGTTAATTTTAATGGAGAAAATACAGTTTATAAATACTGCAAAAAGCATGGCATTCACGTACATTTGAAAATTGTAATTTCTCTTAGTTATTTTCAGAGGGCCAAGCTTGGAAGTGCTATTCAGAAATTTTAGGTGTATTAAATTCAATAATTTATCTGCTTTAATAGCAGAAAGCATATTATTAATAAAATCAATGCAAATGTTTACAACTGATAATTTCTGTCTTACTGAACTAATGGATCTCTAATGATGATACCTTAAAACCTCTATCAGCATGATTCATTCAATGTCTTTGGTATGCCTAGTCCATTTAAAAGTTTATTTGGTAAGACTGTTTTTCTGCTGTTACACATTTTGATTTCATGCCTTTGCAGATTCTTGTTAATTCCAAGTACATAGGTCACTCTGATTGTAATGTCTATTATTTCCATGGAAACTACAAGAGATATAAAGATCACAATAACACTTGTTGATAGAGAAAATTTCCAGCAACAAATTACTAGCTTTCAGCATAATCACCAATGTTGGCTAACTCACATGGATGACCTGATGAAGTCATTCATCGCTTCATGGTGTGAAAGCTGTGCACGACCATCCAGAACATGACTTGTCTTTCACATTGCTGTCACCACTGCCGGGACGCATGACCCACCCTCTCTGCTCACATCCACTGTTTGATCTCTGTAAAAGTTCAGCAAACATCAATGAATGTCAGTGACTGTAATTATTTCCACATGAAGGAATTAAATTCCACACTTCTACTCCTTACACACTTCCATGTCAGAAGCCATTTTGTCATACTGCAGCAAAACATAAGGAAATATTGTTGGGAAAGTTCAACCTCTCCTACCATTCCACCAACATCCACCTCTGATGTCGTGGGCCAACATAATAAAATATAAGGCATTTGTTTTGGAGCAGTCCTTACATATGAAAAAAAGTGGGTTTTTGTTTGTTTGTTTGTTTATTTAGATTCTATTGAAAATTCTATCTTAATGTAGTCTTAGTGGGTTAGGTGGTCACTTCAAACTTACCATCATTTTTATCTTTTTTTTTTAATGACATTATTTATAAATATTTTTTTTACTGTGCGTGTAAAGTAGGTAGTAAACAGTCCTATGGCCATTAAATGAGTAAATACATCAGAATGAAAGCAAAGTTAGACGTTTAAAAGAAAAAATACAACAAAATGACAAATATAGGGCTTGCATCTATCAAGGAAAGAAATCTTCATAGAAGGTGTCCATCACCTGGTCATGCTGTGACAGAAGTACTGGGAGGTCTTACAGTTATTAATAGATTAGGTTAGATTAGATTAAACTAGATGATAGTACATGAAATAATTACTATTTATTTGATTCTTCTTTCATTCTGTTCTTATAATGGGATATAAAATCATATTGTATTATATTTTGTAGGTTTTTTCCTACCTTTTTTACTTCCCTTACCAACTAACTTAAGTACTAAATTATTGTCAGAAAAAAGACTGGTTACCCAACTGATGACTGTTTTAGAACCTGTAATTGAGAATATTCATCCATTGTCCTTCACTCAAATGGAAGGTACCTCACAATTCAGTAAAACTAAATGTATTGCAAAATAAAAATATTTTCCTATTTGATATACAGATGAGGACATTTTCTTTTGCCAACACGCTATATAAATTATTGTGAGTCATAATAAATTGTTTTTTTTTTTTTTTTAATTTATGTCAAAGAAATAAATCTGCAAATCTCACAATTAAGTACAATACCTACTGTGTTAATACTTTCCTCTCTGTGTTCCCAAATAACTGCACACCACATCAGCAAGTACCTGCTGTTGCTTTAAGGTGAGTTCAATGTTAAATTATCTCATATTTGATGTTCATTACAGTTCCTGACAATGATTCAATTTCAGTCTGCCAGAAGGGTAGAGGGGTATGGCTATGTTGTCACAATCATTTCAGTAATGTGGAGAAGGGGTAGATGAAATACCGTGCCTTAGATTTTGCTTCTGTTATATTTATAAAATATATAATAACTCCAACAGTGGGAAATTAGAAAAAAAAAAAGAAAAAAGAAAAGAAAGAAAAAGAGATTTTCTTTTGCTCAAATTTGGTAGTTCATTCTGCACGCAATGCTTGTGGTTCTTTCAGAAGTAAAACCTTCTTTTGTTTAATTGCTTATAAAATGATGCTAATGATCTTGCCTCCTTAACACCGTTGGCTCATGGGATCATCTGAGACGAACTCAGAGCAGCAGATGTAATCCAGGAAGTTTACAAATTCACTTCCATACCAGCAGAGAATATTTTGTACATCCCCAGATTTTTAATGTGGAAAAAAGTAGAAATCTTGTTCCTCACAATAGTTTATCTATTGAAATACTTGTCCAGGTTACTTAATGTGATGACACTGTTATGTTTACACATCTAAATATCACTGGGAGAATGCAGTGTTTAGTGAGATAAGGACAATATGGGAACAGTCCCTTCTTTTTTTTTCTGTTCTCATATTCCCATATATCTTAATTCAAGGAAAATTCATACTAGAAATTGTGGTATGGCATGTAAAGATTTTCTACTTCAACACATGGTTGGACTAGAATGATACTCATTGACATTTTAGCAGGTCAGTTACTCCAGTCCCAGACTGATTTTTTTTTTCACATTGCCTAATAAAAGTAGAAAGTAAACATTATTTTATCTTTCCAAATTAAAAAAAAAATAAAGGAGTTTTTTTTCTAACCTACTTCTCAATTAAGAATTCAGATTGTCATAAAAAAATACATTCTCCACTATGGTTTCTTAAATTAGAGACAATACCTTTCTAAGGTTGAGATGTTCTAGTCAGTATTTGTCCCATAGATAAAAGAAGAGGAAAAAGTATTTAAGATATATATTTTTTTCCCTGTAAAGAAGATTCAAAGACTATTCAGATAATATCTTCCCCATTTTCTGACTTTGCCTCTTTTTTTTTTACCAGAAGAAGAAAAAGCATGATCATGTTATCTTCAGTTTAAATGCAGAACAATCCTTTAAATCCTCACTATTCTTAAGATTATAGAGATTACAAGTCTACATGGTACTTCCTGAAAACAGATGCGAGGAATTCACAAGAAGGTATCTAAGTAAGAGGCCAAGAACTATTTCTTTCAAACACTGAAAGAAAAAGATGAAAAATCGCATAGGACTTTCTGCTATTCTGTCCTCAAAGTAGTAAAGATAGATATATATGAGGACTTCAAGTATGGGAATACAGGAAAGGATATTTAGAGTAGAAGCTGTGGAGCGGGATAAACAGCATGAGAAAGGAAGGCTGAGAACTGAGAACAATCCAGAAGAGAAGGAAAACAATTTCAAGTAAACTGTGTGATGGCAGACCCCAATTGGAGGAGGAGTGCGTGGCTTGGAACGACTCATGACCCTGATTGGGTAAGTGCCTGTGTGCATGGCTAAGGAGTGTTTTGTGGACTATTTTGTTGACATGTAAAGGTGGGTGGGAAAGTTACAAGAGAAAACTTGTGAAAGTATATAAGGGATGTTAAAACCTGTAATAAACGATTTGGATCGTCCACATCTGACTCCATGCTTCAGATGCCACATTCAAGTAGGCTAATTAATAGAAAATATGCTAATCTATATACAACAGATTCAACTGCATTTTCAAGCGTACCCCTGTACTGGGAAGATACAAACCAAAGAGCAGGCTGCTCTTTGGCAATACAGGCTTTATATTCCAGACACTCATCTCTTCTAAAATTCTGGCTTTTGCAGTTTTCCTTACTGCAGTCTATGATCATTTGAGTTCAGAATCTGTTTTTCTTTTGTATAGAGAAGATCCTGGCAGTAAACGTACTAGAGCAACACGTAGCTGCTATACACGATGATTTCCTACATTTTCAAAGTTATTTCCAAAATTTGCTTTGAAAAGTGCTCTAACAATCAATTCTAACATTGTTTTGTCTATTTGCCAAACATGCTGCATTTATTGGAGTAGTTTGCATCAGTATTTCCTGCAGGAAGTACTAATCATGTGATAGCTGAAAGCTGAGTTGAGTTCTTGGCTCAAACTATATTTAGAAGAAAGTGAATTGAAAGCAGTGATGAAATGGGTGTTGATTTAAAAAATAATGTCTACTTTCTAACATAGCAGTCAGAAATGCCTAGCCATTGCCTGAAAATACCTGATTGTGGAACATCTGGATGCTTTCTATGGTAGCAAAGAGCAGAGAATGGCATCGTGGAAGCTTTTTCCAGTTGGTTAGTGCTTGTTTTTTTTTTTACTGTCATTGTTGTAGNTCTTCTCTTTTTTCTTCTCTTCTCTTTTTTATGGCTCACTTTAGATTCTTTTTCTTGACCAAGTGTAATATAATATTTTAATGAAGAAGAAATAGGGAGAGAAAATTAAGTATAGTGGGTTGTTTTTCCTATGTATCTGCCCATATAATTTAACAGTACAATTTCTAAACAAACAAAGAGATGGAAATCATGGAAACACAAAACTCTGATCACTTTTGTGGAATTGTAGAAGTAAAGGTCAGAGACCAAAATTAGATCTCACTAAGGAAAAGCAGTGATGAATTCCTGGATAGTTCTAGGTAAAAATCAACACATCTGAAATGCTGAGCTACTGATTATATATGCTGACACTGGAGTATTAAGAAAAGAAATGGTCAGCCTAGTATTTCAGCAAGGGACTTACCAGAGACAAATAGACACTACCTGTAGAAAACGAGCTGCTACTCATTCTGCAGCTCATGGGAACACTATGGTTTTAAAGACTGTGCTCTTTGAAAAAATAAGAAGTCATCATTCTACCAAGTCTACTAGTGCTACTTCTGAAAATACATCTAGTTTTCAAGACTGTGTGTCTGTTCACAAAATTGTTATCCTACTTACCTGAGAATTTAGAAATGCTATATATAAAGCAGGTGAAGTATGAAATCAGTTTGTATTTCCATCCATTAAACAAAATGTAATACAGGTATCAAAAGCCTAGAAGATTTTTCTTTTCCTTCTCACTCTACCTCTTAATTTTCCTAGAACATATGTGGTAGGAGTCCCTAAAATTGGTAAAATTAATACATTTTATATTTTGTTAACATAGGACTGTTTTCAATATACGGAGCTGAGTATTTCATTATGCTTGTTGTGTACTTTTATGCATAAATTGGGGTCTAAATGGATTCATACGTATGCTTATTGAGTATTTACTTCATAATTTTTCATTGGAGTTGGGAGAGATTATTAGCAGAGAGCCAATCACAGGGCACTGTGGTTACCTTCGAAATGGCAGCCCCTTATCTCAATGACTAAGCTGAAAGCTGAAGAGCGAGTTTTCTCAGGGAGGATTATAAGGAAGCAATAGAATACCCACTGAAGGATTTGAAGTCTTTCAAAATAATTAGTTGACTAAGAAATCCAGAGCTTTACAAATGGAAATCCTTAACATTGATACTTGAAAAAGAAAACAGAAAAGAAAGCAGGAGGATGAGCTCTGCACAGGCCTTAAGATTTTCAAATGAATGAAAAAAGTCTCTAAAAAATTGAGGCTTGTTCAGATGGAGTTTTTCAGTAGATGCTGTTTTAGTTTTCCAGAAATCTGTTCACCATCTGGCTTTACCTGAGTTACCTCTGGTTGTTGCAGAAATTATTTGAGACCTCTGGACTCTGAATAGGACTCTGATCCTATTTCATCTTTGTTCTGCCCCAAAAAGCAATAAAAAAATTAAAAATGTAGGAAAGTAACTTTCAGAATCACTCTTTTGTTGGAGCTCTGGAAGCAGGGGCATTCTACTTCCCACTTTATGCGAGAGCTGGCTTGAGAGAAGAGAATCAAGACGCAGATGGTTAATGTGCAGAGTTCCATCCCTTGAGCGGGGCAGATGACAGTGGTCACATATTCTTTGAATAAAATACCTGTATTTACTGACTATCCAAATGTCCTCTAAGTAATCATGTTTCTTTCTACTTCTTCATTCCACATAAGACCATGATTTCTTGATACATCTGTATCCAGAAATGAATTCCAGCTCACAGTGCCTTTTGTTGGAGTAACAGAGCTACTGTCTGTGTGGATTACTTAGAAATGGTCTGGACAATTGGATTCTTATTTCTTATTTAAATGTGGCAAATCTACGTGCTCAACAGGAATGGTCTAATGTCATTAACTATTCAATTTTCAAATTTTATTTAATTCTCTTTTGATTGAAGTGAAACACAGATTGTTTTTAGAAGAGTATCCAGAATACAACCCTTCTGAACATGTCAAAAATACTCATAGGAGCAAAAATGTAGAAAAGTGGTGAATAACAGACTTAAATGACGANTCTGGATGCTTTCTATGGTAGCAAAGAGCAGAGAATGGCATCGTGGAAGCTTTTTCCAGTTGGTTAGTGCTTGTTTTTTTTTTTACTGTCATTGTTGTAGTCTTGTTTTATTTTTTGTTTGTTTGTTAGTTTATTTCTAATAAAAGCAAATTCAAAGTTACATAGAAAGAACTACAAAAGACCAGTACTTTTTATTACTTTTCAGAAATAACGAATTGTCGCTTTCATTTTCTCCTTCTTCTCTTTTCTCTTCTTCTCTTTTCTCTTCTTCTCTTTTCTCTTCTTCTCTTTTCTCTTCTTCTCTTTTCTCTTCTTCTCTTTTCTTCTCTTTTTTCTTCTCTTCTCTTTTTTATGGCTCACTTTAGATTCTTTTTCTTGACCAAGTGTAATATAATATTTTAATGAAGAAGAAATAGGGAGAGAAAATTAAGTATAGTGGGTTGTTTTTCCTATGTATCTGCCCATATAATTTAACAGTACAATTTCTAAACAAACAAAGAGATGGAAATCATGGAAACACAAAACTCTGATCACTTTTGTGGAATTGTAGAAGTAAAGGTCAGAGACCAAAATTAGATCTCACTAAGGAAAAGCAGTGATGAATTCCTGGATAGTTCTAGGTAAAAATCAACACATCTGAAATGCTGAGCTACTGATTATATATGCTGACACTGGAGTATTAAGAAAAGAAATGGTCAGCCTAGTATTTCAGCAAGGGACTTACCAGAGACAAATAGACACTACCTGTAGAAAACGAGCTGCTACTCATTCTGCAGCTCATGGGAACACTATGGTTTTAAAGACTGTGCTCTTTGAAAAAATAAGAAGTCATCATTCTACCAAGTCTACTAGTGCTACTTCTGAAAATACATCTAGTTTTCAAGACTGTGTGTCTGTTCACAAAATTGTTATCCTACTTACCTGAGAATTTAGAAATGCTATATATAAAGCAGGTGAAGTATGAAATCAGTTTGTATTTCCATCCATTAAACAAAATGTAATACAGGTATCAAAAGCCTAGAAGATTTTTCTTTTCCTTCTCACTCTACCTCTTAATTTTCCTAGAACATATGTGGTAGGAGTCCCTAAAATTGGTAAAATTAATACATTTTATATTTTGTTAACATAGGACTGTTTTCAATATACGGAGCTGAGTATTTCATTATGCTTGTTGTGTACTTTTATGCATAAATTGGGGTCTAAATGGATTCATACGTATGCTTATTGAGTATTTACTTCATAATTTTTCATTGGAGTTGGGAGAGATTATTAGCAGAGAGCCAATCACAGGGCACTGTGGTTACCTTCGAAATGGCAGCCCCTTATCTCAATGACTAAGCTGAAAGCTGAAGAGCGAGTTTTCTCAGGGAGGATTATAAGGAAGCAATAGAATACCCACTGAAGGATTTGAAGTCTTTCAAAATAATTAGTTGACTAAGAAATCCAGAGCTTTACAAATGGAAATCCTTAACATTGATACTTGAAAAAGAAAACAGAAAAGAAAGCAGGAGGATGAGCTCTGCACAGGCCTTAAGATTTTCAAATGAATGAAAAAAGTCTCTAAAAAATTGAGGCTTGTTCAGATGGAGTTTTTCAGTAGATGCTGTTTTAGTTTTCCAGAAATCTGTTCACCATCTGGCTTTACCTGAGTTACCTCTGGTTGTTGCAGAAATTATTTGAGACCTCTGGACTCTGAATAGGACTCTGATCCTATTTCATCTTTGTTCTGCCCCAAAAAGCAATAAAAAAATTAAAAATGTAGGAAAGTAACTTTCAGAATCACTCTTTTGTTGGAGCTCTGGAAGCAGGGGCATTCTACTTCCCACTTTATGCGAGAGCTGGCTTGAGAGAAGAGAATCAAGACGCAGATGGTTAATGTGCAGAGTTCAATCCCTTGAGCGGGGCAGATGACAGTGGTCACATATTCTTTGAATAAAATACCTGTATTTACTGACTATCCAAATGTCCTCTAAGTAATCATGTTTCTTTCTACTTCTTCATTCCACATAAGACCATGATTTCTTGATACATCTGTATCCAGAAATGAATTCCAGCTCACAGTGCCTTTTGTTGGAGTAACAGAGCTACTGTCTGTGTGGATTACTTAGAAATGGTCTGGACAATTGGATTCTTATTTCTTATTTAAATGTGGCAAATCTACGTGCTCAACAGGAATGGTCTAATGTCATTAACTATTCAATTTTCAAATTTTATTTAATTCTCTTTTGATTGAAGTGAAACACAGATTGTTTTTAGAAGAGTATCCAGAATACAACCCTTCTGAACATGTCAAAAATACTCATAGGAGCAAAAATGTAGAAAAGTGGTGAATAACAGACTTAAATGACGACCATTACAAAAATAAATGAAAAAAAAGCCACTGCAGTGTTACAAGTTGACAGTGGTGGAACTGTTTATATCTGCTTATTAGAAAAAGCATGCAACCAGGCAATATCTTGTTAAAGTTTTGCTGCCTTTGTTAGCCTTGGCTTTTTCCACTGCTCTAAGAAAAGTAGCTCTTCAACCACTGAAATTAATGACAGCATTATCATTTACTCCAAAGACTTTAAGTTCAGATCTCAAACACAGGATCTAAGAGCACACTAATTATTGTTCGATACCACCCATATACGCAAAATCTATATTTTTCAGAAAGTATAAGAACTAGAAACTCAACTGTTTGAGGTCATTATTTAAGACAAAACTTGGTTTTTACACTCTCTTAGTAATTTTAATACTTCATAGCACAGTGTATTGAATAGTGACTAAGCTACAATAGAAGTACAATTCCTCTAAAAAAAAAAAAAAACCCTCAGTCTTGCAAAACTGAGTAGAAGAGTAAGCATAATCACATTCATAATGAAATGTTTGTGTAAGGGCACATCTAGCACAGCTGTGAATAGAAAAAGCTTCTAGTCCAACAAATATACAACTCTATGCCTTTCTCACTGACGGGACTCAGCTGTTACAGAGTAACTCCCTGGAGAGCTACATACTAGCTAAGGGTAACTGAGAGGAATGTAAAGCAAAAGGAAAAAAGAATACACGTTTTTCACCAGCCTCTGATGCAAAAAGTACACGTTTCAATTATTTTGGACTGTAAATGAAAACAGTACATTTTTCTGCACTAGTTTTCAATAGTATTAATATGGACATTTGCATTAAACAAACGTTAAAATCTAGCAAAATAAATCAATTCCAGGTACACAAGGTGCAAACACTGTTCCAAGCTCCATACAGACTTTATGAACAGCCATTTCTCCCTTTCCATTAAATTCTCACATAGATGGTTCTGCTATTCATTTCTTATGTTTCACCACATAAACCATTATAATTTTAATTTCCAAGGGAATATAATTCTGCATAAAGAATTCGTATTTTAATTTGCCTAATCTAAGCACACAAGTTTATTATTATTATTTCTGACTTCCTTTCAATTTTCATTAATAGGGTTGCAATTTTGTCTAAAGCTTTGAAGTTACACCATGCATGTGCAGCCTACTGCTGAATGTTTATGGAGACTATGCAGTGGATCTGAGCACAATGAACCAGTGGGTGGTGCGTTTCAGCAGTGATGACAGCAACAGCGGGTCACTTCCAGTGGAACAGATTGTTGTAAGAGCAGCATGCAGGCTCTTGTTCATTGCTGGCAAAAATGCAGCACTAATGGTGATGACTACGTTGAAAAAGAGTGTTTTGTAGTTGAGAATTTGCTCTTTTAAACTGCATTATTGTGCTCTTTGTATCACTTGTCATTTCCATGGAAATATATAGAAGGCATTACTTTCATAGTGACCTCTGTATATGTGGTCCGAAACAATTCCTTTTCACTCAGTGCAGCCCAGGCAAGCCAAAAGGTTTGACATCCATGTGCTACACCTTGAATTTTGTTCCTCCATTGTTTTCCAAAACAATTTATATCTTATTAAAAAGATGAAAATAATTTTCAAAATTTTCAGGAAGATAAATGTGTTTAGATGGTTTTTCAACACCATGAAACTGTCAGGTCTAAGTCAGTATATAAGCCAATTGTACTGTCAACATTTAAGGTAGAGTTTGGAGTGGAAATTACTAATTTTTTTTTTTTTTTTTACCCATTTCTATGTCTATTTAGAGTTGAAGAGACCTGGACATGAAGAGCTGAAGTTAATATTCAAGTTGTCCTCAAATATCCAACTGATGATTACTTCTAAATGACTCAGTATTTTGATGAAGTAGTACCTCTCTAGACATTGAAATGACTAAAATGTTTATCATACTTGGTTATGCATGCTCTCCTTCAGTTGCTAGTGCTGAGGCTAGGATACAAAAACTTATTTACATCAGCTACCTTGTAACAGTTGACTGACAGGAAAAATCTTTTTCCCTTGAGAAGTTGCTGGAAGCACCTTTTCAGTAATACTCTGTGCAGAGACATAGTGGTAGAATGAAAGATAAAAATCCAGCCATAGTAATTTCAACGTTAAACAAAAGCAAACTGTCATGGTTTTATTGGTATTCCAAATCATAACATCATGTAGTGCAGTGGGAGGAAAAGAGTTAATGCTCCAGCTCTGTGGGTCATCAATAGTTATGGGTATACCTGTCTCAGAAGAGAAGAACAACTATATTACCCAGAGGACTTTGCGTTGCTTTGTATTTTCCCATTTTCCACTCAGAGGGAAAGAGAAAAACTTTTTGCGTGTCCAGACACTCTCTTCCCTTTTGGATCGATCCAGCAGCAGGTTCTCGCTGCCATCTCACCTTCATCATTTAGTGTAAGGCCTTTGATTTTATCAAACATTCTCTTTTGCTCATTTTATTTGATTTATTAGCTTCAATTCCAATTATATTGTATTATATTGTGTTATTTTGATTTCCGATATCTTTTTTAGTAAATCAGCTTTCCTCCTCAGATCATTGCTGCTGTTTTGTTTTTAGGCCCATTTCCCTTTTTCCCTTTCCCCCTTCCCCGGGTGGGTCTGTAGGTCCCCTGCCCCAGTTGTCAAGGGACTGGGCCAAACCAGCCTGTAAACAGTTGACATAAAGAAAAACCTAGATCAAAGTCCATCACTATAATTGGATATCTTGCTAGGTTCATCAGGCTTTGGATTAGGCTGTAAAAGTGACCACACTAAAGAAGATAAAATAAAGTCAATAGCAGGAGTAAGCTGCCTCTTCCAGATTATGAAAACCAGGTACAAGCAATGAGCTGGGAGAAGGAAAATCCAAATCAAGCCTTTCAGATTGTTTTCTGTTACAAATTATTAGACAAACTTATGAGTGCTCTATATAGCTTACAAAATTCTACTTATTTAATAAAACTGTCAGTTGGACAGTTTTATTAAATATAAAAAAATTAAAAACAATTAAAACAGTTGTATTTTATCAATTACTGTTGCAGTTAAAACAGACTCAGTTTATTCTTATTTAACTTAAATATTTAATTATTGATTTGACTAATGGGAAATAAAAAGACAAATTTAAACAAGCCCTTTCCTCACTGCATACACAGGTTCAACTTCACTCCTTCGCTCCATACTGCTCCTTTTATTACTACAGATAAAATCAGCTGGTTCAGCAAGTAAAAGGGTAAGCACACTGTATGACAGTACCTAGCAAATTCTCTCTGCAAGTTCCTTCTACACAGAGTTTCCCTCTGATTCTATAGAATTATTCCATGAACAGCAGTAATTCTGGCAGGCTAGAAAGTCATTTTGTATTTTTTTTTCCTTTGATTGTTTGTTTGCTTCATTTAAACACATATGAATAAATAAAGAACAACCAAATAAGCAAACATAAAAAACCTGTTTTGACACAGATTTACTGTATTTTAACTGCAAAAAAAAAATCACATTATAAAGAACAACAAAAAAGAAGATTTTATTATGGTTGTGTGTAAGAACCCTTGACCTGACAATAGAAATTAGACAATAGAAAGATTGCTTTCTGTTTGCTAATTGTCTCTCTATAAAAGCCAATATGTAACTGAGCTAACAGAGTATTTTTTTCTAGATAGGTGATCTAAATCAAATACGAAAAATGTTGAGTAATGGCTTGAAAAATGAAGCAATTAAAGTTTGTTTATAAACAATATACTGTGATACAATGGGATTGTGGACAGCTCAGATTAGTGAAAATATAAATCAAGCAGATTTAAACATTATAAAAGAATTATATTAGTTTTTTGTTCATTGAATAATTATGTAAGAGTTTATCCTGAAAATCAGAATGTTAATTCTATTACAGCAATAACATGCAAAATAACTGAAAACTGTGTTAGTTATGAAGAATTAATAAATACTTTTACAGGTTTAGCCTAGGTTTTGAGTTGTCATCTATTAAGAAAAATATTCAAGTCAGATATCTGACAATGAAATTTCTCACAGAACTATTTAATTTCAGTCAAAATTATCTCATGAAATTTCTCAGTTTCTAGGAGAATCCAAAGTAGAAAATTCTGTAAGTTAAGCACTTATGAGCTCCATGGAATATCAAAAATCTATAATCAGATGTAAGCAATGGCTGATCCACAACAGTGGATGACCTACAACACCCATAGCAAAGTATAATCATTGCGCTGTTGGTGATACACTGAAGGTGGCTGAGCCCTCTCTTGTGTAAAAGAATTTCCACATGTGGCTATAGGTTTTTAATACTATTTAGTAATAATACGAGGTAATAAACATAAGTAAATAGCGTCCTTGACAACACTAGACTCTCAGATAATGAGTCTACAGTACAGACTAATAATAAACCTAGTGAGCAAACTTGCCCTGATTTGAGACAATCTGATACGGTTCCAGGATCGTATATACACACTACATTTGCACTATCAATGACATTTGTGCTTCAGCCAACCTCTGGACGATTTAGGATTCACTTTGCATCCTGCTGAGTGACTTTGCCTTTGATTTTACCAAGTTAAAAACCACTTGGAGAAAGCCACTGATTTTACTGAGTTAGTCCAGCAGCACTTCAGTATAAACGTAAGGAAACTTTGTGCATGGAAATTAAGCTAGCATTCTGAACCAGAACATAGATTCATCTGCTGCTACACACAGCAGAAACTTTTTTGTGAAGCAGTTCTCTGTGGTCTAAACTTCATGAACTAATGAGCTCAGAGCATGATGACAAAGCTCACAGGAGCTTCACTTCTCAGAAGGCAGCTATTAAATTATGACTAAGAACATGCGTTGTTTGAAAACAGAAGGGAAAAATTAATCCTTTTATCTATCCCTATCTCTTCATCTATCTCTATCCTTTTTCCTGTTTTGCCCCACACTTTCAATTCTTTTTATCCTTTTCCTCTGCCTTTCATTTTTCACTCTGTTTTCTTTCAGTCATTGATTTGCAACTGAGGGTGTTTGTGCAGATTTTTATCTCACAGGTACTTGATGCCCACAAGCTCACCTTCTGCTAAATAAAATTATATTGTGAACGTTAAGAACAAAAAAATCAGTGTGTGACATTAGCACTGAAAAACAATTTGCAGAAAGAGAGAATAGAATTGTTTAGCACTGGCCACTCTTTTATAATAGGCTTAAACATTCAGTGGGACAATGAAGCAGCCAGTGGTCTGCAAGTGGTCTACAGCCAACATTACACTTATAACATCATTGAGTGGACATGTGGATTTTATTCCCTCACTCAACCAATTGCAGTAGTTAGAACAACCCCAATTACTGTAATACAAGGTCTCTTAGTAACACCTGTTGTTATTTGTCCCTACTACCAGCTGGTTCTGAGTAACCTACCTTCTAAACAGATCACATACATAGAGAGAAAAAAGCAGTAGGAATCCACAATAAATTCCCTTAGAAAATGCTTATGATAAAGTGAGGTGAAAGGCTACCTAAGAGCACATCTATAGTCAGAAGTTGGTCCATCAACTAGGCTGTGTAAAAAAAAAAAAAGATCTTGTTTAAGTAGGCTACTGCTGACACTTAAAACTTGATTTCCCAGGAGTAATTTGAACAGAGCCAAGATTGGCATTTCTACCCTACCTCGATGGTTATGTTAGCAAAGAATCTAGAAATCCTTGGGGGCCATTATCTTTCTGAATCTGTCAAAAACTTTTACCAATAGGTTGCAGAAGGAGACACGAAACACATGGGATGGTTTTATGAACTTCATTCCCTTAAATTCTTAGTTCCCTCAGAATGTTCAGACATCATCAGCCCTTGTTCACTCAGCTTTGTGATGGTGTCTCAGGGAAGCAGAAACCAATTTTATATGAATGTAACAAATACTGTACTGTAATAATATACTACTATTCCTTGAGCTCTTTTTATAGCAATCATTCTCTCAGGCTTTCAAATGGTTTGTGACATCCTTGCGATCTGAGTTTGCTCAGAGGACTCCATGCAGCCTCTGCTCCTGTCATATAATCTATTGAGATCACAGCATGTACAAATAAAAATGATGGAATGAGTGATTAAAGTGACTTAATATTTCAGTTGCAGTATGATATATAATCAAGAATATTCCTTCTTCTACTGAAAAGATATATATTCAATCAAATAATACACATGCTTTCAACAACAATATATTTCGAAGTTATAGAAACAGACCAGCAGCCTTCAATTGAATTCTATTTATTCTATTCAATATTAAATAAATGAGTGTGGAAAATTAAGCAAAATATATTTTTTCATTAGTGTAGTTTGAATGAAAAAAAAGCTGTTGGTTTTCTTGTTCAATAAAAAAATCACTGCAAGTCAAACTCAAAAAAAAATAAAAAAAATGAAGGAGCATTTCTTTCCATCCTTATACCCTTAAGGCACAGATGATTTTCATGGTACTAATGCACAGATGATCTTTAAGATGGGCTTGAAAGAAACATGATATATTATCTTGGGTGTCAAAAAATACTTGGTTCCAAAATTTCTGGAGAAATAAGGAACAAAATAAATTTTAACTGCTCTCTATTAATGTAAATCTAAGAACAATACTTCAACAATTATTTTAGCTACAGTAAGTTCTTTTCTTTGCCTTAGGGCACACCATGATTAGATGAACAATATAACTGCAATTAACTAATTTATTAAAAAGAAAAACAATTTAAACAAAGAAGAAATAAACATAATTTCATTACTCCACTTTTAATGGTTGGTTTTTGTTTTGGTTTTTTTTTTTGCTTGTTTGTTTTCTGGGAACTTTTCAGAGGAGTTTCAGCTTTGCACAGCAAGGATGGAACCACTCAGGTCCAACCAGTAATGAAGCTGAAGATGCATACCCAGCAGGCAATCACATTGAGACCACAAATATACATCAAATATATAAAATTTTTGCTACACCTGTCGCAGACAGACACTCAAGGGCACCCATAGAAACACAGAGAGCATCATTAAACTTGCTCCCTTCCCTGCATGGACAGGATAGAGATCCACTAGTGAGACTATATGTATACTTATGTACAAGGCTACAGTCTCTCTCCCAGCTGCAAATACAGACCACTACAGACACACACACTCAGCTGGCCAGGAAACTCCTGGTTCCATAGCCAGCCCCTTGTACTCTCACTCCTGGAGATACATAGGTGCTCCCACATTGGAGCTAACTCTGGGACACCCATTCACCCCCTCGTATCCAGGCACCTGACTTATTCAGAAGCTGGTCTGGTTGGTTGTTCTCTGGCAGTCACACATCTACTTGCCCCTATTCTTGCTCCAGTCACTGGCACAAGGGAGACATGCATCTTCTGTCCCATGGTTTGGCTCCAGCTGCTGTGCTCACACACTGTGCATGCATGTACTCAGACTGGGAGCCCTTGACCAGGACAGACTGAAGAAATTAATAAGAAAACAAGATGGATTACAATGACCAGGAAAAGGGTGTTGTCAGATAAGCATCCCAAGCAGCAAACTAATTGCATGTGACTGGTCTGCTTCTATCTCTGGAAACCCTTATTTCCCCCCCTTTCATTTCTTCCAATAATCACCTAAATCTTTCCTTTCTCCCCAGTTTTAATTCCTCCTTTAATCTTCCTGTAATACGTTCTGTACAATCCTGAAGAACTTTTCTTCCTACAACCCACAGTATAGTCCTGAGCAGCAACTTTGCCCAGTCTGCAAAGTCATCTGAAGAGCTGCTCACGATAATTCATCTTGATGGGCTCCCCAGCTTATGTAAAGGGGCTGATGGTCTCCTAGAACTTCCTGGGGATGGGTCTAGACAAGGACTTGGCTCATCTGGGTATCTTTAATTTGGTGGACTCCCTCACAGGTGTGCAGATGAGCTTTTATCTCATAACCTAACAAGGAGAAGACTGTCTTTGGAGGAGATAAGGCTTACCTAAAGCTATATTAGTAGATACTATAGTCAAACCCAAGAGTATAGTTTAATAATTGGCGATGAAAATCTGATAACCTGATGTCTACACTATCTGAATTTTGGAGTGTGAGAAATTTTGTAGCAATTACTGCCAGTGCTTTCCATAACATAATTGTATGGCATCAGCATCTCAGGTCTCTGTAGCTAGTTCATCCCCTTGGGAAACAGCAAACAGCTTTTCTTCTCAAGAAAGTAAATTCAAAGTTCAGTTCTGTCCTATAGAAATGATTAAGGGATTTAACATCATTTCTTTGCACTTTTGTGAAGAAAGATGAATTTAAAATTCACTGAACTAGAGATAGTATGAATTGATAAACAACTAGTTGACGTCTCACAAAGAGATAATGGATCCTGGTCCTATCCAACTGTTCAAAAATTTAATCCAGTGACTAGTTAGCATACAGTCTAACAGTGTTAGGGCTGAAAGGTGTATTTTAACTGCTCTAAAAGTCTTCATTACACCTAGTTGTTAGTTTTCTGAATAAAAGGATCTCTCAATCCAGACACTTTCCAAGGGTTGTTTTGAGACAAGAATCCGGAGAAAATTCAGAAGGTTCTTGATTCTGCTATTTTCCTAGCATCACAGATTTCCATCTGTGCTCTACTCTATCAGTCTGTTTTCCAGTGAATTACAGCTGTTGTTGACCAACTTGTCACGTGCTATACTACACTAAGCCTAGCTAATTGCCCATTACATTTGTAAAGAAATATGCCTCCACAGTCATATGACTGTCAGATTTCCTTTCCGTTTCTCATGACTACTTCTCAGAACCTTGTGATTAATGAACTATAACATAATTTTATCTACTATTCCTTATTTTAAACATAAGAATATTTTTTATACTGCCTATTCCAAATTTGGGTAACAGCATTTAAGATTTTTTAATCCTGTTCTGACGTAGTTAATATTTTCATTTTTAGAGGCACATTGATTACATCATGCACATATAAGACGCTGGCATCTATTTTGAAAAATGATATACTGCAAGCATATCAATACTATTTTTGAGAAAATAGCTAACATTTTGCTGTACATCTCTCATTTTTGGAACCTTTGTCCTTCAAGAAATGGTTGTGATTTTTTCTTTTTACATCTCTATCTCACTATCCACTGTCATCAGGGAGGCAGTTTTGCTTTGGGTTCTGAAGTGTATCTGTTCTGGGTGCTGGTTTATTTAATTACTGTCACTATAAGTGAAATAGAAACTGTATTTAATGACTTTGCAGTTTTCAATAGCCAAGTGAGTGGCAAAAATATGGTGTATCCCTGTTAAAGGTAAAATTATGGTGGGGGGTTTGGAACTTGGGGAATTAGGAACCTGTAAGTGAATGCTGATTCCTAGAAAAATTATTGGCATAAATAATCAGATATATCTCTAAAGAGTAGAGGGAATAAGTAAGAACTTCTTAAAAAGAGCTGTCAAAAATAACGTCAGCTTAACTTTACTTGCTTTTCTGACAGGTTAATGTATTATGAATACAGGAAGAACAGAAGGTGTCAAGATGTTTTCTTGATGTTAGTAAGACTTTTGACATTGTTTCACATGATATTTCATAAACTCAGGGAGCAAGGGCAGTTTTCAGAAAGTGGGTGCAAAGTTGCTAGGAAAGGCACATTCGGACAGTGAGTATCAATGAGAATGGCAGGTTTCCAAGGCAATCTAGTTCAAAGTTTTACTTTTCAATATCTTTCAATATTTAAGTTTTGGATAACACATGGCAAGTACACTGGAGAACAGTAGTGAGAGTGCTAGGAAACATGTTGAAGTGCAAAATAGTTTTGAAAAAGTGGAGATAATGACCTGAAAAAAATGTTGAATGCTGTTCAGATAAGAACATAGACAAGGTTATATGCATTTAATGGAGAGGAAGTCAGCATGCAGATAGATCAGAATGTAGAGACAAGACTTTAGGCTGCATCCAGAAAATATATTTTTAGCAGATACAAAATAATAATAAAAAAAAGGCTAATTATATAGGTCACACTGAAAGTAATGTTTATTTCCTTGGAAACTACAATAGACACAAGGAACACAATAACACTATTTGATAGAGCAAATTCTCAGCTATAAAGCACTATTTTTCAACATAATCTCCACCCTTAACTACATGTGATGTACAAGTTCATACTGAGGGATATTCAATGCAATATTTTTTAATGTAGATGTGGGAAACAAAGTGCCTATTTTGGAGTAAAAGATAAAATTATTTTCTTTCTTTTCCCTGCAAAACAAAGAATAAGAAGAGCTATAACAGTGGAGATTAACTTCTTTCTCACAGCCTACACTGCATGCATAATTTCAGGGATAAAAACAAAAAAAACAAGCTCCTACAGAAACACAAAGAAAATATGCTGCTTGTAAGTTAAATTAGGTTGTAGATTATAACACTTTTAGTCATCATAGGAGTGACATTTGAGGGGATAAAAATTCAAAACCAATAAGCTGATTAAGATCTATCTGGGAGCTAGATACAGGAAACATTATGTAGACATTGCCTGCTTTAGCACCTGGAGCTGGCTTTAACACTTCAGGAAAACCCTTTCAGTTGCAAATTCTTCATCTTTAATCTAAACTCAAAACATACAGCAGTTGTTGATATGTTTAGTAGTATGCCCCTGTAAGTTTTCAGCAATATATATCTACATACTCTGTCATTCACTGGCACTTCACTGGGAGCGCAGTACTGTTCAGCCATGGGGGACAATCCCATGATACCTCTCCACAACTCCTGCACTGACTTCAGCAGCCTTGATCAGCAGCTCTGGGCCTCTTTGTGCACTATCCTGTATAAATCCCCATATTAACTGCCTTGATTATGTTTGCATGTCCTAATTTTTGCACTCCTGATCTCTTGCAGTCCCTGAACAGGTGTTAAATAGGAAGCCAGACTTGACTTAGATAGGTCTAGTGTGAGATTTCCTGCTCAGCAGGGAGCTTCTAACCTTATCTTTTTGTTCCTGGTTGCAGCTGGTCACTCCACCTGCCTCTCTTTTTTCACATGAAGCATGAAAAATGTGCCTGAGTGTGCCCGGCTAGGGCTAAATCACTCTCCATGGAGACCTGCGCTACCACAGTTAGACTGTATTTAGGGAGTAGAATAGGTAGATTAAAGGTGAGGAAGTAAGGAATGTGAAATGATGGGTGTCATATATAGTTATCTGCTTTTTGATGTGATCTGGTCTTATCAGTTAACATTTCTGCTGTGGAGCTGGCTGAACAGCTAACATTTGAGAGAGCTGGAACAAGTGGTGCTATTTCAGTTAAAGAAGAATTTACCATTTTTACATGTAATATAACTTACAGTAATGAAAAAGTATGTGTGTATATAAACATGCACGTGCGTATATATATATATAAAAGGGCTTCTCCAAAAGTCTTGATCAGCTCATCCACACAAATTGGCTAAAGGTGGTGACTATGTTGAAAAACAGTATTCTGCAGCTGAGAATTTGCTCCATCAAGTAATGCTATTGTGTTCTTTGTATCTGCTGTAGTTTCCAAGGAAATAAATTGGAGGCATTAATCTGGGGTGACTTATTTATTTAAAACCATAGCATAAGTTGAAATGATAAATAACACTTAAAAAAACCTGTTTAATGATTCCGAATTCCCAAGTTTCTACAACTAGGGATTATTTTTCTTGACATTCTGAGACTGCCATGTTCATAGAAAATAAAAGCCTCAAAAAATATCTTCAATTAGATTGGAGTTTTAGATAGCTAAGTAATAGACTAGAATAATTATTAGAGCTCTCATATTCTTCCTGAAACATATCTGGGATGTTTGGATGAAGTTAGAGAGAGAGTGCTCTTAAACATATCAGTAAAGACAAAGCAAGAACTGCAATATGCAGCTTTTTAGAACAGTATATGAATTGCATAATTGTCAAATTGTAGGGGTTGCAATGGACCTCTGGAGATCATCTAGTCCAACTCCCTACTAAAGCAGGTTCCCTACAGTAGGCTGCACCAAAAAAAATCAAAAAACTTGATTTTTCACATGTTGAATTTGTTCTGTAAATATATGTTCAACAATCTAAATGCATTCTATGGTTCAGTGATGAATTCTCAGCATTTCTAGAGAAGGAACAGAAATGATTTTTTAACCTTTCCTGTACACTTTCCTTAGTGCACACAGAAGAGATATCTTTATGACGAGGATCATATAAGAACACTAGTAGAATTCAAACTGTCTAAATGCAGTATGAATAATACTAACCTTAACTGCCCTCTTCCATCAGTACACCCTTTGTATCAATTAGCTAATAGTCAGTTCCTGATTCTTTCCTCAGATATGCTAGTGGAAATCAAGAGTTATTCTGTTTTATGCACTGGATGCATAGATTGTAAAAGAGGTGTGAGAGGAGATTAAAGCCCAAAATAGCATAAAAGGACAGGGTGTAAATGCGAGGTTGCACATTTTGAACACGTGTTAGATTTTCAAAGACAGATGCTTCTTACTTTAAAATAAATAAACAAACAAACAAGTGTGCTTTGAAAAATTATTTGATTCTCAAAAAGTTTATACTCTTAAATCTTTCCCGTCTGGAATCCTCTCTTCCTGGTGATAGTGGTAAACTTCCCACTGATTCAACAGCACACTGAATTTTTGAAAATCCTATGCAGAGTGTACTATTCTCACACATTTTTGTTAGGAGTTACCTAATGCAGGAGCCCAAATTAGAGAAGCTGCTGCAGTTCCACGCTCCTGGGTCCAAATTTCCCTTAGACACCCATGCACATGGGATATGCACATTCGTACACTGCTAGCCACATAAACTAACAGGGAAAACACAGTACCCCTGCAAACATGGTATAATGTGAGTGATCTTAAAGATGGCACTTAAGAATAGTATAGAAGATAGCATATTTAGATAGGTCTATACAGATGGTGTACAAATAATACAAAAGGAAAATGGCTCACCTTTCAGATGGAAAAGGCTCACAGTGGACTCCACATAGGAGGGACCTCCAAGAAGAGATCCTTTCCTGGTGGTGGTCAGCCCTTAAATGGGGCTTGGGGAGAGGTGGAGCCAGGCTCCACCCCTTCCAATCACACAGGTATTATCACCTTCACCTGTGCCCCCATGGCTGACTCGATGCTCACCTCAGGTGACCAATCAGTGATACAGGCCGTGATTCAGCAGTTCCCTTACACATAGATAACACTCATCCAATTCCTAGTTGATCAGGATGAAGTCTTATAAGTTTAAATTAAATATATTTAACCTAAATCAATGTAGCTGCCAGGTTTGGACATTTAGGCTGCCCGATCCCTGAACACCGGCATTCCCAGTTGCTGCCACATGGATATGGAGCCCTCAAGACTGCAATTCCACTCCACCTTTCTCCTTAAAATATTGAACATTTTAAAGAATTGAAAGTTGGGGAAGCTAGTAGCATAAGGAATATTAATGGATGGGATGGATTGGCTTGAATGTGATATTGTATCAGAAGCTATGAGTAAAATTCATGTCATTAACAGAAATGAAAAGAGATGCAAAGAGTACCAAAATTCCTGAGTAAGCATGTTGAAAGTATTTAAGGCAGAGAATCTGTGTGAATAATGCAAACAGATCTGGAGGAAAGATGACAAGGAAGACTAAAAAATGCAGAGAGGACATGGAAAAACTTGTGGGGAAGGGGTGGATAAGTGAGGGAAAAGGACAAAATCAGAACAGTTAGAAGTTATTTCAAATATATCCGTGAAAGGCAAAGAACACAGAAATCAAGTTAAAAGTATTACAATGATTTATTCACATTATACTAGAATCTGACTAGAAAATCAAAAAGAACTTCCATGTGGAAGGTACTGAAATAGATATATAGCCAAATGTAGATACATCAAAGCCTCTTTTTTTTGTTGTTTATGTTAAGGTACAACAGGATAACAGAAGTAAGGATAACACCACAGGGAAGAGAGATTGATAAAATCAAAATGGGCAATTACAGAATACTTTTCAAAAGTGAGGTTCCTTCCAAGTAGGTATGGTAATACAGGAACAGGTAATTAGAATTAAATTCCTGTGGTTTAGATTCACTTATCTACTGCCTGTAAGGAACAAATGCAATAAAATGAATATGAGCGAACTTCATCTGAAGAAAACTGAAGTCTTTAGTGGTGTCATCATCCTATACTGAAGCCTTTGCCTTTGGAAACTGTCACAGACAAGGTTAGGACTTAATCAAAGGAGAAGAGTTAAATCCTTCTTCCCATATCATGTACTAAACAGTGGGTGCCACTGATCCAAGTGTGCTCTGAGGCATTGCAATGTGATGTGAGCCATGAGACACACTGAACCAGGGCTGCAGCACCAGGGATGCACCAGGTATGAAACACTACAGCAAAAATGGCATAAAAAAATAATGTTCTCTTACAGATGGGGAGGCAGCAGTGGGAATCGCGTTACTGGAAGCTTGTAGTTACAGTTGCTGAAGCAACCCAAACCTCATATAAAAACTTCAGTAAAAATAAACTGTCTCAGAAATCAAGCATGCTTTTTAGGTAGGTGCTGCAGCAGTATGGGTTTTCTCATGCATGAGTGTATGTTTTTTAGAAATAGGAGTTATTGTAGTCAATGATTCTATCTCTAAATACAGCCAGTATGTTCACTAGGCAGCCATATCTTGTGTCTGGTGAGATAATCACTTAACCATTGTCTGTGGCAGGACAAAAAGTCCCAATATTCTTCCTTTCTCTCTGAAATATAAAGCTGTTCCTAAATAATAGCAGACAGGAAACTGACTTTTAATCAAGGGGAAGATTCAATCAAAGATGTGGAACCGCCTAAAATTGATAGAGCACTGCACACAGACTTTTCATGTGTGAAACTGGAAGAGAAACAATGATCTGGCTTACACAGAGTGCACTGGAGACTATTGTAGAAAATCAACCTATAAACATCCTCAAAACATAGAGATTAAGATACAACTGTAAGGTAGTTTCTAGTGCTGAAAAAGCTTGCTTCAAAGATATATATATATAAACAAAAAGTATATTTAAAGTTAAATGAATTGAAATTACATTAGTAGTCATTCTAAAATGTCCACACTGGAGCAACCTTGAAGCAGTTTTTGTAAGAGACAAACCATTGGAAGCATCACTCTAGCTAAGACTCCACCAACATTCTCATTATTAACGTTCTTCTGAATGACATTAGTATTTCTGTAGTGTCAGACTTCACAGGAATGAAATTTAGCTTGTCAGTTGAGGAAATTTAAACAGATCTATTTACCTATTTGTCATTTTGATTTAGTAATTGGCAAAATATTAAATTTTTGAGATTTCATGCATTTTTATGGCGTCTTAATCTTGAGAAGAAGTATTCAGTAGGCAGACTCTACAGCCTCTACAGCCTCGGTTGTTTTTCTTTAGTATATTACTTTCCCAAACTGTGCAGATATACAAGAGGTCTTCAAAAGAGACCTTGAAAAAGCATCAGAAACTGCTTAGCATAACATTTGTCCATTGTATCTATGTATCATCATTACTGTGCTTACATCCTAACAGGCAGAATACGTATTTTAAATAACTACTGGTTTCTTTTGTGCCAGTCTACAATGGTTACACAACATTGGAACATTCTGATAGGTTCATTTGAGGTAAATGTTGTAGCTGTTGTTAAAACTCTCTCCATGTTAACCTAGTGCGTGGCATCAATGCTGTTGCATTTTTCTGTGCAGAGTGACCTCATTAGTTTAGCACTGGCAAACTGATGAGAAGAAATTGTAGTGGATGCTATAATTTCTGTTTTTTATTGTACAAGTACCAGTACAGCTTATCGTTGGAACAAAGCAAAGTACTTTTTTTGCCAACCTGTCAACTTAATTCAAGAGCAAACACTAAGCAGTTCAAGTGCTTCCCATGATATATGAATTTCCTTTCTGAGCAGCTTTGCACAAGTCTGTACAGAAGGTTATCTTTAAAAGCCTTTTATGAGCATCATGCAGAATTGCTTGTTATGTTATGTAGTTTCTAGCATGACACAGGGTCAATTGTTTAAGAATTCACTACCGATTTTATGAAGTTCACCTTCTAAAGAATGCAAGCCTCTATCAGGCCTCATGCTTGTGATACATTCCTGAACACTGTCTAGCTATAAGTGAAAACAAGGGAGAAAAAATGGGGAAGCTTAATGCCTTGTCAGAGCAGCAAGAATAGCAGTCTTATAAAGAGTACATTTTTGCACAGAATTAGACAGAGGATTGAATACCTAAAAAGCAGATAATCTATGGGACCTGTGTCTGGCAGTTCCTGATCTCACTTATTAATAATGCAGAAAGGGAGACTGTATTTTACTCATATAAAGAACTCTTCTGTGATTTTTTTCCAGGCTCTCAGACTTAGAAGGGTTCTTCAGCACTGGATCCTGAGTGGATTGAGACACCTAAGGCTTTTTGTGATTGACCCTAGTTCTTAATATTTCCTCCTGGAATTCTCTAGTCATGTCCTCACCAGAGGACTGATGCTTTAGAGCATCATTCAGAGGCATTTGACTAGGCATGAGGCAGAGGGAAGTTTCTGCTTAACTTACTCAATATTTTGTCATGGGTGCCTTTCTTTTAAGCCCTGATACAAAAGTATCTAGGAAACTGTGTATACATCTAGTTCCACCTGAAAGGAGTAGGAGTTAAGCTCAAGAATATTTATAGGTCTTAAAACTTGTATCAGGAAGCCTCCCATAAATGGATAGGAACACTAATATTCA
Source organism: Odontophorus gujanensis (assembly GCA_013399175.1). Taxonomy (NCBI): domain Eukaryota; kingdom Metazoa; phylum Chordata; class Aves; order Galliformes; family Odontophoridae; genus Odontophorus; species Odontophorus gujanensis. The sequence goes on along the minus strand of VXAB01008332.1, from coordinate 187,209 downwards.
AAGTACTTCTCATTCTTACTTACAAAGAAAGTTGTGATACTCCTGATACTCAGTTCTTTCTTTAGACTCCATTTCAATATTTGGTCCAGGACAAAAGGTTACACTTCCATTCATATCTCACCTTTTACAGTTTTTGTATCAGTAAGAGGTTTCTAACAAACCTACCCCAATCTCTACTATTTCCTCATCTTATTCAATATATTAGAAAAATTATCAGATAAAAGGACTCCACACTATTTTTTAATTTGTGTGCAGTGCTGCTGCCTATTAATAGTCCCATCTACTAAATCTGACATGAAAAGTAGAGATGTATTTTTGTCCACCTTACAATTTTTTAAATGTCTGCTGATGTACAGGTCTGAAGACTCATTCGGAGTTAAGACTGGAGGGTTCTGAAATATTTAGAAGAATTTATTTCTTTCTTTTAGTTAAGGACAATATATAAAGTAAGAATTTTCAAAATGTATATCATCTGAAAAAAATAAAAAAATCTCCTTTTTCCTGTGTTTGGAGAGTGCTTTGGAACCACAATTAAAAAAAAAAAAAAAAAAAAGAGAGAATGGAAAACCAACCCTAAAGGAGTAATTATATAATGCGGAAGAATCCCCATATTTGGGCAAATATTCCCAAACATTCTGAATGCTCAGTGAAGCACTGTGATGATTCTCAATGTCACTGCAGAAAATAATTTTATCTAGGAGTAATGCTCCAGCAATTCTAAGAGACTCCAAATATGAAAGTTCTGTTTTAAGAGTGAATATCAAACATGGTAAGTTGAAGGGGCTTCAGGATACATTTGAGCATCCTCCATCAATCCTGGCAATTACCTTCCTCTAACATTATGAGATTTGAATAGTGCTGGTTACTGCTGCAAAATCGTATCCACTCTTATTTCACTACCAGGGCTCTAATTTTCCGCCACTATGCACTGGTTCAATTAGATTCCCACTATATATAATGACAGCCTCTATACAGCTAGGAGGCATCAGGGAAACTAAGAGAAGGGACCATATCCTTTGATGGTTGCATCACAATTTATTGACTGTTGAACAGGTCTTAGTTTAGCACTTTGCATTTGGAATTAGATTTAGTTTGTGAAAGAGTATTCTGCTTTTCGAAATCTGAATGAAGAAGGAATCAGCCATTCTTTAAAATAGAACACAAATTTAAGTTTTGCAAAGAACAAAATCCTACTGCAAACTCTCTAGCAAACTAAAATGAAGCAAACCCCTGCCTTGTGTTCCCACTGTAATTCTAAGCCAGATAATAAATATTTTGTGAAGGAATATTGTTCGTATTTTTGCACTTTGAGGAAAAGAACTTTATGTGATGAAATAAAGGAGAAAACTGAATTCCAGGGGGAAGGCAGCAGCGCCTGTTACCCGTGGTCCCCAGTATCCCAGTTCAATCACAGGCCCTGAAGTGGATACTGTGCAAAATAATTCTTCAGGCATTATCTGGGGTAGAAATGCTGACAATTTCAATGGCCCATGAAATAAGTTATCTTGCTATCAAGTTACTTTAACAGTGTTCTGCAGTGTCACTGAAGCAACACAAGGCAGGTCCTTTAGAAACAGATTCGTGATTTCTTAGGATTTGAATAAATGTAACAGATCACCTGCAGTATGAAATTCTTACAGACTCACCAGTACTGTTATCCCATGTCCTTCCTACTTCATCTCTTCTTTTACTTATTTCATCTTATTCCATTTTCTCCTCATCTGACTTAAAATCTAAGGCTGTTATTCAATGAACAGTTACTGAGTGGGCACATTGTCATCTTTCATTAAGCATGTTAGAAATGCCATTTTTTGAATTGTGAAAGAAGATAGTATATGACACTAATATATTGGGCCTAAAAAGTAAGATTTTGGTAGTGGAGGAGCTGCTGGAAAGGCCTCTGTGAGAAGAGGCCAGGGGTTGTGTCACACCGGGCACAGCTGGCTTCAACAGACCCACCACATGACACAGTCGAGTCAATCAATTTTTCTTTACAGTTAATGTTCCAGTGCAACTTCAAATTTCTTAATTTTTCTGTTGGGCTCTACTACTGTAATTAGGCAAGTACTTCTGTCCAAAAGAAGAAGAAGAAAAAGAAATTGAAGAGTTAAATTTATTTGAAATCTACTAATGTATACTTTTAAAGGAAAAGAAAACAAGAACCTTTAAGATGTGGGTTCTAAGTATGTGCGGTGAAATTATCCAGCTGCCTAACAAAAGGCCCCATCATAATGAAGAACTAATGTTCTTATTATGACTACAAAAAAAAACCAACTGGATTGATAGCTACATGTTTGAATAGAAGATATGTTTGGGAACAAATAGCACAGAGGCAAAGAATAGATCCAAGCAGTTCTCAATTTTTCTCCCAAAGTAGAAATCCATGGCTGCAAGACTAATGAAAAGCATATTTTTAACATGAAAAAAAGTTGCAGTATAAAATGATGCTGATGACTTCTGGTCATTTTCGTGCACATTTTTTTCTAAGAGTGTTTCAGTACTCTAAATCAATAATGTTCATATAATTTAAAATAGTAAGTGAATAGAGTGGTATTCTGGAGGTGTTTCTGTCTCTTCTTTTTGCAATGTCAATCATTCTCCTCTTGATATCATATATATAACAATCTGAGTCAGAGATATTCAATTTCTAGAAAAAGTTTCTCTCAATGTTACTCTCTTTTTCTCAATCAGATCCTCTGCCCTTTTCTGTTTCTGTGAAGTTCAATCTTTATTAGAAAACTGGGGGAACGAAAAAGGCCAAATGTCCTGTAAAAATGTATTTATGCAGATGAAAGAGTATCAGACTAATATTTTTGAACTTAAACCCTGGCAACTTGGTGCTTAATGAGATAACTGTGCTCAAAGATTTTCACTCATGCTTTGCGGAAAGTTTTCTGGGTTAGATAAAAAAAATATATATATGAAGTGGGGCTTGGTGAGATTTAACAATGAAGTCTAAAGCAGCCACTGAAAAAGCCACTGGCTTTTGGCTGTTGTATAACCACCAAGTATTCAGGAATTTTTCTGAGAACTTGTTTTCTCAGGGGTCTCTCTGGCCACAAGAGGGATGGACTCCTTCTAGAAGGAATTCAGAACCCTTAACAATAATTTTTCACTATGAACTGTCTCTGAAGGAAACTATTTCCTTTGGCTGTTGTGGAAATTTGCACAGGCTAGATAGATCCAGAAAACTGTTTGGACTTTGTGCATAGATGCTTTTTTATGTGTACACTCTGAAACTGTATCATCACAGTTCAGTTTTAATATAAGCTTTGATCGTCCTTCTCCTCCAAAAGCTGCTTACTATAAGTAGAATTACAGAATTGTTTGGGCTGGAAGGCATTTTTTGAGATCACTTAGTCCCACTTCCCTGCTCAAGGATGGTCAGCTGGCATGGGTTAGCAATTACCATGTCCAGTCAGGTTTGTACAAGTGCTCTCTAATCTGGTCCTCCTGCACTAAAGATACTTCTTTCTTTAGACTTACCCTCTCATCTCAGGAGCCTGGGTTCCTTTGTGCAGGTCTTTACAATAAAGGCAATAAAGGCAGAAGTGAAGAACGCATTGAGTACCTTGGGCCTTTTCTGTGTCATTTGTCAGCAAATCTCTTACCCCATTCAGCAAGGGGAACATGTTATCTCTATTCTTCATATGTACTTGCAGAATCCTTTTTTGTTGACTTTCACATCCCTTGCCAGGTTTAACTTTAACATCCCAGTCATTTCTTCTTGTATAAGTATCAGATCCAGGAGAGAACGTTTCCTTTTTGGCTCCTCAATTATACATTCCAGGAAGAAAAGTTGTCTAATGTACTATGTAGTTCAGCCTGTCTTTAGTTCCTCTGTTTTAGGAGGTAGTGATACCCACCTTTTGCCCAGCAGCCTTGCATTTGTAACTGCTAGACTATTGTTTAAATGATTATGTAATTTATTTATTTATTTATTTTAATTTTTATTTTTGAAGAGAAAATGTTATTCTCGTCTTTCAAAGGATAACTGGAAGCTGGGCCAGGGAAAGAATATCTATATATTCATTATCTAATCTATACCCATTTAAGTCTTTAATTAGACTATGAAATTGCCTATTGAAACTCCTTTCTTACTCTGTATCAATTCTGGAGGTGATGAGTCTAAAACAGACTGTCAATAAATTAAATATAACTAACTAAGATTAGTGTGGAAAGTAAATCTAAGATAAAAGTTAAAAATAATGTTGAAGCTACAGGAATAACATCAATAAGGTTTTGTTGGTTTTTTTTTTTTTTAAGAATAAGATAAAACAAATTTTGTTTAAGATGTGATCATTGAATCATAGAATGGCTTAAGTTGGAAGGAACCTTAAAGATCATCCAGATCCAACACTCCTTCTATAGGTAGGACCCACCAGATCAGGTTTCCCAGGGTCCCATCAACCTGACCTTGAATGCCTCCAGGGATGGGGCATCCTCAGCTTCTCTGGACAGCCTGTCCCAATACCTCACCACCCACTGAGCAAAGAATTTCCACCTGACATCTAACCTAAATCTACTCTCTTTTAGTTTACAACCATTCCCCCTTGTTCAATCTCTATCAGAACACATAAAAAGTCATTCATTCTCCTGCTTGTAAGCTCCCTTCAAGTACTTGAAGGATACAATGAGGTATAAAATTTTTCTTCTACAGGCTGAGCAAGCCCAGCTCCCTCAGCCTTTCTTCAGAGGAGAGAAGTTCCAGACCTCTGATCAATTTTAAGTCCCTCCTTAGACCCAGTCCAACTGCTCTGGTATTTCCAGTGTTCTGGGCCCAAGGCTGGATGCAGTGCTCCATCTGGGGCCTCGTGAGAGCAGTGTAGAGAATGATCTCTTTCCTCCTCCTGTTGGCCACCCCTCTTTTGAAGCAGCTATGAATAAGTTGGACTTTTGGGCTGCAAGCACACAATTCTTGCTCATGTCCAGCTTTTTTGTCCATCAACATCCCCAAGTCCTTCTCTACAGGGCTGTTCCCAATGATTTCTTCTCCCTGTCTGCATACACATACCTCAGATTGCCCCATCCCAAATGCAGAACTAAGCACTTGACCTTGCTGAATGTCTTTAGGTTCCTGTGGGCCCACTTTTCAAATGCGTCCAGGTCCCTCTGGATTGCATCCCTTCCTTCTATTGTGTCAACTACACCACTCTGCTTGGTGTCATCACTTGCTGAGGGAACGCTCAGTCCCACTGTTGATGTCATTGGTAAAGATCTTGAAGACCAGTCCCAAGACAGACCCCTGAAAGACAGTACTCATGACTGTATTCCTCTTCGACACATAACTATTGACCACAACCCTCTGGATGTGACCACTTGTTTTAGTCCTTTTGTTATAACTAATTAAAGTTTTTAATCATACCTTATCATAGTTTTCTACATTATAGATGCAATGACAGTAGCTGAAGTTTTCAGTGTGCAATGAGACTTGGACTTTGAAAAGAACAAACCGTTTGTTCTATACTAAATTTTATTTAAATCTTTAATGTGGTATTTGTAAAGTCTTCAGATTTCTCATTATAGCAGTCAGCTTTTCAGTCCACAGACCCACCCACTGTATAAGATCAGTACAGAAGGAATTTGACAGTGGCTCTTTGGTCCATAGGCAGAGCCTGGTAAGCTAATGTTTACCAGCTAAGGGAGTTTTACCTAGATGCCTCCATAGTCAGCAAATAAGGCTGGATCCTTTCAGGAAAAGTTTCAGGGCAGATGTCTATCATAAATGTTTTGAGACATCTAACAAAATTCATCTCTTGTCATTTACAGTAGATTGAACCTAGGGAAAGACAGTGAATAAAAATAGAGATGTTTAACTTGCTAATATGCAGTTTACTATTTATTATGTCATTTCAGAAAAACTGGGGGCAGTTGAAGACAAGGCTGGCTTTACCCTGCCGTAATGAACTAATCAGGCCCTTTTGGGGAGAGACTGTTTGCTTGGCTGGTAAGGCAGCAAAGGTCAGGTTTACAGACTGCTCTTGTTAGATAAGGAAGGAAATGATGGAGTCCATTCAAGTAGACAAAAAAGACTGACTAACTAGGGAAGTTACTGAAAGTTACCAATTAGAAAGCCAGTCTGGAAGAAAACTCACACCTTTGTAGCTGTAGCAGGCAGGAAATACTTTTCCAGGAGGTCTGTGTTTTCTCGTTGTGATTGTTTGATCATAACTTTAGAGACTGTTGAAATAGTCTTTGTGGGTTTGCATTATGAAGGAGGTTTAAATTTTATTCTTTAAAACCAGCCCAGATGGATAATTATTAATGACATCTATCTATCTATCTATCTATCTATCTATCTATCTATCTATCTATCTATCTATCTATCTATCTATCTACCTATCTATCTATCTTTTTTTTTTTTTTTCTGGAAACCAAAGATCTGGAGGCATCAAGTCATAAATTTGCTAATTATTTAATTATTTACTTACATACTTAATTACTTCATGAATTTAAATAGGTTCTCTTTCATGGTTATTCACTTTATATGACTGTTTATAGTTTCAAATTTGGCTTATACTTTCCTGAGGTTCAAGTTTCTGTTTCTGTTTCTCTTTTTTTTTTTTTAATTGTATTCTGTGTCCTAGGGGAAACAGCAAAACCTAAAATTCACATGTAAGCTTTACATCTTTCTTTTTAATTAAGTATTCCTACAAAGTTTGATAATGTTACTTTAAATTTGCATTCTCTTGCCCAAATTACAGTTCTCATCCGATATTTTGGTCTTCCCCATTCTTCTAGGCAAAGGATGAAGTTGAAAAACTATTGACTACGCTATATAGTAAATCCTGACATATTTAGCAAAAGGTAGCAGAAACTAATCAATAGAGAGTAGAAAAGAAAGTACGTTTTTGGGAGCAAGTAAGCTATTGTTCGTGAATTAACAATGAATGATGAATTTAGAAAATTGAGATTTTTTTTCTTGCCCTATACATCTTTATGAGCAAATGAGAGTTCTGACTGCTCAGGCATTTATTTATTAAAGGATAATGTACTCTGTATATACTTTGATCCCGGAACTGTTCTTATTAAAGAAAATGAATGCACTATTAAGCTTCAGATAATTTTAAATGAGTTTAATACTTCTAACACTACATAGAAAACAAACATAATTGAGATTTCAAAAAATAAATATTTTTATTATATTACATATAATAGATGCATATTATTTTGGAAAGCTTTTTAGTCTTTTTAGTGTGTTCCTGTTGCTATCATAGCATAAGACCTAGGATTTAGAGGAGAAAAAAGGTAAATAAGATTTTAAATTATTGTATAATCACACGTGCCTACTAAATCTGACAGATTATTAGTTAGTTCCCCTAGAGTTAGCTCTTATAAGTTTATGTCTCATATCAGCTTCTGGGGCCAATGCAAACATGAGAAGAATGTTGCAGTTTCAAGACTCAGAAAGGTTTCCAATTAAAATGACTTAAGTACGACAAAAGCTTCCATTGTCTATACCATCTACATACCAAGAGACCAGAGGATGTAAAATCTGAGATTAAGGTAATTTGTTTACTGAAAGAAGTTGATAGTTTCACATGGTGAGTTTGTGAGCCGCCTTCATAAGAGACACTATTAAATGGTGCAACTATATTATAAAACCTCAGCCATGAAATACTGAACTAAAATAGTGCTGGATAAAAAATTGGCTGGATGGTTAGTCCCAAATGGTCACTGCTATTATATATAAATCCAGTTGATGACTGGTTACAAGAGATGTTTCCCAGGCCTTGTTATTGAGGTCAGTTTTGTTTAACATTTTTGTGATGGTGTTTGTAATATCCCCCCCCTGTGCAGGGGGATTACGCTGGTCTGGATCAATGGGTTTAGTCTAGTTGTGTGGCATTCAGCATGTCTAAGTGCTGAATCCTGCACTTGGGCCACAAACGCATGCAGTGAAATAGGCTTAAAGAAGGCTGGTTGGAAAGCTGCCCAGCAGAAAAGTACCTGGGATTGTTGATCTATAGCTGGCTGAATGTGAGCCAGCAGTGTGCACAGGTGACCAAAAACTCCAATGTTATCCCAGCCTGCATCAGAAAGAGTGTGTGCAGCAGGAGTAGGGAAGTGATTGTCTCTCTGTACTCAGTACCGGTGAGACTAAATGAACATGGCAGTACATCCTCTCACAAATCAACTGCAAATGTAGTCCAAGTTACAACTAATTTGTTGGAAAATCTTGAAAGTTTATCTGTTTATTTTGTCTTCTATTCAAAATAACATTTGTTACTTTGATCATATATGTATCTAAAGATCACAACATAATTTCAAGACTTAAAAGTGACCTCAAATCTCCTTATTTTCTAGTCAACAGGTAGTGTTTGAATACTGAACAAGATATGAAGTTAGAGCCTAGCAGTTATAGTACTGTCATTAATAAGAGCTAGTCAACCAAGTGTACTCTAGACAATTTTTCTTAGAGGCGTTCCTATGATTTTTCCTATGATTTCGTCTTCTTGTCTTCTTCTATATATATAACTGTCTCATCAAGGTTCTGTCCCTCTTACCCTGTTTTTCAGGCTTTTAAACCTTACTCTCAGCTCTACAGTTCGAATGGGTAAAGCATTCAGTCCCCTGATACTGCCCTCTTGTTATCTCTCTTCTTTCACTTTGTCACTTTGACAGCTCAAAGACATTTGATTGACTGGCTGTATGCTTAAAGCAATGATAGAACTTCTACTAAAGCACTCTGCTTTTTATCATCCAAGATTTCAAAAAGAAAAAAAAAAAAGAAACTTATTGATCACATTTTCAATCCAATAAATATTACTCAAACTAGCAATATCTTGTGTATGTTTTAGTTTAATCTGTGTTAGAACTCTTCCTTAACTTAGAAAGAAGAAAGGTCTTAATTACTACACATATTATACTACAAACATTATGGCAAGTGCAAAGCACTTATGGTTCAAGTTTGACAGAGATTTCCTTGGATAACTAGAAATGAGTTAGCTGTACCTAACTTCATCTACCTAATTTCGTATGTTTAGCTGAACTACCCAAGTTGGGAGCCTGATATTCACCTTAGGTTCCTTCTGTCATTAGTGCAAAAAGGTAATAATTTACAAAAAATGAGTCAGCTTCAGTAAGATATGAATCATTCTGCCAAGATGTCTACAATACTCCATAAGAGTAGTAACTAGACTTATAATTAATTCCCTCAGTGAAGTACCAGATGGAAGGTGAGATTCACTCAGGTCATTGGTTGTGGAACTTCAGCAAAAAAATCAGTAAGATAAAGTCACACTTTGCATGTCTAGGCCTTAAAAAAGAATTTTCACTCCTAAAATGCATGCATATATACTGAAATATATGCATGTATTTCTTTTTATTGCCCCAAACAAAATGAGCTATAATTTCTTCAATCACCATTGTACTACTGCTACATCTAACAATGGTAGAGATGAACAAAATGATCTTATAATATTTAGAATGAAAAAATGTACGTGGCTAAAGGGCTGGCGAAAAGTGTGAATATGCAGGTCTGGGGGAGCCCTGCCCAGCAAGTAAAATCACTTATTTTTTTGAATAAAATTTTAGTAACAAGAGGAAACATTTCAAAATTTTTTTAACAAATTGATGGTCAATATAATGGAATTTATGATTTCAGGAAACAGTTAACAATATCCCAAGTCACTTGAAACTTAGATGAGCAGAATAAAAACAACCAATCAGACTGGGAGTGCTGTAAATTATTATTTCCCAGCAAAGTTCTGACAAATTCCACTTGCCTGGGAAAGTAACTTCTCTGCATAGCTACTACTTTGTATTCTGCAGAGACTGAAGAACTCTTGTGCCTATTAATGAAATTAATTAGCAATATAATCAATGAGTAAAATTTCAGTCTCCCATACATTTACTTTGAGATACCAGTTCCTTGAAGCAATTTTCACCCTACCTACACTAGGTATGGTGTTTCACTATTTTAAGGTACTGGACTCACTGAGGCGTGGGTCTGTGGGTCCCCCGCACCAGTCATCACAGAACTGGGCCGAATCAGCATGAAAACTGTTGACACAGACTAAGACTGAAAGGTCCAAAATCTCTTAATTACTCACATCAGTGATAGCTTCAGCACAAAAATAAATGAAGGCCAGTGGAGGCATAGCATACTACCCTAAATTAGTGGTGTAAGGAAAAACCCTGAAATCTTCCTCAATCAGACAAACACAGGTAAGATAGGGAGTGTGTGGAACAACACTTTTCTTAGAATCATACAATCACCTAGGTTGGAAAAGACCCTTAAAGATAGTCATATCCAACCATAAAATTATAATTCTACCATTAAACTACATCCACTGGTGCCACACCCACTAATTGCATAAATACCTTCAGGGATAGCAATTCCACTACTTCTATGGGTAGCCTCTTCCAATGCTTGGCCACTCTCTCCACGAAGAATTTATTCCTAACATGCATACTAAATCTTCCTTGCTGCATCTTGAGAATGTTTCCTTGCATCCTACCACTTGTTAACTGAAAAAATAGACCTATGCCCTTCTTTCAGGTAGATGTAGTGCCTAATGAGGTCTCCAGTGAGCAACTCTATATCCCTCTTGTAGTGAGGAACACAAAACTGAGCACAGCACTTGAGGTGCTGGCTTACCTGTTCTGAGTACAGAGGGACTTCCCTAGTCTTGCTGGACACTATTTCTGATGCAGGCTGGAATGGCTTTGACCTTCTTGGCTCCCTGGGAACACTGCTGGTTTATGTTCAGTCAACTGTCAGCCAACACTCCCAGGTCCTTTTCTGCATCAGGTTTTGTTTAATAATGAATTTTCCAGTTCAACGACTTATGTTCCCTACTTAAAAATTAAGCTAAGATAATTGTATGCAAGCTCATAATGGAAATTAAGCATAGCTTAGTGGAATTGCTTTCATATGGTTGCAATTTGTGGTTTTCCATGGAGATAGCCAAATTCTGAATATGCTGAAGTTTTGATTTGCTATTATGGAAAAATATTCTGATTCACTATTCTCATGCTGATTGCAAAAAGTCAGTAGAAGATCAAAGATATTGTTAATACATATTTCTTCTGTGTATTACATATGGTACCAGGCTTGAACCAAACAACTTCTTATCAAGATTCAGATCTTTCTCTATGAGCCATGAGACTTCATTGTTATTTTTTTCATCTTTTTTAATGTTTCGAAGTTTTCCTGAGAAAATACTAATTCAAACACCCGGAAGCATATAATATACAAACTGGTATGGAGATTTTTTCAGAGACTCTTCTCTCTGGCTTCCAGAACTGATGAATGGTAAGACAAATTTCACTTAGACTCCAGCATTTCACATGTGCTGGATGCCAGACTGCAGTGAAACTAGTATAGAATGAAGTAGGCCCCAAAGAGAGGAAAATTTAAGTTATTAATAAATAGTTATTGTTACCTTTTTTCCAAATACTCTTTTATTCCTGGGACTCTTATGTACTACAGTGGAAAACAACCTTAAAAAATCTTTGTTAGCACATTCATTTTCTTAAGCAATTTTCTCAATTCCAGTATCTCTAGCTTCATCATTCAAACTACTTTAGTATGATATAATCTCTATCTTTATTCAGGATGTTTTTTTCAGATTGAAGTTGCAATATTTTCCAAAAGAACAACTAGTCATATTTTTCTTTGTTTCTTTGCTTGTGGAGAAAAAAAACATATTAATTTTTATGGCTAAGTCCTGGCTCCTCTTCCGCTCTGCTGATATATGTACTCAAAAAAGTGCAAGATATCTGTCATTAGATAACTAAGATTATCACACTGGGATCATTTTGTGACAGCACTGGAAGCAACTCAGTGATTTTTTTGCTCTGTAAATACAGTGTAGGTTTGTTTCTATTGATTAAGAAAGAGAGCAAATACTTAATTTTTCTGTGGACTATATAGGCAGAGATTATGTTTGTTTTATGTTTCGAAGGTTAACACCCTACAGTTTTCTAAAGTTATCAGTATTATACTATGGGTAACATTACTCCTGGGCTCAACAATAAAAATACATTGTCATGAAATTTTAAACCATCCATGCATATTCATCCTATGTCAGGCATTTAAATGACACAAAGTCAGTGTTATTTCATCTAAGATTTTTGATGATGTAATTTGAAATGGAAAAAATGAAAATAATCCTCTTAGGTAATAACTTCATAGCTGTCACATTATGTTTAAAATATGAAATGGATTTCTGTATTACAATCACATTAAATCTGTCTTACAATACAAGCATAATTTTTTTTAAATGATGAATAAAGCTGCTAATTTTTTGAAAGATGTGGGTAGCTTTGAGCACACATGTCCATATCTGTGGTCACTTTATGCACCACACTGTAGTCATTGACCTGGATTGGAAAATAGGAATAGTCACTATGTTCCAAAATTGAAGTGACTAGACTAATTATTGACATTTTACTAATTTCTACCAATTGTCAGTCTTCTAGTGTCCAGGATATTTCAGTGCCAGCTTATGTTCAATCTGTAAGAGCTCAGAATGTAATATCAGAACCATTTGTTTTGTGCTGATTATGAGTATCTCTTTGTGTCTGATAATTTAATCACTGACCAGAATCACATGATTGCCTTGAGAAAAGTGTCATGGAAATTAGTCAATATAAATGATCGTGTAATTTTTAGGTGTTCTAGGATTTAAAAAAAACAGGCTGGTATAAGATAACAACTGTCAGATTTCTTCATACTTCTCTAAGGATATTTTGAAATCTCCACGGTGTTTGTTTTTCTAGTTGATTGATTTTGTCATTGCCCATTGCAGTGAGTAAAGATGAATTCAGGGATAACTACTTGAGTGTGGTGACTGGTAACTTATCAACAGTATTACATGTTCTTGTGTACTAATGTATTTTTAAGATTCTCCCACCTTATTTGAACAGGAAAATAAGTACATTCTAGGATTTATGACAATACCTAGCTCTCCTTAATTCACTGATTTTCAATAGTTTAAACTCCTACATCAGTCTGACACAATAGAAAATGCTATCACTTACACTTAGTTTATGGATAAAGCCTGCAAAATGTATGTGGTTTTGTCCTATTTTGCATAAAAAGCTGTGTTTAAGTCATTTGATTGTTCAGCCACTCCGTGGGATAGAAAAAAGAAAAGTCTAGAATCTCTTTACAACACGAATTTTATGTCAAGATAGATAATAAATATCAACATCTATCTAGAAACTCCATTCTATATTCATCCCATATTCTCTGCATCAGTCAAATACCACATAATCTTACTGCTGACAGGCCCCAACTGCATTACTAGGCACTGATCCTGCCCTCTTGTCATTACATTATTCGTTCTGTAAGCAATACAGGCTTACATAGGATAGTGGAAAATATCTTTGGAAGAACAATCTGCTCTGAAACTCAGTTCAGAGCAGAACTATCAGGGAGCAACGCATCCAAGCCTTTTTCTGTCCCTCTCCTGCAGTTACCAAGCCTTGCGCTTTGCAAGTAATTAAAGATCTGTGCCATAATGGGATTTGAACCTTTCTGGACTGTTGACAATTTAAGCAGATCAGATTTTGACAGAGTAAAATGTACACTATTATAGCTAATAGTCTTGCAGAAGCAGTGCTGTGAAGCCATACATTAACATAGTTAGAAGAAGTGATAAAATTTCCACATCAAAACAGCAATTGGATGCATTTAACTATCAATTTTTTCTTTTACTCTGAGCTATTATGATGAAGAGAAACATTATACTCCAACATGTACATCAAAATATATCACATGTACCTTAAGCAGGGTAATTGCGTCACTCAGCTTTCTGTATTGTTAGAATTTCTTGAGGTAAAAAAATCTAGAAGCAGACAAACTTCCCTGAAAATATATTGCAAATCTCTGAACTTAATTTCCTAAACCCTCAACTGAAAACCATTTTTTTTTTTCTGTTTCTTTGGAATTAAATTATAAAGATTAATACATTTTCAAAATGTCAAGTTCCACTTGCAGGACTATTTCACTACAATATTAAACTTCTCCTTAATCAGATAATTTTAAAATTGGAAAGTGAAGATCAATTTACAAATTTTACAGATTATATTTTCTTTACCCAAGAGCATCATTTGATATCCAAAGTGGATTTATATACTGAGATGAATGCTATCTGTCACTACTCGCATTATTTCTGTGCGCTTTTGAACATTTCTATTCTGCAAAATATTATTAAATCAATATGGTAAATTCTAGGAAAAGCATGCTCCATTTAATGAGGAAAATATGTTCTTAGTTGCGTTCAAACATTTATCAAAAATGATTTGCTTTAATACCGAGATTTACATTGTTATCTCTTTTCCTTTTATTTTCTTTTTTTTTTTTTACATGAATTATTATTTCTTAAAAAAGGCAGAAAACCATGGTCAGAAAAATAATATTCCATCCTACACTTCTTTTGGACCTATGATCCTGAATATAACCTCACTCTGAAGCAAGCACAAATGTCTAGGAGATAAAATCTTGTGAAAAGGCTAATATCTAAATAAATGATCCATAAAATAATTCTTCCAGAAAACAACAAAAATTGAGCTTAAAACAGAGTTCTCTTGTCTCTCATTCTTCCCATTAGTCTAGAGTTCTGGTATTTTCACTAAAGTTGAATTGAAAAAGAATTTGAACTGGTTCGAATTTTCTCTCAGCTGAAGAAAATATATTTTATAGAGGCTTATATCTAGCACAGTAAACACTGAGTTTTGATTTCCAGATTAGCCGATGACTGCTATGATCTATTTGTCTATGACTATTAACCTTACTACAGTTCCTGATTCTGTTTATATTGTTATATCTGTTATTTAATGCCAGCATTTCCCAGCTTTAAATATTACATGAGCCATTCATTAAGGTGGATTTCACAATTTCCTCAAGTATTCAAAGTCTCAGCATTCCAGAAACTGGTCATCATAAGTTTCTGAGCTACTAATATGAAGATCTCAAAATGCCACCATCAACGTTGAATACCGATACTCCTTCTGGGGCAAAATATAGTAGCTAGAAGATAATACACTTCTCAGATTGTACAGTTTTCAGTAACGCTGGATACAAGCAGTCCAAAGGATGTGAGAGAGTGAGAACAGGGTTAAAGGAAAGCAAACGTATATAGAAAGAAAAGCAAATGAGAGGCAAGAGAAGTGTCCTGAGAAACAATACTTTGTGAAGCTGGTAGTATTTGACAAAATCTGAGCACCAGAGTTAGAAATATGAGATGATGAGGAGAGATTTAGAAGGAGCCAGCTGGATACAGAAGGTGTGAGACATTTGGAGAGATCATTTCCCAAGGGAAAAAGGAAATCGGTAGAATTGCTGGTAGAGTAATACATGAGCATGAAAAAAAGAGGAGATTTAGATCCTATGTGACATTCCCACAAGTGAATTTTGTCAAAAGTACAAATGGGCCTTCACTGTAGCTGAATTTCAGCAGGTTCTGAGTTATGTTGCTGCTCTGGTTTGCCTTTGGGGAAAAAAGCAGACACAATTTTAAACACATTCCTACAAGTTAGTATAGAGCTTATATTTGCATTCTGTTTACATAGCTGCATACCATTTAAATTCTACTAACTTCAGTAGATTTATTTTTTATTTTTATCCTAAAGTCACTGACAAAACAACCAGGAGCAGTGTTTTATTGAATGATTTGTCAGAAATGTACTTAGTCCT
Organism: Odontophorus gujanensis; assembly: GCA_013399175.1. Classification (NCBI taxonomy): domain Eukaryota; kingdom Metazoa; phylum Chordata; class Aves; order Galliformes; family Odontophoridae; genus Odontophorus; species Odontophorus gujanensis. Next base: position 171,560 of record VXAB01008332.1, on the reverse strand, counting down.
CCTTAAAATCAGCCTTTTTCTTGATGATTAGATTTGAGGGTTAGTAGATGGGAATTATAATGAACTGCTGGAAACATTTTTGGAATTAGGAATTTACTACTGACATTCACACAGTAAAATAAAGACATAAATCACAATAGATTCCCATGGTGTGTGGATGCTACAGAAGTATCACCAACTCCAAAAAAGACAAAACATCTATATTAAGCAAAATGAAAATAAATGATGGATGATACACAATAAATACTTTACAGTCAAGTTTCCAGGCTATGAACAAGAATTAAAACTGAAGTTGTTGCTATTAAAAGAAAATAAAAAATCAAATTTAAATATCACCCATGCTGTTGTGAAATTTTACCTTTGAAGCACATTAGTAATGAGAGAACAACTGATATTTATCGCCTGAAGAAACAGAAAAAAATGTGTTGAATTGATGTTTTATATTGTATATTTATTATGTTTTACAGCCCTTGAAAATTCACTCTTTCAATTTTCTCTTGGCCTTTTAACACCTTGAGACATTGTGTTTTGTAGTTGTTTTGTATTGGCATGCCTTTTTTTTTTTTTTTTATGCTGTTTCTCATTGGTTACGTTATATATAATCAACAGACAAGGAACAGTCTGTGTTCAAGAAAAATGGTGTGTGAGTAATCTGCCAGAAGCTAGGTGAACACCTTTGCCAAAGCAACATAAACAAAACAAGAGCTTTCTGTGTCCAAAACATCAATTTCCAGGCTAAGACCTTCAACATATTCAAGAGAGCAACAGAATTTTTTTGTTATACTTCTGGTCTCTAGATTTTGACCAACTTTGGAAACAGGTTTATTAAAACGCTTCCATTAAAAAAAGTTTGGAATATCTTACAATTTTTTCAGGAAATTTGAGTTTTCCTACTCCATTTGTATGATCACAGATAGGTAATGCTAAAGCAGTTTTGGCTCTAGAGTTCTTAATTTTTTGTATTTTCTGTCCAACATGGCATGGCTCTAACTAACATCCTGACCTCTTCCTGCCTTGTCCAAGACCAGTGACCTAAATGAAAGATGTAGGTCATGTTTTCCATAGATGCAGAAATGTATCTATGGAAAAAAACCATCCATACCCATATCACATAATGCTGAGATCCTCACCAAGCTGGCTACAGAGCCAGCAACAATGCGTCTGATAGGTGAGAAGTTCTGCTTTGAGATAGCCACAGTATTTTCATAACTGAGACAGACTCCCTGCATGCTACTGCAGTGCACCAAACTGACATTAGAGCATTGGTTCAGGTGGTTTTGTATCCTATTTGATTGAAGAAAGTAGGTGTGTGATACGTCTCTATCCACATTTTATGGATATTTAGCAGTACAGAAAATCACCTATGAGATTGACATAACTTTACCAGATGCACATATCTAGTTACAGTATTGTTACCAAGCCGGTGATGGAAACACTTTTTGAGAAATGGGATGAAATTCAGTGAATGTACTGAATAAAGTAGGAAGGTTTCTCTTTTCCTGAAACAATTTATTTATAGTTGGAGTAATGCTAAGTTACCTTGCCAAATCATAATTATATTGTTGGTGATAACGGCTGATAAATGTAACCAAAAACCTATGGTTTTCACCCATAAGGACTCTTCTTTCTGAATAGGTGACTATAATGGAGCATTTCATGTAGAGTTAGTACCTGGATTAAGGTTTCAGTAACTGTTTGATGAGGATCTGTCAAGAAAAGAGTATGAAGTTCTGATGACTTTTTCATTTATAAATGTACTGCAAAATATGTGTATTTCTAAGCATATTCTATTAACCTGTTGATGATAATAGAGGCAAGAAGCGAATTTGTTTAGAATCTTGTTTAGATATCTACTTGTGATGGAAATACATTATTCATTACACTGCTGTTTTTTCACATATTGTTTAACTAAAACACATGGGCCAATAAAGTCACAGCTACTGTTGAAGCACTGTGCTGGCAAAGTACTAAATGTTGTGAAATGAATGTTCTAAAATAAAGATGTATTTATGGCTACTGCATGTAACTTACTGGAATGCAACTCATGCTAACTTGGAATAAAATATTCTCTCCTAGTGTGGGACTGAATACCGTGGGCTCCTTGCAAATTGTAATTTCATATGAAAAATTGAATATACTATTTTTGTTGAGATAATTTTGCCAAGTGTCTGTTATGGATAGTAACTGTTGTATTCTTAACTTGAGCCAGTGGAAGAGTATAGAAGAAGTTTTTTTCTTATAAACCAAGAGGCAAAGCTAAGCTGATATTCACAGAATAACAAAATTGTAGGGGTTGGAAGGGATCTCTAGAGATCATTGAATCCAACCACTCTGCGAAGCAGGTTCCCTACAGCAGTCAGCACAAGTAGGTGTCATACTCATAGATAAATGATCATTTCCCTATGGAAATTCTGAGTCAGACACATAGGATATGCTGAATTAAGAAGAACTACATTGATATATATCAGCTGCTGATCTGGGCCAGTAACTTTAAATAGTGTACTCTAGAACTTGTTATTCAAGATTTTCTGACAGGCTAGTGCATAACCAGTATAGTTTTTAGGCATTAAGTGGGTACTGCTTACAACTGATTATAGGAGATAAAATGAAAAATATGATTAAGGCATTTCTCCATTACTTTCTTAGCTTTCTCTCCCCTCAAAATATTTTAGAGTACAATAACTTTCACCTTGTCATTTTTGTATATAATAGATAGCTGTCATTATGATAATCTTTTCATTGCCTTGAATATTTTTAAACTTTTAGTTCTGAAATTATTCCTCATGGTGCTGTTAAGCAGCCTCTAAATAGTTCACTGAATTCAGGTTGCTCTTCCACCCATCCACGCATTATAACATCTAATGAGTTTTCGTTTTGCATTTTTATTATTTCATCTGGGAGCTACTTAGCCCTTTCTGAATATATAAATCAATAACATTTGGCAAACAAAATGCATTTTAAGACTTAGTTCATCATTAAAGAAGTAACTGAAATAGAAAATCTGCAGTGTGATTAAGCATTTTCCATGGAGAAATTGAGCTTATAGGACTTTAGGTATTATCTACAATATGTGATGTTTTCTGACCAAAATTTTCTGGGCAAAATTCTCACAAATAACTCCAATTAGTGGTCTACTACCTTATTTTGTTGAATATTCATTCCCTAGTGTTTCTTCCCATTGCTTTATAACATGAATCGCCATCCCTAGCGCTGTTCAAGAAGCGTTTAGATGAGGTGCTAAGGGATTTGATTTAGTAGTTTAGTGGGTAGGGATGGTGATAGGAGGATGGTCGGACTAGATGATCTTGTAGGTCCTTTCCAACCTAATGCATCTATGAATCTATGAATCTATGACTAATGCATATACTCCAGCTGCTGAATCATACTCGACTTTCATTCATGTTTGGCTCAGTTTCATGGGATACCTATGCAAACTGTATACAGCCTACACTATCTGATGTAGCTTATTTTTTGTTTCTGTTATCCAGCACATTACTTTTCTGGTTTTGGTCATAATGCAGGGACTGTATCATCAGAATCTTCTGTTTCGTTATTTTTAACTATTTCTGCTTTTTGTGTGTGTGTGTGTGTGTGTGTGCGCATGTGTGTTTGGGGGTGGTGGGTGACAGGGGGTGAGGGGGAGGAACTATTTCAATTCTTGTAATTTTCCAATTCTCCCAATGCATTAAAAGGTTGCTGCATTTACCAGGTTTTACTCGGATATTCAAACAGTTCTTACTGTGAAGTATTTTGTTATTGCAGTACCGAGCAATTTAGATGAGCATGATAAATGACAGTAGGTTGATTTTATTAAGGTTAATGAGTTGATGATTTACAAGCGAAGGCATATTAGAGTCAAAATTATTGCATTAATTGTTCCATTAAACAATGTGAACTTTGGATATACTGTTTTGGATGCCCTGGAGACGTGTCATTACTATTATATTAATCGTGACATGGCATCTATTTCAGATGTGCTAACAATTTAGAAAAACCAAGTACTGCTTCTTTGGGCTGCCTAATAACTTAAAGGTTACTGTCTGCTGTCAGCTACTGATAGCCAGGAACAATCCAAAAATCACCTCAGACAAAAAGTGGAGCAGTTAAACAACAGCATGGATTATTGGACTTCCTGTGGCATGGAGCAATGTTAAAGCCTGGAGTGACTGATGGGTTTAGGAGCAGCTGCTTGTATCTGAGCCACAGTAGCACTACCTATGGACTGTGGCCACCCTGTTCCTCTTGATTTCATTCCAATCAGAACTGGTAAATACAGAAGCCCCAGCTGTGATATTTTGTGTTACAACCAGATAAAAGAAGAATCAACAAAGCAGTGGGAGGATCATCTGCATTTTACGAGATCTGAAATGTTTTCTAAGCAAAACTGATTCCCTAGTGGCAATTTTAATTATAGGAAAGCCTTACTGCTACAATTAATTCTCAGAGAATAGAATGGGCATTAGGAAGCAGCTTTTGGTATGAAGGCTGTTCTTTTAGCATTTGTTGATCGCACTTTAGAATTTAATAATCACATATCAATAATTATGAAGGGTTGATATTATGAAATCATTATCTTACTTGGGTATCATATCTTGTTTGCTATTATTGTTCTATTTTAATAATAAATCACTATAGCGAAGTTAGCTTATGAATGTTTTCATCTGAATTTTTGATTTACCTGGGCTATATTGAACTGCTATGTTGCAATGTTGTTTTCAGAAGTTTTTTCACAGTAGTATTTTGTATTCTGGGGGGAAAGGTCAGAAAGGTGAGTACAACTCAGAGAATACTTGAAATGCTGAATGATATCCCAATGTTCTTAGACATACAGCAGTTATTCTTTTCTCATTAAGAAGAGCAAAGGTGCCCAACTCAGCCTTGTTAGCTTTAAGTCAATCAATCTTAAGGAGACCTCAGTAAAGCTACACCTTTTTCCATCCTGATGAAGTTGATCAGATCTTCCTCTTCTAGCACACATCTTCCTTTCCATCCTGTGCATGCTGACAGATGATTCTGCTGGCTGTTTTATGCACAACTTGTGTTGAGACTATTTGTGACAAATAAAGGAAGCAATAGAAATCAAATTATACTGGAATAATAAACAATTTACTGAGTGATGGCAGGGTTCAGCATTACAGTAACCAAAACACCCAGCAATAGTTCTAGCTGTAGATCTTTTATTCAGTCATTCCAGTTTTCCTTTGTTTTCAGCAACAATACAATTGCTAACATTCGTTTACCATTAATTGGCATCTGTGATTTCCTACGCTTCTCAATAGAATCAGAATTTTCAAACAGGATAGCAGTTTCTTAGGTACTCAGCCTAATTTCTTAATGAGAATTGTTTAGAGTAACGATATTCAGTAGTGCTTATTCATAGCTCATATAAACTGAAAATTTATTATTCTACCTTATATTGAGCACTTTTTCAGTTTTCATACTGACTCATACAATTCAGTATCTATTTTATTGAATATCCTCTTTTTTGTTTCAGGGTGCAAGTTCAAGCACAATAAACGTGTCCAGCATGATAGTGGAAATGCTAATGTAATGGCTTGAAGCAGTGATTGAACACCTGGTGGGACTGCAGGTCCAACCTAGGGGATCCCAGGTGCATGCAATGCACCGGAGTGACCAGAAGGTGTGGAACCAGGATTCTCCCCTTCCCTGACCTCATTTAAGGGTTAGCAGTAGAGGTAAGGGTATCTTATCAGAGATCCCTGCCTCACTGAGGCTTTTCAAAGGTAAGTGGATTTTTTCCTTTGTTTCTGTGTCCATGGATGTTGCATTGAGCAAATCCTGCAACCTAAGCCTTTGCTATTCTGCTGTTATTCTTGTGCTTTCTGTTTCATTACAGCATTACAGGCATAAAGACTGAATATTCAGATTCAGTGCGATTAAGATGTAGGCATTGGAACCACGTGATGCAATGTGCTGGAATATTCAGTTATACCCCCAATTTATTGCAGTAACGTATTGATAAGAAAATGGGGGTGCTGTTTGTTATCAGAGTGTAATCCAGCTGTTAATAACTATCTGGCATATCAGATAAAACAATGTCTGCTTCTTACTCTATGCATTATTTAGATTTCTGCATAAGACATCAAAAATCTGGTCCAAAACTACTAGGAATGATTCCATCCTGTCAGAAATGTATGGAAACATCACATTAACTGATATCTTTCATAAGTGTGACAGGAGAAGCATATGTAGAAATACTTGTTTGTAGAGAGGAGCAAAACTTGTCTTCCCTGAAAATATTCCTGAAGGAATTGTCAGAGTGTGTCTGATGGTTAACAGATTTGGTTTGTAAATCATCTGGTGATAATTTCCAACTGAACACAAGTTATAAAATGCTCAAGCATAGAGGAGAGACAAAAGAGATATAAGCTGGGCATCTGGGTTTGTTATTATTGTGATAACACCCAGTTTTGTTCACAGTCACTAGAATTGGCATTATTATGGAGCGGTAACCTAAGAATCTGTAACACTTGAAAAGTCACTGTTCCCTTTCTATACATTGTTTTTAATGAAGTAAGTCATTATCTCACACTTTTCACCTGTTGAGTAAAACACTGTTTGAGAATAAGTGTAAAATTTCCAGATAGAAAATGGTCTTTTATAAGAAACTAGTACAGACGATGGTGCTTTACTTACTTTATTTTTCCATGAGATGTCCGGAAGCTTTGTACATCTGTTCATGCAGAGTATATCCTTCAGAATGAGGAGGCAGATTGTTAAACTGAAGGTTGGCAGTTTTTGCAAGCAGCAAAAAGGATATATCTTGGAAGAGAAAAGGAAGGTAAGAGATTATATTGATGTATTAATAATTGCAGTGCATTGAAAGAGTAGTTTTATACTAGGAAAGAAACCAATAGTGAAAGTGAACGTATCTATAAGCATTTTCAAAAATGTAAAAATTATGGGCAGGTAACTTGTATAAGATGCCCAAGTAGGAAAGATGGTTGCTTCCTTCAGTCCTTGTTACATTCATCACTTACCAAAATGTCCACTTCAAAAGGATGAGGAGTTTATTGAGAAAAGTAGTCAAATACTTGTCCAGAACTTCAAGATATGCTGCTAGAATTTTGTAAGACTGGTGTAAAAATGTCATGAAAATAATCTTTCAGAAAAGCTTCCAGCATGTAGACAGCCAAACCTATTGCAGTTTCATATATTTTTTGTAATTGCTTTGCCGTTTACTGATCCGAATTAAAAAAAATAATAATAATTCAGGTTAAAACCTAAATTGCTTTAATTTTTTTAAAACTACTTTAAGTAAGTGTTCACTCATTTATAATATTTTGTTCCATGAAGTTCCTTTTGCCAATATCCTTTGGAGCTAATCATTTAATGCTGCAATAGGACAACAGTACTGTGAAATCATCTCTTGTACTAGCACTCTTCAACAAGAGAACAACAATTCTAGTGCAATATGACTGGAAAAATCCTGTGTAAAACTGGAGAAAATTAGATGTTTGTTCTTTTTTTTTTTTTTTTTGTCACTCTAAGCTCTTCAAAATCTGATCTCAGTTTTGTCTCCATGAAGCATTTTTTTTGCATATATTGTACTCAGTGTTTAAGAAATCTGAGGTCTTAAAACATGAAGACTTAAAGGCTGCATATTGGTAGATGTCTGTTTGAAATATCTTTAGTTTATTTATTTATTTTTGCTTTGTAGTGGTAAGTTGTTTTTTTCTGGGGGCAAACATATAGAAAATCTTGTGAAAATCGGTTCCTTGTGAGTTTGGTATCTCCCTGGTGAGGTTCATGCCCCTTTCAATTGTGAAATGTGACACAAATTTCATTAGTAAAACCATCTATTATTGTAGCAAACTCAACTGAATTTTATTTTACATATTCAGTGCTCAAATGTAAGTTTTCAATTTTTCTTATCAGAATATATAAATACATAATCAACCTGGTGTTAATGTTTACTGATTCTCTCATAAGTGAAAGGATGTATCTGGAAAAAATACAAATCTGAGGCTGCCTTTTGAGTTTTGACACCAATGATTGTTTATAGTACAGCTTTTCAATTAGTGTAAGGACTTGCATATGTGTATGAAAAATGGGAGGCTGGTTACAAGCAATATGTGGATTTAAACTTTGGAAGCTCATCTGATATGTTTGAAAAGGGGTGACATTGGAATAAAGGGGGCTACCTTAATGAGTGGAGAGAAGAGACTTATTAGGATTGTATTTCACAAGGCAAAGGCACTTCTGTACATACACCACTTGTACCTGTTCCTATCCTGACCTAAAATAGGTTATTGCCTTTCATTTCTATCAGAATTTCACCACTCTGGGAGCAGAACATGGGCATCTAAAACCTCTTTTCTACTGTTGCATAACGGTGCACTATACATTAGATATAGCTCTAAAAAGAACTGCAGTGCACTCTTAGACTGATTAATATTAAAGTTTTCAGTGATGTAAAGTTTCCACCAATAAAAGTTTATGAAGAGACAACTATCCTTATATGCAGTTTGATCATTTCTAGGAGAAACAAAAAAGTGAATGGAACTTTCTGAAAATTCTAACATTTCCCATAATCTTATGCCAGTAAATATTTAACAGAGCAGCAGCCCACTTCCATAGATATAGAAACATACCCAATCAGAGACTCTGAATTTTATTTTTCATTTTGAAGTGCTGAAAGCATGCTCTGTCATTTTTCTGACCTGTAGCTTTCATCATAGTAGCTCAAAAATTCTAGTGAACAACCCACTCCTGTTACCTGGTTGGCAATTCCAAATATATCCTAAGGATAAATTTAGACATCAGGAATAACACTCAATTGAGACATAGAAGCTGAAACTTGTTACTGGCAGAATCTTTAAAATTGGATATGCCACTTGAAAAGAAAGATTGTTTTTTTTTTCCCGTTCAGTTATGAAACTGAGGTTGTTGGTCTTCTTTGATATAAAGGGAATGCATAGAGTTTGAATAGTATAGGGATGTGATTTGAACAAGGAATGTTTTTACAGTGCAGTTTAATGAGGGGGGAGGGTTAGATATGTTATATCATCTATTGCTTATCTTCATGAGTGTTTAGAGAGGTAATAAATGAAAATTGGACAGAATTACTTGTCGTGTGGGGTATTTAGACTTCAAATTTCATGTGGCATTGACATTATGAGTAGTGGTAATGGATTTCATTATTTTAATTTGTGTTCTGTGATTACCATGTTTGACTCTTTTTAAATGGCTACTACATCTAGCTGGCTGCTTCTGTCGTCTGCCTTTTTTTAAAGATAAATCCCATATCAGCTGCATATTACCTTGCTTGTGTGCTATGGTGAAACTACTTCTGAACAACATATGAGTTCTTGATATTTACCCAGTTTAGCTTTTAGTAAATGTGGGGAGGGAGGGGTGAACAGGACACAAAGCAGAATTATGAATCCTGATAAAATATTTTATAAGGATTCTGACTCTACTAAAGTTAGAATCTAAGATTTCCCATCACTCAGGCTTATTTCACAAATTAGAATGAAGAAATAATATTTCATGAGCTTTCTGGCGTGCCTTTGGCTGGACTAAACCTAGGTATATGGAAGAACTTGTAGTTTTAAAACCTGCCTGAGCAGTGAGTCAGGTGCCCTAACATAAGTCTTAGCAAGAAAAATGTACACAAGATGTGTATTCAGTGAAATGATGATGGACAAGCAGCCATAAACCTATAAGGAGCAAGTACTAGGGTGAAATGATACAACTAATACCTCATACAAGATGTAATGCATCTAGTTATATTAATCCTTCCAAGAGAGTATGTGTAGAAAATGTGAGTTGGATTTGATCTATTTTGTGTTAAGAAACACTTTTTTGGAGCAAAGACTTAAGCTGAATTCAAGAGATTCTACTCATTGAAATTCAGAGGCACTGTCTTACTGATACAAATAAAGATTTCTAAATGTTCAAGACTCTTCAATAGTGAAAATATGGGGTACTTCACAACAGGACAACCAGTGGCACTGTGGTCAGAAGGTATGTACCAGTATGCAGGTTATCTTTCAGTTGCAAACTTGTGACTGTTAAAAATCATATAGCACAGAGATTTTGCCTGGAGTTTTCTATGTGCAGGGATAATATTCTAACCATGGATGAGGATACACCTCAATATAAAAAAAAAAAAGGCTTCTCTTCATAGCCTTGTTCATATTCTGAAACTTTGAGTGTGCAACCTCAAGCAACATAATTCAAGGAACACCTACTCAGATTCTGTTAAACATGAAGCAGCTCAGTGGCACTATTCCTTTTCAACAAAATCCCTTTCACATTCTTATTGAAACTAGTGGATTTTTTGAAGAACAAGAACTTTTCTCATCTGTAAGTACTCAGGAGGTGCAGGAAAAACACTCCATGATTAACACTGGTGCTTGTAGAAGGTAGATGGAGCCATCCCTTGATTATATGCTTTGCCAGAATTTCCTTAGTTTCACAGAAGAAAACTATTTTATGTCCTGTTGATAAAAGATCATGTGGCATGTTGATTTTTAAATTTATAATTACATTTATATCTAAAAGCTCCACTAAGTGAAATAATAAAGAGAACAGCATGAACTGCTGTGACGGCCTTTGGTCTGGAGACATTGCAGTTGTCTCAGTTTTGGATCAGGACAGGGTCTGATAATACACTACTGTCATAATCTTCCTCTCTGTGCTTTCTGCATCCATTTCCTTGTTACTATACAAATAACACCCAGGTGAGCAGGTTGAGAGCAACTAGTAATGTGATTCAATAACTTTTCTGGCATGGGCAGTAGTAGACTATAAGCTATGTATACTCTGCATAATGTGGTCTGATTTTTTTATTTTTATTTTTTTTTAATGTAAGAAGCTCTTCCATAATCACTTAGTACTAATAGAAATCTTTTTCCTAGAAGTTGTCCCCACTTGACTTCACTAAGACTATGGGAAACATACTCTTCAATATGTACTTGCAGGATAATGATGTGAATTAATTTCTGTAATAAGTGTCTTAGATGAAGACTGATCTCTAGTCTGACTTACTGCAGATGATTTCCTTCAGAAATGACTATGAAATCAAGTACATTTTCTATTCTTGAGAGTGCTCCCATTGTCACCTGTATGCTAATCAGTTTCCATTCAGTGTGATTAAATTTTCTTTATTCTCTGTTCATATTCACTTCTATGAAGAACATTTAAAAACATCTACGATTTCCGTTTCATTCATGTATATTGTCTGAAATTCAATGGCACATGTGACAAAGTATACAATATATTCTGTGGAAGCTCCCTGGAATACAGTCTACTCCTTTCATATGCCATATGTTTTTTTGTTTTTTTTAATGTCTACTCTGAAAGGAATACCTCATTTTGTTTTGTTGGCTCATGATGTCAGAGGTAGACGTTGGTATGGTAGTCGAGGTGGAACCTTCTCACCAATATTCCATTACATTTTGTTGTCATGCAACAGATGGCAGCAGAAGGACAGTCTGAGAAATGTAATCTGGCATGGAAGTACAAATGAAGCGAAAGTGTGTCACTGAATTCCTCCATGCAAAAAGAAGTGGCACTCACTGACATTCACCAGTACTTTCTGAGCATTAGTGGAGACCAAACAGTGGATGTGAGGCAGTGGGTGGTGTGTTTCAGTGATGGTGATGACACTGTGAAATACAAGCCATGTTCCAGGCAACCATGTGCAACTGCCATACTATGAAATGAAGAGCATCCCAATCAACTCATTGATGAATGAATGTGTGGATTTAAAACCAGAGAGCTGTGTATGGAGTACGATATGTTCTTCAGTGCATTTGAAACAATAGTGGCAACACTGGATTATCACAAAATTTGCACCAGGTGGGTCCCATGAATGCCCACCCAAATAGAAACACCCTATGCATGTTTGTTGGGGACAATTGAACAAACACAAGGTTGGAAGCATCAGTTTCTTGGATCTCTTCATCGCTAGTGACAAGACATTGCCATTTTGACTGATCTGTAGTGGTGACAATCTTATGATAATATCAATTCCTCATTGAAGAAACAGTTCAAGGTACAGCCCTCAGCAGGCAAGGTGATGTGCATTGCCTTCTGAGTTAGGAAAGGGGTGATCCTTCTGGACTTTCTGGAACTTGGACAACCCATCAACTCTAACTGCTGTATCACAATGCTCACTGACCTGAAGGCTTGAACTTCTAACCTGGCCAGAGAAGAAAAACTCTCTTGTAACTTAGTAACGTCAGGCTCCACACCAGCTTGAAGTCCATGAAGCACACTGCCAGCCTTGCCTGGGCTTTCCTAATGCACCCACCATACAGTGTGCATCTGGTGCCTTCTGACTTTCATCTGTTTGGGCTAATAAGACAGATTGCATGGGCAACATCTTCCTAGCAATGACAGTGTCGTAGTGTCTGTGAAACAGTGGATCCTCTCTGCTGGTGCAGACTTCTGAGTATGGCTTACGGGCTTTTGTTCATCTCAAGTGAAAATGCATAGGTAATGGAGTTGACTGTGTTGAAAAATAAGATTACTGTAGCTGAGAACTTGCTCTATCAAACTGTAATATTGTGTTCTTTGTTCTAATTTCAACGGAAGTAAGTAGAAAGCATTACTTTTGGAGAGTCCTAAGTAGATGCTGTTTAGACTAGCCAATATACTACTTGATAAAAATAAAATCTTATTTCAAAATGTATCAAGAATATGCAGCTAAAGCCAATATATATGAGTCCTGAGGAAATAGCGTTACATAAGGAGTCAATGTTTTGATATGTTCTTGGCAGTGAATTGTAAAATGCAGACCATGAGTGCTAAAAGTCTGGTCGGTTTGGAAGCTAATCCACACGCTGAAGCGTTAAACAAATGTTTACCTACTCACTTCAGGGGACAACCAGATATGAATAAGACTTCTGCAAGGAAATCAAGCTCAACTACTGGTAATTGTAAAGGGAAATCTTAAATCGCTTTTGACAAGGTGGAAAAGCAGACAGGGTCATAGCGTAACTGCGGAGTTATGTGCCTGATTAACTTACTGTGGACCATTTTCCTCACAGCAGGATTTTGTACAGGATGTATTGTAGAAATAAATAATTACTGAAAATAATCATATGTAACTCAAAGGACAGAGGCATACAGAAATAAATAAGTAAAACAGCCAGTATGCAAGCACAGATATTACTTTCTAATCACAAATCTTGGTGGTGGAATCTACAACTTTGTTTCCCCTTATCTGTCCTCTCAACTAGAAAATAAATAGGAGACAATCTCCAAACATACTGGATAACACAAATCTTTTCTACGTGGATGGTATATTTCTTTGAACTTGTATAGGTCTCCTTAAGTTTTTAGATCAGACTGAATTCTTCACTTCTACTGATGAGTGATATCAGTTGTTTTTTTTTTTCTTTTAGAATATCTGAAACCTGGATCATCAAAGGAAGAAAGTCACCTCCTCCTTCAGTTGCTTTCAGGTTTTTTTTGTTTGTTTTTTTTTTTTTTAATGCATAGTTAAATCAGTGCATTGAGATGTAATATTCTACAGGGATGGATGCAGAAATAGTCCCTGCACTCTTAGTGGAGTTTAATGGGTGGTCTCATGCTAACAGCATCAGTTTCTGCCATCTGCTTATGAGGGTCACTGATTGTTCAGTGAGCCCCTTTGTTAGTCATGCTGAAAGATATCTGAATGACTAAAATTGTGTGAATAACCACATCCAGAAAAACAATTGCTGTATTAAATAACTCGAGATATGGCAAAGACAAGAAATAGAGCACTAGATTTTTTTTAAATACTTAGAGGCTTTGTTCCATTTTCTCAGTTCTTTTGATTCAGTGAGCTATGTGCTTAGGACTCCAGTAGAGAAACTGTATTCACTACAGATCCATTGTTCAATGAATTTAGACATGTTTATATAACAACAATCCTAACTTCACAAATGTTTTTGGTTTTAGAAGTAGTCTAAACAACATATGAATGTTTTGAAGAAGCGTATTATCACTTAGACAGTTTTGACATGCCATATACATCTTGTTCTGCCTAATTTCTAGTGTATTAATGTCTAATTTCTTCTTTTATTATTCCTAATGTTAGATAAAATGGGGAAGATTATAATATCAAATAAAATGGAAAAAACCAGTTAATACTAAGGGAAGTGTGAATTTATGTAAATACATACATGCCTGTATATGTGTATAAAAAGGTATCAATGAAAAAATGTATAGGACTGACAAAAATTGTTTAATCCTATTATGCTTTTTAAATGTTTAAAGAAAATAGTAATTTTAAATTCAAAGAAATATTTGGACTTTATTGCAGTATTTACCCAGCTACAAATCTGTAAAAAGGAGAGTTTTGAGGGTAATAAATACAACATGAAAAAACAAAGACAAGAATTAAAGCCGATCAAAGCCTAAACATTATAGAAATGAGGGATATTTAGACAGATTGTTAATTATCTAACTATTCAAAAGCAAACTCCCTGAGGAACAGTCAGTGTTAAAGATGTCCCTGAGAAATGTGACTACAGGAGGGAAAGGCGTTTTTACTCTGGAATTGTTTATTTGTATGTTTTAATTAGCCATTTAAGCATACTTTAGTTTGAAAGCAGATACAAATTATTTTTCAACAATGACCTTCATTGCTACCATTCTTTATTTTCTAATTAGGATCTGGGGAAATGTTTACTCTAGCCTCGTTTCCAGACCAGAACTGAAGCAAAGTTAAATTGCAATCATTTCTTTTCACAAGAGCTCAAACTCCAATCTACTGTCTTGCTCGCTATTCCCTTTTTATTGATGCCATACTATATTTAATTCCAGCTTTTCTGGTCTTCCAGCAATTAAGTATATTAAGGACAGTATGTTTGTAAGGAAAAGTGAGTTAGAAGTTGAGCAGAGAGATTTGTTTAAAGGAAGTGTATAAAATGGTGAAGGCTCTAGGAGACAAGACACTTGAATAGCAGCTGATGTCACTTTGTTCAGCCTGGAGAAGTGGAGGTTGAGGGGAGGCCTCATGACATCCTACAGCTTCCTCACAAGGGGAGCAGTGGGACAGGATATGATCTCTGCTCCCTGGTGACATTGACAGGACCCAAAGGAACAGGAAGGAGATGTTGGAAAGGGCTCTTCACTGAGAACAGTCTCCTCAGGGTGGTGGTCATGGCACCAAGCCTGCCAGTGTTCAAGAAGCATTTAGATAACACTCTCAGGCATGGAGTTAAAACAACATGGTGGTCCTCCGTGGAGCCTGGAGTTGGAAATGATGACCCTTGTGGGTCCCTTCCAGCTAAGTATGTTCTATGATTCTACAGCTTATTATCACGGACAAAGCTCCCACTACACTGAGCTTAAAAGAGATTTTAGCTGTGACCCTGTATCTGGAATATATATGGACTCAAATTGTTAAGCATTTACTCTACATTTCTCTGTGGGCATGCAAATATGCCTACAGAGTGCACTGAATACAGACATACAACGCAACTACTCATAAATACACAGAGAACTATACCCTTCAAATGTGAAATTATGCTTTGAAAAGAGAAGGCAGTCATTCCATGAGGGTTAGAATGAGCTTGCTCTTTGCCTGTATTGCATAGTGGTTTTGTGTTGCTACAGATCTAGTCAGAAGTTAGGCAGTTCCTTAGCTCACAGTGATGTACTTAGAATGTATATGGATTTCAGCAGCAAAGTTTTGGTAGAAAGCTGGGAGAGGGTAGAGAGAGTCATATCTACAGATCCAGCTTCATCATGGACCCATGGGAGGATGTGGATGAGTCCATCAACCAGATGTTCTAATCCAGACTCTGTCAATGTACTTTGAAGCTGATATC
The DNA here is from genome assembly GCA_013399175.1 of Odontophorus gujanensis. Taxonomy (NCBI): domain Eukaryota; kingdom Metazoa; phylum Chordata; class Aves; order Galliformes; family Odontophoridae; genus Odontophorus; species Odontophorus gujanensis. The sequence continues at coordinate 155,763 of VXAB01008332.1, read as the reverse complement.
TTTCATGCTATGATCCAAAACCACAGACACCTCATGCTTCTACATGGGGAGGGCATACATAAGCTGTTATGAAATCACAAGCTTATTTCTCATCAGTGAACAAGAAATTTTTTTTGCAATTGAATTCCATGTTCAATATTTATATCTAGTTTATACCAATTTGCCTACAAGTAATCACCCAACAACTTTGCATGTTCATTTTCAGAAGTATAGCAGTGAATCATTCATGTAGATTTTCCACAACTGAAGTTGCAGATTTTGGAGCTACCAGAGTTCACATTTAAAGATGTGTTCCTATTAGTTAAAATTACACAGCCTTAGTATTTGCTGATATTTCAAGGCAAGACGATAAATACAATAACTAAGAATCAAGAAAATGATAACATTTATAATGTATGAGAAAGTACTATTCATAATATAAAAGCTAATGAATAAACTGGAGAAAGAGCCTGACATATGTTATAAATGCTACCAAATTTGAATTTATATGTAAAAGACAAAAAAATATAAAACAGTCTTTTCCCATGTTGTGGAGCATGCTTAAGGTAGCACTTGGCAGAAACAGCATGGTCAGCTTTTTTTAGTACAATACCTTGAGCCTGTGAAAGTGGTGACTATGTGTTTGAACATCTGTGTTGAAAGAACAGCTAAGACTACATGCTTTAAAGGCACTCTCTTTTTATTTTACTTTTTTCTCTCATAGAGCATTTGGAACAGGGCTGGTTTCAAGATAAGGTAAGTTATGTTTCTGTAGGTATAAACTTTTGCATAATATTTCAAAACGTACAAAGAGCATTTAAAGCACAGATTTCAAACCTACAAAGGCCGCTATATATATGGAAAAAAATGCAAAGGTGATGTGACCACAACAAAGAAGAAAAATGAATTGCAGATGATAACAAAAGCATGAATGTTCATCAAAGCACACTGTTAGAAAGATTATAGAAATTATTAGGTTAGTTCTCTCTGCTGTTACACTGTGTTCCTCTATACTACTAGGTGAGAAAATTGGAAAAGTGTCAAGAGGTTCTGCTTAAGCATTATTTGTGATGAATTCTCTCCAGAAAGCACTGTCTATGCTCATAATCTATGCATATATTGTGGTATAAAATTGGACTATATGTAGCATCTTCAGTTACTATTGTAAATGGAGTTTTCCAGATCCAGATGGTTAGTTAATTATCTACAGTTTCTAAATCTGTAGTGTTATCTACTATTGTTATGGCATATAATGCATTTTAAGAAATAAAAAATGAGAATCCAGTTTTCTGATTCATGGAAAATAAAAATGTATTTTAGTCATTAAGCCATAGGATAAGCTTCTTAGTTCTTTGATAGGAAGACATCTTGGCCCTATTTCGTATAGGAAATCTGACTGTGCTGTTGGAAATACTCATGAATGAAAAGTATCCCTCATTATTTCTTCTTCCAGCTTTCATGCATCTGTACAAGCAATAATGCCTTCTGTTTGCCATGAGCATAAGAAACTCCTGTAGATCATTTTGAAGTTTAATGTCTTGAGTAGTTTAATCTGAGATATGGAGGCCCATCTTAAAGCTTTCTAATTTAAAGCTGGTGACTTTAATGCATTTGGTCATTTTTATTGTCTTAGGAGAGTAGTCCTAAAGTGTGTGCTACTGAATGTATGCTTGCACAGCTATTGGTAATCAGAGTTTTTTGTAAATGTTGCCTGCTTATGGCCATTTCTGGGCAGGGCAATGCATAACTTCTGAAGTGATTACATCTATAAATTCAACTCATGCCAGAGTCAGATAAATGAATTAATCAGAGTCAGGTTACTGTTAGCAATTAGAAAGTAATTTTGATGCAGTGAGATGTAATAAACGTGATGAATGTGGCTGTGTTTATTAAAAGCATTCATGACCATGTGAAATATACTTTGTTGTATATTTTCTAATGTAGTTTATTGTTAGCAGCAGCAGATGTGATAAAACATGTTAACTGTTATGGTTTATCAATGAAGTAAGTGTACTCCTTACTTCTTTGTCTCATTGCAGAAATGAATGTAGAATAAAACCTGTGAAGTAAATCAGCTCCCATATGCTATTAACAAGCCCTTTTAATATTTTGTGGTATCATTTTTTTGTTATTCCTTAATTCAGGAAGTACATCATAAAGGTAAAGATTTTCGCTGAGGAATTATGGTGCAACATCCATTACATATCTAAAACTTTAGAAAATCTGCTTTCTCCACAAGGGTGCAAAATCAATGTCTTCAGGCAATGCCTTGCTAAATGTGACTAATATAATTTTTCTCATCCAGGAAACTGGGAATTTTATGTTAACTTTTCCACAGCTGTTAAATAACAAATCATTCAAACAGTGCTGCATTTAAGATGACTTTGTAGGTATTTGTAAATCTCCCAATGGTTGTATCTACATGTTTTAGATACATTAATCTTGTAAATGAGGATCCTTCTTTTATTAGGAGGGAGATAAAAAAGAGGAGTTCCATAGTGAATACCTTGTGGAATCTACATCCGAGCTGATAAATTTTGTGAGATTTGAGCATCTGAGAGGAAGATACATAATGATTTCTAAGATGTGAACACAAACACACACATGCAAAAAAAAAAAAAAATCCACAGAAATAATACTGAGAGGAGGAGCAAGAAAATGGAAGAAGCAGGATTCAGATAACCAAATGTAGAGATCTATGTCTGATTCATCAGAACTCCCTTTTTAATTGTTGGAGGGAAATTGATATATCTAAGGTACTATTCATCCAACATAGATATCTAAAAAAGAATTGCTGAAATAAGGGGATCGTTAAGATACAGCTCAAGTTGTATCTATGCAATTATAATTGAATTTTTCTGGACATACTAACTTCTGTCTCAAAAGAAGTCCAAGTACCTTGCTGAAAGGTGACTGTCACATACAGGTATTTACAAATTTGATAAGGAGGCTGCAGCTACCAGCCCTGAGCAGCATGCAGTCTGAACCACTTATCTCCCTCCATGTTAAATACTGTTGTAAATGCCAAACAGCATATGAGTTATCAGAAATATTCACCTCAGTTTTGTTCTCTTCTTACCTGGCTTTATAGCGAAGGTGTCACAGTTTCTGTGCAATCATTGTCAGCACAACCAGAGTTTTATCAACAGATACAATCTTTTTTCCACATAGATGATAGTGAAATAAATCCGTAGCTACTCTGTGAATGATGACTACAAAACATGGCTCATCTCTTCAAAACCACATTAAGACTCAGGCAGGGATTTTTAAAAATCCAGAAATTTGAAATGCCTGTTAATTGTTAAGAAATGATTTTAATTTGAAATAAGTACTTAAACAGCCACGGTATATTTGAAAATGTTAATGAAAGACCAACAAAAAAAATTATATATGTAAATTTGTATGTATTTATTTACATTTGACAAAAGAAAAAAGTACAAAGATTACATCTCTGATACAGGGATTAGAAGCATATGTTGATCATAACTTACATTTCGGTGGACAGACACTTATATCTAACACTGAATTACATAAATGGTTAATATAAAGCAAGTCAGCAGTATTAGCTATATATTTCAAAATATAATTATATCACAAGTCATTAAAATACACATTTGAATTTCTTAATGCCAGCTTTTCCAAATATTCAAGAACTGTGTTTTATTTTCCCAAAGTCAGATCCTTAATCACTGTTATTAGTAGGATTTAGTCTGCTTTTTTTCTTTTGATGCTTCACTTTGTTTGTAAAAATTTGATCATAGCTTGAATGCTTAACTGTAGTAAACGTTAATTTGCATTTTGAGGATCAGAAGCTGATTGTGGTTCACAATGAGATCAACCTAAGAAAAGTTTCATTATTATAGCATGATAGAAATATAACTGACTTTATTTCTTTCCTTTAAAAATGGATATCTACTCTGGCATTTCTTTACTAGCATAAATCTTTCTGTCAGGATTGAATAACATTTCATCTTGGGTGCAATTTGAACTGAAAAGTCAATGTACCAATGACAGATTTCTTAAGATAAGCAAATAAGCAAACAAAAGCCTCTACAATAGTAATTTGTTTCTCAACAATAATAGTAACAATAATAAAACCCCCAAATACTTCAAAAAGGAAATAAATTCTTCTTAAACTTTTCATTTAAAAAATAAATCTGGTTACTGCCTTTATGCTGTATGGTCACAAAGCAAAATGATCAGTTAGTCATTTCAAAATCTTAGTATTATTTGTTGTTATGAACAGCAAAATGTAAGCAGAAAATTAAATCAATCTTGTTTTCTGTTACTTTTTCACTGACTAGAGGTGAGGAATATTTCTGAGTTATTTGAAGTGGTAATTCCAATTCTAGTATAGTTTTGTAAGGTTCCTTTATTTCTCTGCTTATCACCAGTCTGCGAGTAACTCTTAGCATCCTACTACTCTTGTTATGTATTGAAAATTTAACCTGTGAGTTGATTTGATTGTTTGACTGACTGTTATTATTATTAATACTTGCAGAATTGCTATGTGGAAAAGGGGAAATTTTATTCCTACTGTCCTTCAACAGCATTCCTACTGTCCTTCAACAGCAATAACATTTCACTTCCCATTAAGAAAAATATTTTACAAATATACAATTATAAAAAGGTCTCTGAGATCCTGAAAATAACATAGCCTTTATTGCTCATCTGATAATTTTAATTAAGGAAAAATATATAATTCTCTTGACCATTCTTCTATTTTCTGTATCTCAGAATAATTTTTAAAGTTTAGTACCCACTTCAATACCCTAGAAGGTTCTCTGCACTGAATATTCAAAAGCTCATTTCACTGTGCATCTGTGCTAGTTCTTTTATCTACAATCACCATAAGTGATCCATAGGGAAAGGCAAAAGGATCATAATTGAAGAAATAATACTAAGAGCTCTGCTGTGAGTAAAATTTTCAAGGACAGACTTTTAGGTAACCTATGAGTCCAACAGATGCATTGGTGGTCTGACAACTGAATAACACTTGAGCTATTTACAACACCTACATAAGTTAGTGACAGTCAATATAATCTAACCTTGCTCTCCTAGGTAGTTAAGTTCTATACTCATTCTCTTTTATCTGGGTTTACAGCTCTCAGGTGAACACCCCCCAAGTAGAATTTTAAAATAACTAAAAAACCATCTGAAACGTGTTAGTTTTTAAGTGGGGAAAAGAAAAAAAAAAAAAAGATTATTTTGGCTAATAATACTATAATTTTATGTATGTCTATTGCTATGCCTTTCCAGTAAGGGGGGAAAATAGACTTTATATAATGGTGCTTTCTTTTTAGTGGAGGTGAATTCTGTCAACGAGTTCTGTCTTTATTGCACTTTATTCTATACACTCAAACTGATCCTCAAGAACCTTCATTCAGAATTTAGTTTTCTTGGCTAGTGATGTCAAAAAGAAACCTGTGAATGGTCTTATTCTTATACTCACTACATATCTTACAGATTGATTACAAGATTTTGAACCTGGTTCTTTGACCCACAGTATGATAATTAAAAGAGCTGTAGATTTTTTTGATGAGTTCATGATGTTCAGGTATACTTCAGAATCCAGGAGTTCTGCTGATGCTTTGTGAGACCTTAGATTCTATTAACATGACAAAATTCTACCATGTTAAGAAAATGTGCAGTTACATTAATGCCATGTTCTTGTTAACTTTACCCTATGTAAAGCAGTACTTTTAGGAAAAGTGTATGACAGCTTACAAAGAATATGTAATCCAAATAGTATATAGTTAAGCATTCTAACTTGGTATATTAAGAACGTACAAAACATCAAGGTCTGGTGTAGGTATATCCTTACGAAGCCATGAAGAATTTCTAATGATTTTGAATCTGTACACCAAATCTACACACTGAACTAAAGACATAGTCATAATTTTTTCAAAACGCTTTTTACTGCTCACAAATTCAGAGTTAATCAGTGATTTCATTTGCAAGATTTTATATGGATGGACTTCATCCAGTCGTTTGGTCTCTCTTGGTTTTATATATGTGATGATATGTGGGACCTCTGGGATTCCTGAAGTCAGGCTTCTGAGTGCCCCCTAGATGATGAGCCAGAAATCCATGTGAAGAAAAGGGACAATCCGTTACAGTCATAATTAAAATTGTGTACTCACTACATTAGACATCTGTGATTACCTCTGGCAGATGCAAGACTGCATATTTCTATGGGCTGACCTTAAAGCAATAGTAAAGAATGGCAGTCAATATGCAGTGAAAGAGCAATATGCAATTTATTGAAGGCAAGGGCAAGGAACTTCAAACACTGCCCTTGATGAATGTTGTAAAGTTTTACTGGGTTCATCTGAGTGCCTATGCATTTTTCTTTAACAGAAAAATGTCTAATACATTTTCCAGTTTGATCTTTGCAGAAAATATGTACATTTTTGCCATTAAGATTATATAATTTAAGTGTTAGACAAGTGGACATTATTACATCAAAGTGAGAACAGCAAGAAATAGCTAGCAAAGCTAAACTTTTTTTCAGAGCAGTAAACCAGAAGGCAAAGAACACAATTGAAATAAAATAAAAATATTACAAGAAATTTTAGGGTCTCATATTCATCTCCATTGCCTTGAAAACACAGAAATCAAATCTTCTCCTAGATCCCCACTCAGAAAATGGGAAAAGTCACTCCTCTCTTGGTTAGTGTAGCAATGTAGTCCAAATGTTTTAGCTGGCTCCTGCAAATTCACTCCAGATTCTACTGCACAAGAGAAGATATCTTATTAGAAAGGACCAAGTAAATAATATTTGTGTAATCTGTATGACATCTGAAATAATTCTGTTTGCCCATCTGTTAGAGTCATACTTCATGAGTAATTTTGTTCTCTTAGGAGTCTAGTAGTGGATCATCATTTAAAATGACACATTTTTTAACTAAAATAAAATAAAGATAATATCTGTTATTTTTAATCCTTAAAAATATATATTCTTTCAGAACCATAAAAATGAAAAAACAATACTCTGAACATGGTTATCCCCCAATATTCTGTTTGTAAATACACAGTGTGCTCTTAAAATTGTTGTCACAGAATTTTCTTCACAATGACTCTGAAACTAGCCTGCAACAGGAGAGCTGAAGGATAGCCACCGCTATGAAAAATTTATTATAGGTCAACATTAAGTACTTTTTATTAAGATTGCTCAACACTTTCCATTGCAAGACTTTGCTTTCAGTCACTTACATGGTTGCTAAACATAATTTGTGTTAGCTGAGTTTTTTCATATTAGCTATCTTCCTCAGGATAAGATCAATTTGTTTATTTTGTTTGACATGCAACAATGATGGGTTCTGAATATCTCCATAGAAGGAAATTCCACAACCTCTGGGGGAAACCTGTTCCAGTGCTCTGTCACCCTTACTGTAAAGAATTTATTCTGCTTGTTTGTATAGAACTTCCCATGCACAAGTTTTAGACAGTTACTTCTTGACCTACTGTTACATATCACTGAGAAGAGCCTGGCCTCATCCCTTTGCTTCCCACATCCCTTTTGATATTTATAAACATTTATAAGGTCCCCTCTCAGTCTTCTTTTCCATAGGCTGAAGTCTCAGGTTACTCAGCCTTTCCTCATACTAGAGATGCTCCAGGTTCTTTATCATCTTTGTGGCCCTCCTCTAGACTCCTAGGAAATCCTTGTCTTTTCTGAACCGAGAAGCCCAGAACTAGACATGGTATTCTAAATGTGGTCTCACCAGGTCAGAATAGATGGGGAGGATCACTTCCCTTGACATGCCGTCCATATTCTTTTTAATGAACCCCAGAATATCATTGGCCTTCTTGGCCACAAGAACATGCCACTGGCTTATGGACAACCAATGTTCCCCAAGATCTTCTCCACAGAGGTCCTTCTTCAGCAGATCATCCCCTAACCAGTGCTGATGCATGTGGCATCTCTCATCCTTTTATTTTGCAATTGAATATCTTTTCCGTAGAACTTTCCACTTGTTATACNTAAAAATTATATAAATATATAAATATATTTATTGTATTTATTTGCTTTATGACAAACAGCCGTACAGTGATTGCTATATTAACACAGTCACATGAAAGTCAGTGATCTGATGTAATAAAGAAAGGTGATCTGTCTCCCTGCCAGTAGATACACATTAATGAAAAATTATTCTCTTTTACAAATGCACTACTAATAAAGGTAA
>VXAB01008332.1:102820-140741 GCA_013399175.1 Odontophorus gujanensis | reverse complement strand
AGTTCTCTCCCTCACCCCCTTGGGAGAGGAGTGAACAAACATACGTTTGGTGCTGAGCTGCCTTCCAGGTTAAACTACACCAAAGACAAAGCAGACTTTTCCAAGTGAAAAGATAGAAGATAGCTCTTTGATAAATATACACAAAAAAATTAATTTATTTTTCCTGTATGAACTGATTTTTTTTTCAGATTTTAGAAGCCCTAGAGAACATTATTTAAGTCATAGTATATGTCATTTGAAGATCATAAGCTAAGATTGAGGGTTCTGATGTAGCTTGACATTACAGTAAAATTTTGGGAACAAACGGAGTAAAAGTTCACTACAAATGTTAACTCCTTTCATCTCTCCCTGTTTCTCCTGATTTTCTGTCCTCTAATCCTTCTTATCTTCTTTCCTCACTTCTCTATCTCTTTTACCTGTACTCTCTTTATGCTAGAATCTGTATGTTCTTGTCAGCAAGATTCTACCATAATTTAAAAGTGATAACAATAATGCAAATGAACAAATACTCAACCATCTCATATGGCAGAAATGTCAGAAGGGGTACTCTCAGAAAATTGCATGCAACATATAAAATGCAAATGTAATATATAATGTCCCATGTGGAAAATGAAAATGCTGAGATCAGATCTTGCCCTTTGCTTGCCTTTGACTACTTCTGCTGAAGAACTTAGCCATAAACTCTTCTGCACTTCATCTCTCCTTCACAATACAGATAATTGTTAAGTAGTGAGGGAGCTGGTTTCTCTCAGAAACAAGAAAAAATGAAACTTAATGATTAATTTATTTTATCAAGTCCACATATTTTGCAAATGTTTTAGTGTGTTCATACTGGCAAAAATATATATTTGTTACAGCTTTCTACAGAAATTAATGTCTTTTGATGCTATCAACTGCTGCTTCTGCAACAAAACACCAACAGTGTGAACTCTCGATAGGAATTAGAAGTCTTTTACTTTTCTTCTGAGAGTGTTTTTCCTCCTGCCCCTGCTAGATAATGTTTCTTCCCGCCTCCAATCTGCTGTTTTAATGGCACAGTGTTCTTAATAAAAGTTGGGGCTTTTGCTTTTTGGTTTTCTGAGTAAAAGATGGAACTGGTAATGAGATGTACTTTTACAGCTTCTGGAAAATTGCCATTGGGGTTCTACATTCTCAGTTGTACTGTAACTTAAAGTTTGTATGTTTTAGACTGACTTCCTTTTAATGTGCTGAGAATTTACCCAAAATCTAACTTACTTTGGTTTTGTTTGCTAGGTTATTCAACGCACTTCAGTTATTTCAGAAATCTGGAGATCTTAGCCCCGAACAGCTTTAATACTTTGCAGTTTGGCAGAAGATTCAGAATTGGCAGAGGAGCTGCAGTGTGTCAGAAGAGTGCTTTTTATACATCATGAAAATCTGTTTTGCTGCATCTATTGAAGAATTGCCAGTGCAGGAATTGTGGGTGATAATTAGAAGTAACCTATGATTTTTTTCCTCCTGAGTATACCCTGACCCAACTAGAATGCACTATCTCCAATGGCATGCTATTTCTATCAAAGAGTTTCAGCAGAAAGAGACAGATTTGTCAGGGCTGGCCATTATCAGCAAAAGTGAGAAGTGGGAAGTAAACAAGGCATATTTGTGAGAATCCTTCATGATCAGCATAGGATCCTCCTGTAGTGGAGAGCTGTCAAAATGAAAGGCAGAAAGGAGAAAAGCCAGAATACAGGGGGGAAAAAATTTCCTCAGTTAAGACTATAGCTCCAGAAAATGAGATAAAGCATGGGCAACAGTTTTCACTCTGGTAGTAAGCTGTGAGATATAGCTGAGTATTCAGTGGCCAAGGACATACGGGAGGGAAGATAGTTTGAAAAGTACACAAAGTAATGTCAAGAAGCTGGATCTTGTTGAACAAATCAGACCAGTTATAAAGTTCTGCGAGGGTAGGAAAAAGACTGGAACAGAGAGACAATAATTTAGCAAAAGAGTCATTAATGAGAAGAGCTGATGCACTGATGGTATGGCTAAAAGCATCAGAGGGAGGAGCCTGAAGGATGACAAGTGTAAATTTGTATCTGGGCAAAAGAAATTGGGCACCAGGAACAGCCAGCAGCTTGAATGGCACCCTGCATAGTGTGGCAGCTGGCACAGACTCCTTTCCTCAGGAATCTCATCATCCCTGTATGTTGCATAGAGAGTTCAAAGACTTACCTCAGATTGCATTTGGCATGAAGATGTTCAAACATTAGTCTCCACAATGATCTTCCTCCAGCCTACCCACCAGCACAACTGCCTATTTTGCTTTTTGCTTTTTCCCGTATTCACATCCCCCACATCAACGTAACCATCTGTGAGTTGGAAAGACAGTGTATTATAATGGACAAATCTGCAATTATCACAGAATGAGAACAGAGAGCTTGTTCGGGGAGTAATAGTTTCCAGTTCACCTTGTTTGATATTGCAGAAAAGAAGGACAGAGATGGTCTGAAGTAGTAAGAGAATCTATACATAGATTTTATTTGAACTCTTATAATTTTTTTACCTCATAGGGAAAAAAGTTTCTTTTATTGGAATTCAACATCTAACTGAAAATAACTATAGTACATTAAGTCATAAAGCTTTGTTGGTTTTCAAGCCCAGAAAATATGTCTAAATTTAAAGAGAAGGTCTCAATGAAATACCCTTTTCTAAAGATGTGGCCTCCAGTGACTCGTCATTTATGAACTGGATTTTCAGTATGTAGTAGCTTGAAGAGAAATGTTCTAATGCTAACCAGATAAAAATGAAGAAGAAGGAAAAAAATTACCTAAATATCTTATTTTTATTCTTGATGTGATCCAGTTATAACTGAAACATTTAAAAGGCACACCTCTCAAGTACCGTAACAGCAACTAACTGACTCTGTTTTTCTTAAACTTTTCCTTATAATTATAAAAGGCAGTATCCTTAATGAAAACATCACACTGGATGGAACAAGTCCTAAGACTGTCAGCTGACTCATCTAATTATGTAGCCAGTAGAAATTCACCTCCCTCTTTGGACTTGACATTTGACAATAATGTTGTATTTATGAGGAAGGGATTGCAATTTTTAATAGAAATTCACTTCATATAATCACTCTAACAGGGAAAAGTGATGATTTTCTTACATCTTGTACATCATGAAAATCCCAACTCTTTAAAAGCAAGTCACCAATAAATATTCATCTATGTACTGAAGAATGGTACTAACAATGCCACAAATGATCATACTATTTTAATGAAACCAAAGTTCATCCTGATTGTTAATTAGCTATTTTTGTTTATTTATTAGAGCTTTCCAGGTAAAGTATGGTTATCAGAATTTGAAGTCATTTTAAAATCTCTATATAGTCAAATATATAGCAAAATTGTTTTTTCTCCAAAATGATGACACTAGAAAAAATATATAATTATTTTTACAAATAGAGATATATCTCAAATGCAGTTCATCCACATTTAGTACAATAAAGCACTTCTTAAGCAATGCATTTTTTAGTAGTATAATTCTAAATTGTTCATTTTGAAGCCTAGAAAGTTACTGTTCTTTCCCTGACAAGGAGAGCTTCCCCACACCGGTGTGACATAGACTATAGCCTGAACAACTTGTTTCTGCAGTGTTATTGTTGCTATGGGAACTGATGTGAAAAGCCTACTGCTGTACTATAACACAATTAAGCATATTATGGCCTCTTTAATTGCATTCTTTAGAAGCCACCACAAACAAAGACAAAATGACAGGCTGGATGGACTCTTGCTCATTTTCAAATGACAGTTTTTGAATGAATGTAGCAGCATATACTTTCATCTATTTTAACTGCTTCTTTCTCCCACAGTTCTCTTGCCAAAAGAAAAAATATCTTCTAAAGATATGCAACACATTACTACATTTAAAAGATGGAAAGACAGAAAGCCGGATTTAAGGACATTCTGAGCCAACAGATCTTTTTTAGTAGATCTTTCCAATTCTAGGCTGGTGGATAGTGACAGTGGAAAATTTTTGAATAAGAAGATGCCAGTTCCTCCTAAAGCATGAACAGGTATATTTAATTACCTCTTTTTAAACAGCTGGGAAGAACTGATGATAAGTCTAGATGTTTAAATATTTTTTATAATTTGTAGTTTGTACCATGAAACAGTTATTTTCCTTCCTGCTCCGGTTTTTTGTTTTTTTGGTTTTTTTTTTTTTCCTAATATTGACTCTCCATTCGGGTTTATGTGCTACCTAATAAGTTACTGAGTTGCTGTCTCAAAATAAAGCTCTATTGTACTGATGAAGAGAAAAAATTTCCACACACAACAATACAATGCAAAACTTTCTAACAGAAACATTGTGAAGACACAGTAGAATGTGGGGAACTTCCAAGGCTTCATTAAATCTAAATCCGTGTACTATAATTTAAGTGCTGCTGATTTGTCACTGGCCTTGTCATAATTCTGTCCCTAATCTGTTACTTTTACTACCTAGCTTTTCCCAGAGTTATTTGACAGCATTCTAGCTGTAGAGTAAGAACTGTATTGAAATTGCCTTCAGAAAAGAAAAAATAGAAAAGAAAAAGGTAGCTGGAGAAGCGTGGAACATCAGATTGAATCCTTGCTGGTTTCCAGCCAGTGAAAACCACTTCAGTTGCGACACTGTGATATATTATGCTGAGTACAACTTCAGGCCAATCAAAACTTCTATTTTAGCAAACTTCTCACTGAGTCTTATTAGTTCAGTTAGAATTCAAATTTACCTTGAAAAATAGTAGTCTGGTTTGGAAAACCACCTAAACTCAAAACTTATTACACTTGGTAAATAGGAATATACTGTTTACAGATCTCATATGATAACACCATGTATCAAAATCTGCAGATCTTAAGTAAGGGAGAAAATGTAAAGATAAAATGTAAATATTTATTTATCACAAGAATTTTGTATTTTTCTCATGATTGCAGCTTTCCTGGTTTTTTTTTTTCAAAGCCATCAAATAAAGCTGCCTCAGCCTGGAGGTCTTTGCCAGCATTTGCAAACCAAAGCACATTATTATATTATATTATATTATATTACACTATACTATATTATATTATATTGCACTATACTATATTATATTACACTATACTATATTATATTATACTATATTATATTAGTGTGTCAAGTCTATACACATTGGATCAGTTGCCATGGGTATAGCATCTGCTTTTTATTATTTGAACCATCCCCATATCAAATGTAAAAAATTGCTTAGGGATCCATCATCACCCATAGCGTAGTTGAAAGTTGAAATGTATGGTGTTACCAGGATCTCTGAATCTTGCTAAACTGAGATAGCAAAATAACAATGGCTTAATTCTTTTAACTGAGGACAAGCTTTGAGCTTTGAACTGAATTGAACTGAAGCATTTGTTCATAAGGAATAGTGAAAGATGCTGAGAACAAGAGGATATTTTGGGGTAGAAAATCAAGGAATAGCAGGAAGAAGCAACTCAAACTGTCATAAAGTTAGTTTGATCTGTAGGTTTACAGAGTTTAAAAAGGTGGAACTACATGAAAACAAAGCAGTATTCTGGTCTGTGTACCATTAATTGATTACTTTAATTCAAACTATTATTACTAGAATCTCTTTAATCATCATCACTGCTATTATTGTTATTAAATACCGGTGTCTCTTCAGTGTGGCAGAGTGCTGGGTTGTTGTGAGCTGATTTCCCATGATCATTGGAGGAGAGAACAGAAGCCAGATAGAAATTCTCACCTGATTGACTGACTGACTATGGGCAAGAAGGCAGCACTTTGTTCCAGGGTTGTAGGCAAAAAGGTATGCTGTAATTTGCAGTACCTTCCCTAGAGGTTTTCAAGGCCAGATAGGATGGGGCCCTGGGCAAGCTTATCTAGTACCTGATCTAGCAGCTGGCAGCCCTGCCTGTGACAGAGGGGCTGGAATTTGGTGATTCTTTAAATCCCTTCCAACCCTAACCATTCTGTGATCCTATGATTTGTCATCATTATTTCTGTCTCAAATACACTAAAAATTCAGAATATTTTTGGTTGCCTGGTACCCTCAACCTCAGTACGAAATTTGTAATTAAGTGTCCTAAAATTCTTACAAGATGCTGATGCCATTGGATCATTTGGACAGTTCTCTGCCCACAGTTCGCTTTTTGACAACAGCGCTGGTTGTTGTCAAGGTTTCCATAGGTCAGAAAATCTGTTTGAAACTCTGACCTTAACATTTGGAGTAGAGTGTTCTTCAAACCAGAGGACTACGCGGGGGAAAGCAAAAACAAAAACCTTTTCATGTTACCAGTGAATGCTTAATTCATGTCACAACAACAGCTCTTCAGTACTGATTCATGTGTTTCAATGGAATAACTTCAAATTGGTAGACCATCTGTTAGGATGAAAGAAATCAAATGGAATGAGGAAACAAAGTGATGGAGTATAAATAAATTACTTCTAAGTATTTGTTATTTCTGAGTTTATATACGTTTCAGTCATATTTATTAGCTTTATTTCCTACCTTTGGGAACAATACAATGCTCCTCTTAAAGGATCAACTGGTATGGGACGTGTTTAAAAACGCAATAGAGTGGGACTAATCCACAAAAACACATAAAATTCTAAATCTATTTAGAAAATTCCTTTAAGTGCCTGAGTCTGCTTTAAGTGACTCTAGCAACCAGCTCTGGGTGATTTCGCTTGAGCTGAGGAGGTTGAAAAATAGGACCTCCAAATGTCCCTTTCAAACATTCTCTGACTATGCCAACACTTAGATTCCAAAAAGTCATATTCATCAGCCATAAATGTAGAATGCCTTATCTTTCCCTGAGAAGGAGATGCCTTCAGATTTTACCGGAAATGTATATGGACAACAATGAAAAGTTAATTTGTTCTTTTTTCTACGCTGTCTGCAGGTTAGATTTTGTAAACTTTCATAGCACTTTTTGGCTGAAATAAAGAGTCTCAAGAGGATATGTTGCTTTTTCTTGCTTTATCAGAAAATAATTTCACTTTTTCAGATTTTGGGAATGTCTCAAATTTAAAAAAAAAAAAGAAAAAAAAAATCTATATTTTTCTCCCTTTACCCATTACAGTGTTGCAAACACCAGTCTTTTTTTCTGTTCTGTAGCCCGATGAAGCAAGAACATCACTCCAACCCCTTCTGGCTTAGCTGTTTCACTCAGTAGGAAATGATTACATGTTCAGTATTCAATATTTAAGCATGACTTCACAGGCTAGTGGGTAGGGAAAGAATCTTCGATTATCTACTCTACTGTATACTTAACATAGAGTAGCGATCACTTACTGGCCCCGTCTTTGCATTCAAAGGAGTGTGCTGTATATTGGAAGGAAGTTGTTCTGCTCCGGTTTGCCTGTCTAAAAGATATGTGTTTATTTCTTGGGGAGAAAAAAGATAGTTTCAACAGGAAATGCAAATAGAAACTTATTTCATTATACTTGAGCTATTATTGTCTGGAAATTGGAACATTCACAGGAGCTGCAGAAAATTAAGTTCAAATCCCCTTAAGCAGGGTAAAGATGTAAGCATAAACTCGCAACATGGTTAAGCTAATGATCTATTGCATGGAATTTTTGAGATATTAGATGAAAAGAAGAAAGACACAACAACCTCAGTGCTTCCACCTATACACTGGTAGAGAGGCTGGAATAAGCAGCCAGTGACGGGGAGCACTCTGAATAGTATCCTGTAATTGAGGCTTACATTTCTGGGTTCAAACCCTGATTCCACTGTGTCTTGTTAAGTAGCTCAATGGCCTCTTTTGCTACCTGCTTTACGGATACTTTTACAGATTTTATCTTTAGAAATGAGCACCTATTCCTTTTATCAACCTTATTTCTGTGGACCTAATTTTCTTGAGGCGTTCATGAGAAGCCTAAGCACTGGAGCCAAGATGGAGGATTCCATTTCACAGCAAAAATGCTTTAAAGAGTCAGCATAGTGCTTACAATTGCTATACTTAAATCTTTTTGTGGGTTTAATCCCAAATTATTACTGCTTTTGTACAAGAGTATAATTTATAGTAAAGTAAGACTCTATGAAATGAAGAAGATAATGTACTGCTCTTACCTTTTCCATTTGTAAAATATGAGAGTCAAAAATGCCTTGTTCTGACTCTAAGCTCTGTGGAAAAATAAAGAATAGCTTCAGAACTTGTACTTTATTGGATGACTGAGTCTCTCGGGACTATAGTGTTGGCTTTTCTTCTGCAGCTGAAGAATTCTGTCCGGATATTCACTTGCTTTTTGTACATACTCTTAGAATATATCTGTTAATATAATTTGTGGCCATGTATTTCAGAATTCTGGTTATGACTATGAAGAATTATCCACATGATCAATGCAGCTGATGTGCTGGAAAATAAAGATATATTTTTAAATGGAAAGAAGTTCCTTATTAAAACCATTAACTTGTAAAATGCTTATAGATAAGATAATTTATGGTTAAGATATATGGCTATAAGATAATTTTTATGGTTGCATGCTATAATTTTTTTTTTTAATGTATACAATTGGGATCAGAAAAGAGAGATATCAATTGCAACTTTTTTGAGTGATAGAATAGATATGCTATACATTTTCCCTCTTAAATATCATTTAATATCTCCTCTTTATATAACATCATAGACACCTAAGCAGATTTTTCTAATGCTTTTTTTCAAATGAAGCTGTACTTTTTCAAATAGATATTAGAGTTTATGGATAGGCTCGTGTTTATCCAGGCATATGTGAATCTATCTGTGGCACTAACTTCGGTTCTGAGGCTAAGAGAAAACACACTCCCCCAGATTGTTTCAGTTTAAGGCATTCAAACGCCAGTGGATATTATTTAAAACAGAAGTTCTTTATACTTCTAATACAAACTACATCATCATTTGGGAAACTATGAAAAAGAAAACAAGTTGGTGCTGTCAACAGATATTATTGGTTACTTTATTTTACTGAAATAAAGGTTTAGTTATACTGATACTTCAAACAAAGAAGGCCACCTGTACAGATGTAAAATAAAACAACAGCATTTCTCCAGATTGCTTTTTAATTTTCTTTCCTATTTCTTATTTCTTTTTTTTTCCTTTCTACAGCTGACAAAGTTAATGCTGCAATAAAATTCAGAGCACAATCATTCCTTTGATGCAGAAGCTTTGTTTGTTTCCTCACTAACAACTAACATAATTTCACATCTGGATTTTATATTCCATTTAAAATAATTATGTAGAAATTAATTGATGTCACACCAATAAGGAAATCTACAGTAAAAATTTTGATTTACACTCTCAAATTTATTAAATATAAATTTATCTTTTCATTGTCTGTGTGGTGAATCTAAAATCTATACTACAAATTTCATTATTAAACACTATCCTTTGAATCTGCTTGCTCTAAGTACATCAAGCAGTGGCTATGGATAGATCAAGTGTCAATTTCTGTTTGTATACAAACAGTCTGAGCAACCACACTCTGAGAAAGCTTACAAAATTCTACTGTTCTTACCTTCTGTATACCTCTCTAGTTCTCCACCACAGCTGCTATACACAGAGAACAGAAAAAAAGAACTGATGATATTCTAAAGTCTCGGGAGTCAAGTACTTGAAAAGGCATACTCTTTCCTGTACTGTGATAGCATTTTCATTTAATTCCACTGGTGTTCATGCTCCCTGTCATCACAAGGTCACTGCCAGTGTCACACTTTTTCTTCGTTCCCAATGCTGTGATAATTATTCAAATCTTTAACTCATTCAGCTTTTTTTATTATTATTTATTTATGGAAAAAAAATTATTAAATTGAATTAGTGATAAAATGAGTGAAAAAAAATGAAATAAAAAGAAAAGAAACCAACACCCTTGTTTACAGTATAAAAATACAAAAAAACCCTAAAAGGCATAACGGTATTCTGCTGCCAGATGAGTCAGAGATGGGAAAGGCCAAGGGACTTTCCTGGTGTCATCTTCTTTCTTGGAGTCTGCCATGACTGGGGCATTTCCAGAAGCTCCAGGGAACTGATGACCAAGCTTACACCAGAACCACTGCCAGATACCAAGGAGTCTGTTACCAGAAGAGGCAATTGACTCTGGACTTAAAATTGACTGGCAACACAGACATGCTTTTATATAGTGCTTTTCAGCAGGAGGTTGGAAGGCCATAAAATGAAGAGTACAATCATAGAATGGCTTAGGTTGGAGTAGGCCTTAAAAATCATCTAGTTCCAACCTCCAGCCATGGGCAGGGCTGCCCAGGTCCCATCCAACTTGGCCTTGAGTGCCTCCAGGGATGGAGTATTCACAGCTTCTCTGGGTACCTCTCTGTGCCACTGCCTCATTGCTCTCTGAGTAAAGAATTACTTCTTAACGTTTAACCTAAATCTCCTCTCTTTTAGCACAAATATCTCATTTAATTTCAAAAAAAGTGACCAAGGAGTGAGACCTGAATGGAAAAGATTTTTGAACAGACCATGGCACAGGTAAAGTATCCACATTTCCATGCTTCTGAATGTCACAACTATAAGTTTATGACAGCAAGTTACGACAGCAAGAGGTATGACAGAGAATTAGGTCTGTTTTGTTACAGTGTCTATGAGTGAGTGTATTTTCACCAAGCTATAGATAATGGTACTGTTTACAGCTGAGTTACTTATCCTAGGTTTATTTTATACTACAGTTCTGGGAATTCCTTGTTCTAAGGTGATATTTGCCTTAACTTAAATTAGACATCTAAAATTAGGGATCTATAGGTGTTTAATTCCACTTCCTGAAGGCCTAAAATGTAGACATCTCGTAACCCTCTGAGCTTAAGTGAGGTACGTATTTCATGCACTGAACACAGACTTCAGCACTGATGTAGGATGTCCTTTACTACGTGAACTCAAACTATAGAGGCTTGAGTACCTATCAACATAATCAGATTAATGAAGGATGCTATTCAAAATCTTTGTGCAGGTATCTAAGTAATGTTAGGGTAATAATCACAGCTATTTGATCATTATTGCTTTTTATCTGCAATAGCTTTTATTCTTCCACCTTTAGTTCACATAATCACAGTAGAAACTCACTCACTTCTTTGTTCACTTGCCTTTATGAGTCCTCCCTTCAAGTCTCTTGTCTACATGNCTCTCTCTCTCTTTCTCTCTTTCAACAAATTGACAGCTGTTATTTCTTCTAAGACAAATCAAACACTTGTGAATTCATCTCATTCTACTTTATGAGTAACACATCCTAAAAGGTTTCCAGTGCATGAAAATCAAGCAGTGAAAGTAAATACATACACTCCATAGGGAACAGAAAAATGAGTGGAGACTGCATGTATCTGCACTGGATTCTAAGAGTTTTAAGTAATGCATGATTCAGCTGTCCTTAGCATATTGGAAATTGGCGCTCATGTGGGGAGATTTAGACTATTTTTGATAGAACTCAATCACCATTACATGTTCTTGAAAAGAATATAAAAGGAAAATAATCCCCTAGGAAAATAATTTCTGATTTTACAGTGTCCCTTTTGTTAAAAAATATATGATCCTAAACATAGAACTTTCATGCCAGCTTTCAGTCTGGAGCAAAGTTTTATTGTCGAGTTATAAGTCCCAGAAAACTGGGACTTATAATGTAAATCCTGACATGATCCTTAGCCACTGTGGTACAAATGACAGTGGTATAAAAAGTAGCCTACTGCATATTGTTATGTTAATAAATACGCACAAGTTAAAACATGCCATTTTAATATTCCAAAGTTATATAATCAATATGTTAATATACTATGATACACCATCCTGAAATACAGCAGTGTATATAAAAATCTAAGGCATTGTGCTGTTATAATTGCCCATCTATCTAGAACTACATAAAAAGCACAGGTAATATCAGTATAATGCATTGATACAATAATGTTTTACCTTAACAATTGCCTTCTTTTGTGTACTGGTCTTATTTTAATAAAACTCTGCTCAAGGTCTGTTGCTTTGTTTCTTAAAAAAATAAATAAATATATATGCAATCAGAGTTAAACATTCAGAGACAAAAATCTGAATATGAAAATAATTCATAATTTCTTTAAGAATTTCTACTTGGTGCATGATTACATCAAAATATAAAATACAATTAATTGATATAGTCATGGGTACTGGTAATAAGCAATCAAATAAAAAATGATTACTTTCATAGCATTTCATAATTTTGATCTAACTGATTCTAAAAGAGTAACCTTGGCTAGTACAAGTTTTCCCTGCCCACAGAAGGAGGACTGGAATGAGATGACCCTGTCTTAGTTTCACCAGGGTTGGAATTGTTTTCTTCAGTGTCTGGTACAATGCTCTGCTTTGGCTCTTTGTCTTCTGTTTTTTCCTCCTTTTCCTTAAAGATAAAAGTATTAGCTAAGATAGAGAAAAGAAAGGAATAATAATTATGACAAATACATATATACATGAAGGTACATCATAAGTGATTCACAAGCAATTGCCCACGTCCCCAACAGATGCCCAGCCAGTTGCCCAAGCAGTGGAAGAGAAAGACATGAACTCCTATCCCCTTCAAAATTCCTTTCATATGATGTCATATGGTATGGAATATCCCCTTGTCCAGTTTAAGTCAGCTGTCCTAATTTAATTCCCTCCCAGTTCCTTGGACCCTTCACTGTGAATGGTCTTGGAACTGTACATAACAACACTGCTT
The DNA here is from genome assembly GCA_013399175.1 of Odontophorus gujanensis. Lineage (NCBI taxonomy): Eukaryota > Metazoa > Chordata > Aves > Galliformes > Odontophoridae > Odontophorus > Odontophorus gujanensis. The sequence goes on along the minus strand of VXAB01008332.1, from coordinate 128,084 downwards.
AGCAGCAACTATAAACATTGGTGTGTTATCAACAGTGTTTTTCTTCTAGAACCAAAATATAGCAACACACCAGACACTCTGAGGAAAACAATTCCATCCCAGCTGAAATAAAGACTGAACCCTAACTGGCCCTATGTGAAAAGGGAAAAGTTCAGTTACAGGAATAGAGAGTAGGAATATGAACAACCTGTTATCATTAGGAAAGTCATGAGGGTATCAAGAAGCACAGTGTGAATACTGCAGTACCCAGTTGTTAGACACAAGAGAATATGAATGAGGCAGCATTCTCTTCCCTGTTCCAAAAGTGAGGGTGTCTGGAGCTCCACTTGGGGAGGAGCACACGGGATTCACATCTCTGCCCCAGACCATGCATTGTGTGGCTGAAACCGCTGCACTGACCACCCAACTTCTCTCCAGGAACTATGTTTTCTTTCTTGTGGGGCAGGGATGTCATGAAATATGTAAAACTGCACGTATGCATGGATGTTTTGGTATCCAAGCCCATTTTATTTCTTCACTGACATTCATCTTGAATGGTGAAATAGCATGTTTTAACAAGTGTTTACTTATTTAGTTAAATCAGCAGTCCTCATTTTTCAAGCAACCTAATAGTATTATGTAGTTAGTGAAAGTGGTTTGAAAATTTCTGAAAAGCATAAGTAGTACTACCTGAAGGCATGTTTTACTCCACCCACTTGCCATGTTAGAAATTGAGGAAAATAATATAGCGATCTCAAATAATTGAAAGCTGTATCTTCAGCAAAGTATTGAAATAGTCTTTGTCTCTGTGAGGATCTGAATAAGTTAATGGTGAGAATTTAGCATGATTTCCTAGACAAATATGTGTTTTTATTGTCCTGTGTAGAATGATTTCATTATCTGAATGACAGAGAAGTGACCACCGAACTTTTCTCCTTCAGGCCCTGTGGAGTGATCAAAAGAGAACAGTCAATAGTTGATGAACTTTTGCTTGGCAGCCTGTACAAGCCTATTGAATTAATTTCCTGGCACAATTCCCTTTTAATTTCTGTAGCTATGGATCTGTACAAGTAAAAGCCTCATTGGTCAGCTCTGGAGAGAGAGAAAAATGTGTGGAAATGTTTGCCCATGAGACATTTTCTTCAGTTGGGACTTCTATTTTGCATCTGTCTTTCTGTGTAAAATCAGACAAGTTTCAGTTCTGTACCAGTCAATTTTATACTTTCCATGAGGATTAAAATTTAATCCCTTTGACAGTGTGCTGTTATTTTATGAGCCAAAGGATGATTTTTATTGTAGTATTTTAAATCTTCATTCAAACTTTCCAATTTTAAGTCTTTCACAAGCACTGCATTTTATATTGAAAACTGTTCAGAAAGAACATGTTGTCTTTCTACTGCTTTTACTATGCACAAAATGGATTTAAAAGGAGCTCACTCACAAGGAATTAAACCCACAGGAAAAACAAACAAACAAAAAAACAACAGAACACAATCTGAAGAAAAATATACTGTTATATTCTGTTTTCGTGCGTGTACAACTCCCTGCTCATAACTTGTCATATTTCCTGATTTTGTTGTAAAAATACTGCAGACATGGACATTCCACACTTTTAAATATTCCCTACCACACCAAAGCAGTTGTTGGTCTATGGCACAAACATTTTCAGAAAATAAGATATTTTAAAATGCACACAACCCCATAATCAGCCAGTCAATAAATATGCATCTTACCTTTCCTTGTTACTGCAGTATAAAAGAGAAATAAAGGACAAAGCTATCCACAATCAATGGCTAATTTCAGTAAGAAGAATAGTAGTAGCAGTAGTTTGGTATCTATATGTCTATTTGATGTGCTCACTTTTGATGAAACACCACATTGGAAGTTATTGCGTAACACTGATGATGAACAGAATAAGTTAGTGAAAAGACAAATGTGGGAGAATTTCATTTATTTTGGAACTCAGACAAAAGTTTAAATAACATAACTTTCTCAGAAAAGTTGAAAAATATGGCAAAAAATTTTGGACCAAGAGGGAAAAATGCCTGTGATACAAAGAAAACTGCAAGATATGAATAAAAATCCAAGAAGCTGACAACTGTCATTTCCTGCTACAGTAGGTTATGATGTAAATCATTTATATAAATAACCATTTGCACTTCCAACAAAGTAAGGGTGAAAACAGGGATGTATAGAGATTCTTTTAGTTATAAACATTAATAAAGTTCTTGTTTTTCATTAACTAGATCTTCACAAAACAGCATTTTTATGGTACTGTAACTTCAAACTCTTTATAGTGTCCTGCAGAGAGAGCAATAAATGTCTTCATATTTTAAAATGGAAGTACCTGATTTTATTCATGTACATTTTTGAAATACATGTTTATATGTAATCAAATACATATTTGGTGCATAAAGATAACTGTGCTTAAAGGGCATACAGCAAAAAAAAAATCAGAAGTTCATCAGTATTTCACGCCTAGTGACTGATTCCACAAATCATATCTACAACAAATATAAATTGAGACAGGGACAAATAAGGAGGCCAGTGGGTCTCAAATGCAGGTGAAATAAAAACAAACACGGCTCTTCTGAAAAGTCCATTTTCCATTTTCTGACATAGATCTATGGGAAACACAGATAACAATTGCAATTTCACTTAAATTATTTGCTCAGAGCTTCCAGACCTCCCCCCCCCTTTATTGTGCAGCACTTTTAAAGGAAAAAATCACATTCAAAAGTTGTGCCTTGTTTAAAATAAAGCAAGCTGATTTGTTTGTTTTATTATGCACCTGAGTCACAACATTATCTGCCCTCCTGTACGTAATTAAGAAATATTCAAGGATGTTGATTTTCATGCCCAAAGGGCTAACATTCAGAGAAACAAAACTACAAACAGAACCCAATCTCAGCAAAATCTAAAAGGAAAGCGGTAGTGAAAATATTCCCAGAAACAGGACAAGAAACAAAGAGTCAGTTTCAGCATCTGTACCTGCACTGGCACCCTAACAGACACCACACAGCAAGCCTGGAGTAAAGGGAGTGTGAAACAGCTTCATGTACTACAGCTCAGGTGACAATGCTGAGCACACATTTGGGTATCCTCAGACACAGCCCACTAGCACTGAGATCATACACAGCATGGCTGGCACCTACACTAGTAAATTGCCCAGACTGGGTATCTGAAGGCAAACTGCCCACTGGGTATGCTTCTGCCCTGCTCTGTCTGATGGAACAAGATGGGGAGCTGCTGAAGGACAGTAGTAGGTTGAAACAAGCCAAGTCATTTTCATGGAATATGCTGAGAGTTGCCAAAGCAAGGATGTTCACATTTTCATGCCAGCAAGTATTCTCAGCATACTTGAATTTATTAATATAGGTGTATCTAGAGAGACTGACAGAGGCACAGCTACACAGACACAGAGGCTTGGCATCCTTAACTGTAAAACATGCTCTGGAAGCCAGTTATGAAATTCTAAAATTGCCTCATAGATCTAATTTAGAGAATCAACCACAATATTTAATTATATTCAAGTCTGTAATTTTTTACTGCGAGGTGACAGACCACTGGCACAGGTTGCCCAAAGAGATTGCAGTTTCCTGTGCCGGAGATACTCAAAATCCATCTGTACATGGTCCTGGGTGACTTGCTGTAGGTGGCCCTGCTTGAGTAAGGTTTGGATCAGGTATCCTCAAGAGGACTCTCTAATCTCAACCATTCTTTGATTCTGTAGAGTATTTTCACTTTCATGACACGACAGTCTGTTGCTTACATTGCACCAACTCAACGGCTTGCAACATTTTTCTCTGAACTCATCGTAAAGCAGACCCAGATTAGAAACAACAGAAGAGTTTTATTTCACTTGTATTGCAGTGGTATGTGTAACTCAGATCAGTACCGGGGTATGAACTAGATCATGGAAATGACTGAGGTTACAAGTATAATACAAATGAGCAACAAACTGTGGAGCTACACTAGGACTGAATAGCAAGGGATAGAGAGGCAGAAACACATTAAAGATCCATTATTGCCAACCCTTCTGCATCATAAAACTGCAGCTTATTCTGAATTTTTGAGTCCAACTCATTCAAGAGAAACATTAATTTTAAATGTATTCTTTTTACCCTCATCTGGTCCAGTTTCTTTGAAACAGACTAGGAGTACTTGCATAACCACCTACAACTGCTGAAAGGCACTTCAGGAAGCTGTGTTATCTGAGCAATTATTTACGGCCTCATCCAAAGCACAGTACCTCACTGTAACAATGTTAATATCTGAAATATAGATAACTGAAATATAGATACCTGATGCTGGCGCATCAAAAGAGAATGCAAATTCCCTTCATGAAAACTCCTGCATAGAGTAGGGGGACACACTGCCAGCCAGTAGATAACAATGCTGAACAGTGCTCATCCTTGAAGTTTAGAAGTTGATAAGAGTCCAGAATTTGGCCTCCTCTATGTAGTGTAATGATTTCTGCATGCAGGACTCAGTAGACTTTTAAAGAGCAGAAGTACCTATTTTTGAGCAGATATTCAAAACATGTAGGCAAAGAGAAAGAAATTCTAGGTTTTCCTTAGATTAAAGCATTTAAGTCAGTTATTCTTCCAGGACTGTCTCTGTGGCCTAAATGACTTCTATAATGGGACCTCTGGAGTCATAGGTTCCAATGAAGAGGGGAAGAATGAGATATAGTTTTATGGGGCATTTGGATGGAAATGGGAAGTTAGAGATAATCCACTCATGACAGAAATTACTTTTCTGGATGAGTATTTCAGTTTGATGCTTGAATATGACAAAAATGATGTTTCTTCTTTATAAAAAAAAACTATATTGGCTGTTTTTATTACGCAATTATTCCATGCAATTCATGTTGTGCCTTTTATCAAGTCTACATTAGCACCATATACTTTTTTGTTGTTGTTGTTTGGATACGAATTTCATACTTTACTTATTTTTCCCAGGTCAAAACTAGAGATATTAAATGACATTTTTCTCATGACAAATACCTGGAACTTCCAATGGCAGTCTCCTTCTATCTTACTGTATTTGTGTCTACTCTTCAGAAAGTACACGAACACTTTAGAGTGCCTCTATTAATATCTACATTTTGCAGCTAAAGATTTTCCAAGTGATTTCATTTCAGATGACTTATATGTGAGTTTAAATGTCAGAAGAATTAATATATAATAGTCTTGATATATAGGAAACATAGTATGTAGACCTTATTTCCTCTGTTTTGAAATGATCTAGTTTAACACTGAAAGCTATAAACTTAATCTGATACCATTTCTTTTTTGCAAGCCCAGTTTGCATGTATATTCTGGAGTTCTGAGTATAGGTCAAATCAACAGTTAATCATATGATCTGCAAATGAAAGATGCAATAGCTTTACAACCGTCTAGAGAGCAACTCAGTTCTAGCTAGAGAACTTGAATAGAAGAAAAAAAGAAAACAAAAGGGAGAGAGACAAATGCCTTTATGCTTTCAGTAATTCTAAACTTTATATATAATCTTTCTTACTGAGCAGATAATTGTTATTTTATAAGCTTCTTGTGCTTCACATGCAAATTGAAGGCAATAAATAAAGAAAAGTTAACAAAAATTCTTCACATAAGAATTTATATAAAAGAACATTTTCTTTTGTAAGAAATAAAGCATAAGCTTTCTTATGAGAAATAAAGTATAATACATTACGAAAAGTATTCATATTATAATGTTAGCTTGAAATAATCCTGTTCAAATACAATGTGTGCAAAAAATGTATGGAGAAAAGGAACAGGTATGCAATTTTTTTGTGTGTGAGAAAACACTTATGAATGATATTTATGGTTTTTTTTTTTTTCAAGTTGAAATAGTTTTTTGCATAAATTGTAGAAGTGCTACTGAAGTTAATACCTCATTTTTCTATATACTGACTATGCAAGTAGGTCAGTGAATGCCAAAGAAACGCATCTTTTTTACTGGCACAAATCTATTAATGTTTTCATATTGTTCTAATTGTGTTTGTATTCTTTCTTTGTTTCTTGGCTTTATTTCTTTGATGTTTTTATTTCACAAAGTACTCTTTGCTTATGATTCAGTTTTATGAAATAATCTTCTACTGACAGTCATTTTCAATTGACTACAAATGTATGTATTTGCAAATTCACTGAATTACATTTGATTTGCTCAGTGGTTCAAGTGTTTTTTTGAGAAACCAAATAAGTCATCCTCCATGTGTGGATTTTTATCCTTTTTACAGAGATTACTTTGCCATGTCATTTCACAAAATCTCTAGCTGTTTACATATTTGGTAATTGAAAGAAGTTATGAAATGATAAATAAAATTCTTATGTATGTGCAAGAAGGAATTTTCATACTAGAGACAAGGAGTAAGTTCCCTGAGCTTCAAACTAAATCTTCAGTTGTGTATATATCAACCGGTAAATCAACTAATTTTAGGGAATATATATGCCCAGCACCCTACTTAGTTTCCTTAAAAGCTCCACAAAAATTTTTTGATTTGCCAGGCATTTGCATCTAAAAAATGAAGACTAAAGAGCTCAATCAGAACACTACACAGGTCATCTTCAAGTTAGACATAACTTCATTTGAGGCTTTTGGAATATGTGAATCTAGGAACTACAACAGGAATAGCACGTGCTCTGGGACCTAATTTTGCATCATTAGTTAAGATTCAAAATAGCACTTCTAATTAAGATGTAATCTTTGTGTTCTGTAACTTTGTTCAAGTATTTCTGTCTTTCTACAGGGTAAATTCATGTAGCTTCCTTTTTTTAATATATATATATAGCTACCTATGTGGGTTTTTGTGTGCATGTTTTGTTGAGACGAGTCAAAAGAGTATGTGCAAAAAACTGAATACTGGGATAGGTGGTATGTCAACATAAGCCACTCAGAGAAAGACTGCATTAGACAAACCTTGTTTGTTGCCATCTCATTACATAGATCTGAACAAGGTTGTACTCCCTCCACATTTTTGCCCATGCTCCAGACAGATACACAACGCTGACTTCACACCCCTACTTCTCATTCACCACTCAGAATGACAGAGAAGTTTGTCTGTTACCTCTTCTCTGTTCCCTTCTTCACCAATCTCACACACAGAATCCAGCAAAGTGAATTATTTGCACAAAATGCAAATGATATCCATATGTATCTTAATACATACATATGCAAGTCTTCAGAATCAAACACAAATATATGTGTATATATATGTGTGTGTGTATATATCTGTGTGTATATGTATATAGGCGCATGACTTGTGTTGATATGAGTGTTTAACTGGATGCTGAAGATGTCATTATGGGATAAGTGATTTCTGAAATGCTTCATTATGGGTTTGGTTTTACTTTTTTATTTAGAAACAGAAAACAAATCTAGAAAAAAATATTTGTTAGAAATCCATTTGCTAATAGATTTTGTATTTGCTGATATTTGTTAAAAATATGTTGCTTTCAAGAAATTCTTTGTAAAACAATGTCCACCAAAATTGTTAAAAAATACATATATTTTTCAGTTCAGTTACTATTTTTCCTAATGAAGCCAGACAATAACATTGACGATTTTTTTTCTTAAAAATACATTTTTGATTAAAAGCATTTTTTCTTCAAAATTATTTTTCAATTATGTTTTACAGCAATTTCTCTTCAGTATATGTCACTTGTTTGTGAATAATTATTATAGCTAACTAGTGAACTTATTTTTGGAAACTACACCATTGGATATTCGTCACTCATATCATTTTATAGGAGAGCTGTTTTCCTCCAAATTGAGTGTTCTATGCCAGCATCAGCTCATTATCTTCTGAAGTTGATAAAAATGCAGTTAATGCTAATGATTCAGGTTTGAATAAGATAATATATACAAGTTTGAAAAGTGGGTCCACATGAGGTTCAACATGGCCAAGCGCAAGGTGTTGCACTCGGGTCAGGGCAATCCCAGATATGCATACCAACTGAGAGAAGAATCCATTGTTAGCAGCCCTGAGAACTTGGGAGTTCTGGTGGATGAAAAGCTGGACACGAGCCAGCAGTGTGCTCTTGCAGCCCGAAAGGCCAATAAAATCCTGGGCAGCATCAAAAAGCAGGGGAAGGGAAGTGATTGTCCCTCTCTACTTTGTCCTTGTAAAGCTCCATCTAGAGTACTGAGTCCAGGCCTGGGGCCCCCAGTGCAGGAGGGAAGCAGAGCTGCTGGAGCAGGTACAGAGGAGGGCAACAGAGATGATCACAGGGCTGGAGCACCTCTCCTATGAAGTAAAACTGAGGGAGCTGGTTTTGTTCAGCCTGGAGAAGAGAAGGTTCTCAGGAGACTTCATTGTGGCCCTCCAGTATTTGAGGAAAGCTTATAAGCAGGAGGGAAATCAACTTTTTACATGATCCAGTAGTGATAGAACAAGGGGGAATGGTTTTAAATTAAAAGAGAGTAAATTTAGGTTAGATGTTAGGTGGAAATTCTTCACTCAGAGAGTGGTGAGGAACTTGAACTGGATGCCCAAAGTTATGGATACCCCATCCCTGGAAGTGCTCAAGGCCAGGTTGGATAGGGTGCTGGACAATCTTACCATGTGAGTAGTAACCCTTCCTATGGCAAGGGGTTTGGAACTAGAAGAACTGTAATTTAGTTTGGAAACAAATAATTATTAAAGAATTTTGTTAGGTACAGATGTGGTCTTTTCCTTAATTATTGTGTCTAAGTTTACAGTGACAGGTAAAAATGTCTCAAAAGTTGGAGTAGTCTATCATTCCTTGTGGCCTCTTTTAAGAAAGAGGTTCACACAGGATCCCTTCATATATTAAAATGCTAATAATAAAGACTGAAAATTTCAAGACAGCAGTTGATAGCTTTGCTGAGTGTTGCAGATATGTGGACTACAAAAGAGAACTAATAAGAGAATGAACAGATGTACAGTTAAAAAGAACCAGTTTCTCAGAAGAGACACTGTCACTCAAATCCAGGCACAAGCAATGTTACTTACCATTCCCAAGCCAGAAGTCCCGTATCAGGTGGCCTCAATACATGGAAGATGAGCAAAACAGAACTGAAATAGCAACAGGATCATTCTCATAATACAAAAATAGAGCACAGATAGAGACAGGGAGAAAAATATTTCTTCACAAAGAATGGTAAAGTTGTAGAGGAGGGATCAAGATACCAAGTAACAGCTGGAAACCATGAACAGAAGCAGAAAAGAGGACAAAAAGAAGTATCATATAATTCATATTTTCCTACCAACACAGAGGCTGACCAAAGACGCTGGAGGTAATGCTCCTTTTGTTGGTTTACATTACTCGATGTGTTCACATTTCAAAGAAATGCATTTCATGGAAGAAAAAACAAGAGTTGAAATTTTGAACTGAACAGGCCATATTATTGATTTAAAATGAATATGGGGCAATTACTGAAGTCGTGCCAAAGGAGAAAACAAAAACACAAAACCGAGTCAGAACAGTACTTATTCAAAGTAGGACAGCTATGAAAATCAGATTAAACACTGTATGGGTTCATAGAAACAATGTAAGACATTTATGTTTTGTTTGGTTCCAAGTCTAAGTAGATTTTTTTCAAATAAATTTACTAAGAAACAAGGATTACTGCTATATTGTTAAGTTCTACACATATTAAAGAAACTTGCTGAATTAAAGAACCTAGTTGATAAATGATGGCTTGGCAGAGGATGTTTAAACCATTAATAGGACAAAGGGTACTGCATAGGCTGAGTATAAAAAAGAGCTAATTAACAATGGCAGGTACACACTGTTATTTGTGTTTGTAAAATTCAAATAAATGGATGAGTCTGATAACACAGAAGCAGATACTACTTGTGGAGGGTGCAGGAACAGATTTAACAAGAGTGCTCAGGAAGCAACACTGTTTACCTTCTCCTGCCCAAGCCACATGCCATGGGATAAGGGCAGACATGCAGGTGCACATTTCCTGAAGTCACATGAATGAATTACATGTTGTCGCATCAAAACACAACAAATGTTTCCTGGCAATGGCAAAATGCCTCCTATTTTATATCAGAAAAATAGTTACGCATGAATAGAGACACAAATGATTAAACAGTAATTCTGGTATCAGACATTATTCTCAGGAAGGGAAACCCTAGCTGGCTTGGGGAATTCCCTCTTGCAACAGTCCTAACCAAGTTTCCAAGAAACTGCTATGTTTACTTCCCTTCATCCAATAAAGAAACATTATCAAAGACTGAATAGGCCTTATCATTACATTACTGACTTTTTTTCTTTCTCATGCATCATGAGGTTACTGGATTCAATTTCACGATGTTTTCAAAAGACTACACTCACCCTTTAGGTAGGCAAGAAACAGGTACTCTTGGAAGCATGTACACAAAGATTTAGCAAAATCTGAGCAAAAATACAATACTATCTATCTTGTTTTAATGTTAATACATTTAATATATTAAACAAATCCATGAAAATAGGGATTTATTTGGTAAAGCATTATTAAATTTAACTTCTACATGAAGTAATTGCCCAATGATTGCAACATAGGGGTACTGAGGAACTCACAAGAAAAGGAATCGAATAATTAGTATTCCTGCCTATTTTGACAGTGTTGCGTACTCTCCATCTACATTTGCAACAAATATATCTCCTAATGCTTTTAGAACAGTGCTTACACACAGCAACTATCAGTAAGCTAAGAACTTTCATTCATGGTGTTTCATGGATGATCGCTATGCTTTTATGCATTAACAAGGACTGAAGAGAGCACTTTACCCTGGTTTCACAGATTGGTAGTGGTAAAATGCTAAAAGCACACATAAAGCAGCCATCCACTGTGCCATTACATTCTCCTCCCTTTATCAATTCACTGAGTAATCTAATAGCTCCTTTCCACCTGGACTGTGTTCAAATTCCTTCTTGGTCAGATAGATCTGAATTGATATCTCTACCCACTCAAAAGAAAACCATATGAATATGTGCCTTCCTTGTCCTGTGGAAAATGTTTCTCCTTGACTGAACTCTTGAAACATAGTCAGATGAGAGACTGACTTAAGGTTTTAGACCTTAGAAAGGTGAGAGGAGTATTACTGTATCAGATAAAAGATTTGTTATACAAATGAAACATTTAAGACATTTGAGAAGCAGACCCAAAGAGACTCTCATGGTTAAATCATTCTTTTGGAAAAAGATGCATTCAAATACTCCCAAGGTGAGGAGAAAGGTGAAAAAGTACTGAATGTAGATCATAAGCATCCATAGTGAATGCTCTAACCAGTCTTTTTTGGCTATGCTTTATGTAGAACATATCTGCTCAGTATGCAGCAAATAATTGCCAGGACAGACTGTGCAAAAAAGCTAAGAGGTCTTGAGATTATTACTCCTGGTATAAGAGAAACAGTGATCTACTCACCACTATCAAGAATTGATTGGTTCTGGAAATTACACTGCAGAAATAGAAGACTTTCAGCACCTCTGAAAATATTATAGTAAAATTAACCTATAGGCTGATTATGTATTTGCGATCTAAATCTAATAGTAGACTGGCAGATATGTTAGAAGATTCCCAGTTATTTGTTGCTGTGGCTCTTGGCATACTGAACTGGATTATGCTACATAAATATATAAAAGACCACAATCCTTGAAGTGTAACCATCCATCTCTTAACTGTTAGGTAACCTTCTGCTTCAGATTTATATGGTCTTAATGCAACATCTGCATTTTCTTTTAGAAACTGAGCACATCCCAGTCAGAATATCTGACAGAGTACGAAGAGCTTAAATTACGGAGTTGCTAATGGAAGTTCAAAGCACTTGGGAAGTCAAACACCACACTTGCTTTATGAAAGCATCAGTGTCAGTATTAGCCACCCAATAACAACTAAGATGTACTCAGATAAAGGATCAACAAAACCCAGCAACAATCAGAATATAATTCTTTGTCACAAAAATAAACCAAAACAAAAGCACCTCAAAGTATTAGCAAAATTAAGATACTAAAATTATTTTAGTATCTTAAAACCTCCTGACATCATAAGCACATTTAAGCAGCAGTGCACAAGTCCCCTACCTATTGCCCATTGCTGCTTTATAACTATTACGTAATCTTTAGCTGCACTACAGTTCCTCCTTTTTCGTCTCATTCTACCTTTTTCCAAATGAGTACTACCTCATCTGAAAACTTTCAACAGCATTCTGTCACTTTCTATCCAAACCTAAATTTTTCCAAATGCAAATTGATAACTCTGTGAAAGAAGATTTTGGAAGAAAAAGGAAAATCTAAAACACATCTGTAGGAAATCGAACAGATTTGTAATCTGAACAAAGCAGTGTGAGTGTTTTTCTGGCACTGATAATATCAGACTCTCTGTGCATCTCTGTAATCATGAGTGAAACAGAAGAATACACAAATGCTGAAAAGAACATTAGTTTTGCACTGAACAGTCATAAGTGAGAAACGCATCCATTCTGGGTTAGTCTAAAGTTCACGTGGAATCTGCCCAAGACAAAGAGGGTCTCCAATAACTGAGCTATCAACATATGACCAGTCTTTTTGTTGTAGCATCTTTGGGTAGCTGTCATACAGCAGGGATGGCTACAGACTGACTTCAGAGGTTTCTGATTACAGAAAAGGAGTTTGTCTAGTAGAATAGTTAGAATTTGTATTTAATAACTGCAGCAGCCCCAAGTTTTCAAGACCATTCAGGTTCAGAGAAGAACCAAGGGCCAGTCGCATGCCGACAAATGACTTGATCATGCATATGTAATACAAGTGGAACAATGAAGGAGGGGAAAGCCAGTGAAATTCAAGTTGCTGTGAAAACATAGTTTTGTTTCATTTCTTAATACATACATATATATATATATAGGAAAATTGATTCTCACTTAGATCTCTTTGGGAGAAAGACTACTGATGTTTACTGACATTCCCCAGACACAGATAACAGAGCTACATCTCCTAGGGATTGCTCCAGTTGCAGTAGCCTCTACAGATCTACTTCATAACGTGTGGGGATAATGTTTTCCCGTTTGTCACACATACTTTTACATACTTTCTTGACCAGTTAGTCAGATCGTGTTTGAACTTCCTTTTGCTGACCGTATTAGGAAAACATACTCTAATGCTATGCAGTGAGAATACCCCTCACTGTAAAAGGACTTAACCCAACTATGGTAAAGCATCACCAAAATATCCTGCAAAGTCACCTGTTCAACAGTGGAAATACATTCAACCTAGAGAATAAGTGTAGATTCATGTTTCAGTTACTGATTTTTGCTCCTCTAAGATAAGATTATCTAGGTGTAAGTGGAAAAAAAAATTTAAAAAATGAGTTGTATGAGAGATTTTTTTTCTTTTATTTTGTGTTTTTTTTTTTTTTCTTTCTTTTTAACAAGTAAGAAAACTGGCATAAAGAAAAGTTTGTCTTTCCTCTTGAATTATGCAACTGCATTGTGAAGGTTATTTCAGAACCTATCTAAACCTCCAGATATTATTTAACCCACAGGTAATAAAGAGGTCTTTCATTACTTCCAAATCATGTCACATGTTCCAGTGAAACAGTCCAGGAGCTAGTTCCATGAGAAGATGCAGAAACATCTTAGGGAAGTGCTAACTACCTGGGAACTAATTGAGGTAACTAAGCTCATTTAGGTCCTTGACTTATAGATGATATTAATCTCACAAAGGAGAGAAGAATTTTGCTGGTCAAGAAGTCACAGAGCAGAGCTCTGGGAAAGCATAGCAACAAAATTGAATACTTCAGAGTTTTTATTTTGGGGAAGGATTTCTATTTGCCATGCTACAAGGAAAGAAGAGGTAGAGATGTTTCAGTGTTTAGTATCAAACTGGATAAATCCAAAATCCTTGAAATAAATCCCTAACTACAAAATGAGTTTAAACCTGAGCTTTGAGTGAATTTTCTTCTTGCTTGGCTTTTGACTTGCTTGAAATGACTAATGAAAAAATAAAAAAGAATAATCAATACATATGAAAAGAAATGGGAAAATAATAGCGGAAGAATGTATATACAAAAAAACAAAAAGGATCTTAAAAATATATATATATGGCATTATTCCTGGCAATTTAATAAGGTGTTTGCCAAGGGCCAAGCTTAATCCTGCTTTGCACTTCTTGTGTCAGAGAGCACTTAGGTTGAAAACTTTCAAATAGACAGTATGATGACCATTTGTGAAAGACAGTAGGAAGGACATAAAGTGTTTTTAAGAAGGCAATACTTGGATATGTACTGATTTTATTAGCTTACATATCCTCTTGCTTAAATATGTTGTTTTCAGTACTGATTCACTAAGGGACCTCCGGTCAATGGGAAATTTCTGCTTCTGTCTTGTTTTCTGTCACTTGGCCTCTGGAAGGGCATCTGATCAGACTTGTACATACTGCACTAAAGGAACAGGCTCACTCTTCAGTACATGGTGGAGCTGGTATCTCCATCTGTTTTGCCATAAGAGTAAAGGACGTCAGTGTGCAGCACAAAGATCTGGAACAATTTCTCTCGCCTTCTGAAATGCTCAGGAAGCATTTGGAGCCAAGGCCATCTGACAGATGTCTGTTTCACTCAGGGCTAAGATCAGTGATAAGTATGGTGTAATATTTGTTTCTGCACCAAGTCTCCACCGACCAATAGGTTTAAGATGCCCTAGCAGGTAGATCATCCCATACATATCTTCCTAGTCAAACAGAACCATGATTGTTATTAACATTATATATAATGCAGACTCTCAAAATATATCTTGTAAATATAAATTTACATGAAACTGTAATATTAAATTCCATAAAATGCTATTATCTAAAATTATAGAGGAGAAGAAAAAAAATAATCTTTGGATGTTGTGATTTTAACCTAAGATGTTATGCACATACAAACATGAAAGAAATTCCCAAAGTACAATGTTCTCTTTCTTTTAGTAACTATCAAATACTAAATCTTACACAGAAAAATGTCCAGTTAAACAACTTACTCCACAGGTGGTTTAAAATATGACTTACTTCTTCACAGTTTCTTAATGATCCTCAGAATTAATACATTTCAATAAATATCTACAGTGGATGGATTTCTAACAACCTTAATCGATACTGACATTTTGATTGTATTTTCAGCCAATATCTTTTTGTTATTAAGGTAGGATTTTCCCCTGTTACACTAAAGAAGTTTGAAACAAAATGCATTGAACCAAACAGATATATATATTTAGGTATCTGCATACATGAACAACTTTTTCTCCACAATGTTTCACACATCGAGTTCATTCTCTATGCTCACAAAATAAAAAATGCAAATATTCTTCTCAATAATAGAATGTTACCGAATCTATCACCTCATATCTGTTAATGCTCATTAAGAATAAATGCTTATTTTACTCAGAAGAAAGGCAGAGGAATAAATCTGTACAGATACAGACACACAAGAAGACACCGGAAACACACACTGTCTAGCAGAGTGAAACTGATTTGAGACTCATAAGATACAGAGTCAAATATAACTTCTGACACTGCTTTACTGTCCTATTTTCCAAAGATAATGTTCCTTTCTTATTTCATTCTCTGTGTTGCCAAGACAGAGATAACGGACTCTATTGTTGGATAGATACATAATAAAAGAGCAAAGCACATTTTGCCCTGACAAATTTCCACTGTGAATGGGTTAGGACAAGTGATATGAGGCAAGACAGTATGAGTTTAATTTATCCCGAAAACATCTGAGTTACTTTGTGAAGCTAATCTTGGTTCAATAAAAATACTTATGCAAGTATAGGCTAAAAATGCAGTGTAATAGCCAGCAAAGTATCTGCATTGGTTGATGTAGCTGTACCAAACTTACAGATTTTAGACTCTGTTCATACTTTTGGGGTCTTTACAAAGTCATGCTAGTCCTGTAAACTCCATCAAACAAGCTTCTAAAGGGGTTGTTGCATTGCTACTTTTATGTACAAGTATGATGGTAGTATGGATGTTTCAATCATGCTGCACACATCTCACCAGATAATCCCACATCAGAGAAACTGTATGCTTATTTTTCCTTGCCTTAAAGTCATGAATAAATCTCCCATTCTGTTCAACAGGAATAAAACAACATCCTGTAAAAATAAAACAGAGAAATTATATATTTAATGCCAAAATATGCTACATTCCAAGGCCCGATTCTGACATTAGCCATCTTGCCAATTTCTACCAAGAAATGCTTTGAAGACAGGGTTGATATTTTATGCTTCATGTGCAAGACAGAAAACTGGGGCAGCAATGACTGTGCCATAGCGCTGAGGGAATAACTCATCGTTAATAATTTATTATAGATTCCTTTCTTCCCTTTTGAACAGTTGTGAAAGAGCATTTTTCTTTCAGCTGTGAAAGGCAGTGGCACACTGGGTCACTCAAGGTGAGAATGAGGCCATTAGATACTTTGCACCAATGGAGCCTGCCTTCTTGCTCATATCCTTTGTGCACAAATCTTTGATCCATGGTGTATCACCACTTGGGTGTGCTGGCTTGTGACCCAGTGAGGCTGACATGCAGGTTAAAAGACACATGAGGAACAATAGTTCTCTGTTGCCTGAACATAAGACCAACAGTCCTCGATTTGGGTGTTCAGAAGGTAACTGTCATCTTCATGAGCTTCAGACGTAGTCTATGATACATCTCTGAAAAGAAGGTTGGTACTAATTTAAAAATTCATAGTGTAATAATACTACCTATTTATTCATTAACATTACCCGAACTCTGTGAAGAAACTTGGTAATAGTGTCATTAGCCGTTCATTACAATATCAAATAACTAGAAACAGTGAAGATTAATTTGGTTTAGATATTTTATTACTTATTTATAGCAACAAACTGAAACAGGTCTTTATCTTCTATGTGCATATAGGTCTTACACAGTGTTACTTTGTAAATTTCCAACTCTACAAATATTTCTGCCCATGTTTGGCCATATTGTAAGACCATTTTGACTACTCATTAAGTTATGAATGCAAAACATGCTTGTAGATTGTGTATTTGATACACATTGTATTTTATGATGTTGATGATACATGACTGATACATGACTATAAGGGGAAAATAACATGAGATTAGAGGTAAAGTATTGCAGCTAGCATACAAACAGCAGCCATACTTTTTGTTCTCTTCAGGGCAGAGAAGAATTTAAAACTAATAGGTTATTGTTCATTTTCAATAATTGCATATTAGAACTCCAACTGTGACTTTCACTGGTATCATCCACTATTCAGTAACAACACATATTTTAAGCAGCCACTCAGTAAATTAATTTCCTATAATATTCTTGCAAAGTGAGCACAAAATGAGTTAGAATATTGCCATGGAAAATTCAATGTTTCATTTAAATAAATGTTTGCAGATTTCACCCTTCATTATCTGCTTAGCACTCATCTGCAAATAGAGAGCTTGTAAGTATTGCATGTAAGTGAGCATCAACAGCTGAAATTCTAATTCCGATTTTTAAGGGTTGAAAAACCATAAAAGAATGGGAAGAAATATAATATCTGGGGCTAAAACCTGAACTACAGGTTTTCTGACTTTTACACATATACAAATGTAAATGTATGTTTAAATCACTGATAAATATATTATATTTGCATGTATAGATACATTATATATATAAAATAAACCAACAAAAGCAATAGCAAAATTTCCATTAAAGATCTACAGTAACTGATCAATTCTAAACAATAAGTTAACAAGTTTTTTTGAGAGACATAATTATGGAATGGAACCACTACAGTGAAGACAAAACAGATTCATGTCTTTAAATATAGACACAATAAACTCCCTGCCACAACAATACAAAACCAAGACAATGTCCAGTGTTTATAGTAATATGCAGATCACTGAGAAAGTATTGCTTCCTTTTTACTTCCATGGAAACTGGAAGAAAGAGCACAATGACATTATTTGATAGAGCAAATTCTTAGGTGCAAAATAATATTTTTCAACATAGTCACCACCACTAGCCAATATGCATGGATAAGCTGATTGAGGCAGTCTTCATTTCATGGAGTGACACCTGTTTTTGCTTGTCTGGAACATCACCTGTCTTTCACTTTGCTGTCATCACTGCTGAAACACGCATCCACCACCTCACTGTGCTCATATCCACTGGATGGTATCCGTAAACATTCAACAAGTGATGATGAATATTAGTGGGTGTAATTTTTACCATGTGGAGGAATTCAGTGACACAGCTTTGCTTCATATGCACTTGGATGCCATTTTCTCAGACTGCCCCTCTGTTGCCATCTGTTGTACAGCAACAAAATGTAATGGGATATTGGCAGGAAGGTTCAACCCTGCTATCCCACCACCATCTGCCTCTGATGTTAGGCACCAACAAAATAAAATAGGAGGCACTACTTTTGAATCAGCCCTTGTAATTGCATACTGTTGCTTAGACAATGAAGCTGAGCAAAGCAACACCAAAAGGTTTAAATGAGATTTTCAAGTTTCATCACTGAGACATCCTTAGACTGTATCTGCATGCGAATTTGCATGACAACTTACAAGTCCTAACAGCATGAACAACATCTATGATTGCCATTTAATCCTTAGGGCAACTAGTGTGAACACCATTAGTTGACAATTCTCATTACTGATAAAATGGAGTTTGCATACTCAATTAGATAAGCTAAGTGGGAATTTTTATTTTAGGATAACAGTCCTTTGTCCAATGGTTTAATATGAATTATCAGAGGATAAGTATCTTTGACACAGTAATTGGTGACAGTTTTTCACAGTGAGTGTACGGTATTGTTTTCTCCTGATATATAAAGAAAAATAAAATGAGAATGCAACTACATTTCCCCATTGCCTGCAGAAACTAAGAGAAAAATGGGCAGATACACTTCCTGAAGTAATCACATTGACACCAATGCAAAATCAGAGAGGCATGTTTTTAATTCAAGTTTGGCAGATGAGTTTAGGAGAAGCTAAGATATACATACTACATAATCAAAGTTAGGAGAAGAGTAGGTTTCACAAACTGCATGTAAATGGCAACGATTTACACACAATTACTTCTTCTTCTGAAAGCTGATAGATATATTTTACAATAAAAAAGGTTCTGGGTGACCTCATTAAACTGGAATAAACTCATTAAAGGAGTGAAACACTTCCTTTGTACTCAGATTTGGGCACTTACTCCACCAATGAACTTTTCCCATCTCCCTCCCTCAACATTCTCCACTTGAATTTTCATTTCTCTTTCCTTTTCATCCTCAGAATTCCCTCTCCATTTGTTCTCAATTATTCATGAAAAAGTGATATGGTCAACATCTTCACTGACAACATTTCCAGCACTCTCCATCTTAAGTGTTGCGTATGCAGCACATAGACAACAATAACTCTTCTGCCCTTTTTTGACACTTCAGTTCCTTCACTTGATGAAGGACTCTTCATTTCAGCCTTCATAGCACAATCAAACTACTAACCTCTATGTTCTGTCTTCCTTAAAAGTGATCCTAAACAACTAACTTGTCAGCATCAATTGCAAGCATTTGCCAGGTTCATACAGCAGGGATCTCCAGAAAGTCTCCTAGTTCCTGGGCAATTGTGACTGTGGCAAACCACTGGACAGACAAGGGAATCTGAAATCTGAATTAAATAATAAATTGAGTCACAACCACACTGCAATAAATTTGGCCAAAACCAGAGTGAGGGAATATACAGCATGTCACCTTTAGAATATTTTTTATGTCTTGCTGGAATAGATAATGTATTTTTTTATTTCTTATTCTAACAAATTTAGCCTATCTGTGATCCATAGACACGTGAAGTAGGTTTATTTTAAATTTTAATGACATTTCTAATTGTCCTAATCATAAATTGTTTCTATTCAACAAATGGTTAGCCTTTTATTTTAAATGAAGCTTAAAACAAAACCTTGTTTCTGTCATTATTTTTTACACAAGTATCATTGTTGATTTCATTAATGTCAGCATAACTCAGAAATGAGTTTTAGATGAGTGGAGCTTCTTTTCCTGACTAAAATTGCAGCAGCAAAGCATAAAGCATTTCAGGCTCTTCAATAGCACAGCCTTTTTATTATTTGTTGTTGAGAGACGGATAGCTATAAAAACAAACAGATACACAGATCTCTATATGCCTCTTCCTTGTAATCTCCATGCAATGTAGTGAGGGATTTCAGTGCATCAGAAAATCAGCAGGCTTCATAAACATTTTTGTTATTTGGCACTTGAAAAACATGCACAGTACTATATACCTAAATTGTACATCTGTTACAGTTACACAAGATTGTCTCTGTAATTAAGATACAATATCCCCAAACAAAAAATATGTATATGTATTTTTTATTATATATACGTATAAATCTGTATATATGTATACAATATATGATTGCATAAAATAATTATTTTGTATTAGGAATTAAAATGTTTCATGGCATGTCACAGTTCTCTGGGTGAAATTAAATGCACGTCACACCTTGTTTTCTCACCTGTTGCAAGCTGTCCAGTTTTCAGTTTGGCACTGTCACAGATGGAAAGGCAGTATGCATTACATGCTTTTCACCTGTCATGAAATGCTGAATTCCCTCCATCATTTTGTAAATACAATTTTAATTCATTTAGTTCACATACAGAATATTCCAAAATAACTCAGCAAAATGATTACTATTAACAGTCCTGGATTTAAAAGCAATGAAAAGCGAACCTGCTCTTAGAAGCTTATATATGCTATAATTTGCAGACCTGTAACCTACAGCACAGTATGAGGGATTAAAATTATGTATGAGATTCTGTATTTTGAGTCTCTGATATGACTTCTATGTATTGACTTCTGGAACAAAAAGGATTATACACATGATTTAATACTATCAAAGTCAATTGCAGTTTCTACAGTGTGTTAAATGAACAGAAATTTCATGCAACAGCATACAACTATCTAATACCTATTACACAACATGGAAGGGATGTTGACTTAGGGCATACAATACAAAAATCTTTGCCTCAGTAGATGACTTAAATACTGAGGCCATGTTTCACTCTTAAGTCCATGATCTTTTATATGTCTTACAGAGGAAGGAATATTTCAAGGATTTCTTCTTTTTTTTTTTTTTTCCTCACAGAACATTCTTATACACAGAACAACTTTACAGTATTACCAAAATCTCCTGACGTGTTTTCCTAAATTATTCTTTTACGTAAAACTGTCATAAGTATTTAGAGGAAAGAGGAATACACTGAAAGACACTGTAAGTAAAGATGAGATACAATTGCTTGTATTTCTCTATTGGTAAAAGAAAGGGAAATACTATCTTAGGATAAATCCTTATTTTTTAGATGGTTGAACTTAAGAGAAATGCATCACACCATGCAACGTGCCTTTAGAGAGCCTCTGCAGCTCTCTTCAGTTCCTATCTAGGAGTGACTTTTTAATACTTCATACTGCTAACAGCATTCATTATAATTTATGATGTCATTCAGCAGGCATATGTCATCCTAATAATTACTTTTTTTTGCTTAATTACATCATGGAATTTTCAATATTTGTACATTTGAAATGCGCAAGGTTACATTGAACAATAATTCTGTAGTGCATTAACAATACATAGTGCTAAATACTATTAGGATTTCTTAGTGCTACTGGTAATAAAAGCCACTCTTTTCAATTTAGAGCACTAAACTTGTTTTTTTTTTCTTTCATACGTGTTTGCCTAAGCAATAAAGTCAAGCAATCTTTTCTATTAGATAATAGTACATCATTAACTGGAAGAAGTAGCATACAAACAAGTGTGTATAATTTTTAGAGTTTAGGCTCAAATTTTATTCAAGACCTAACATATTTAGTACACTTTGATCACTGTGGGATATATAAGTAAGCGTATAAAATTACAAATTAATCTTACTTACACAGTAGGAGAAAGATTTCATGTCAAGGAGTAAGAGTTACAGGAGCATAATCAGAACACATATTAGGTTAATATATCTATTAGTTATTCTGTAAAATATAGACAGAAAAATAAGCAGTATAAAAATAGAGGTAATCAGTGTCAAAGACACAGAAGATTTTACATAACTATTCCAAACTAATGCAGATATGCACTCTTCTACAAAAAACTTTCTTAACAAGATTAAAATGGCATAAACATGTCATTTTCTTACTTTTGTGTGAGTGTATGCATGGTGTGCATATATACATCTTTTTCCTTATGTCATTTATAATTTTATTAGTCATGATATTTATATTGCACCAAAGCAAATAGCAGAATATATCTTTTTTCAAACAGAACACTGGATTTTATTGTTTCCCAAATGGTCGTGTGCATTTAACAAAACACTATATTTAGGCTTTCTATACGTGTTGAAACATAACAGAAGATTTGATACCTGGAGATCCCTTCCAACCCTTATGATTCTGTGATTCTATGAAAAAAAAGAATTTAGATTTCTGCTCTGATACTGTATCTTAAAAAAACAAAACAAAAACTACTAATATTTGTTAATTTTACTCAAAAATAGGAGAAAAATAGATTACTAATAGCAGAAAAATCATTTCTTTCATGGTAGGAAGATTTCTTCAGTGGCATAAATGACATTAACCATTAGCTCTACTTTTGAAAATACAATTTTTCATAATAGACGAACAAAAGCAAAGATATTTAAACACTTCTTCTAGCAACACTAATTTAAATACAAGTAAATCTGTTTGTTGCAGCGGATTTAGTCAGACTTGCACCAGTGTAAAGAAAAGTGAATGTGGCTTGCAAGATGAAAATCAATCCTTGATGAATTTTCCTGCCTATTAATGCATGCAGAATATGAATTCTGTTCACTGTGTATTGTTTCATACACAATAAATTATTTCTACATTAAATTTTCTGTAATTAATTTGTTTAATTATTTTTCTAGTTAAAATTTTGAATAATACTGAAACATTTGATATTTTAGCTCCTTTTTAGATCATGTAATACCTTATGTATATATTAATTAAAGTTAATAGTATTTCACTAATTTGGTGACCAAAAATTTAACTATTATTCATACAGTATATCACAATCCAATATATCATGATGCTAAGAAAAACCATTTACGCCTAGGCCATTGCACTAGTGAGCTGTAATTTTACCCACATAAGGAAACATGAATAGATAATTCAAATTGCATCTGTTCTTGATGGTCCTAAAATTAATAGAAATGAAAAACAAGGGATTCAATTTAATAATTATGGCCCACTCTAGCAGCTTAGTAGGTGGTAAATAAGAATTTGTTCTTGTGAGGTGCTCTACATTCTTAGATGCCATTAATTTAATTAGGAACAGGAAGTAAACAGTAAACAGGAAGTAATCACTTTTTAAGATATGAGCATCAACAGCTCAAAATTAGGCTCCTAATTCCTTGCAATGAGTTCAAATTGTTAATATATTTAAAGCTGTCTCATTCACTGTCTGGTCTTCAAGTTCTGAACACACTTAAACATTTATGAAATGTCATTGAAAATATGACATTTGAAAAAGTATGAAAAGTTGCCCTAGGGCCTCAACCACAAAATGGTCTGACTGAAATAAATATTTTCATAGAATGGGAATAAATCGAATGTTTGATAGAATAGAAATGAATAGAATATAAGTTCTCAGAGTCTGGAAAAAATGTTTTTGTTTTTTTTTCTAATCTTGAGCTCTCCCAGTTGCATAAGCTACATGAGTTATATACGTTATCAGAGATATGGATTTTATCTTGAGTATACTGAGCTATAACCCTAAATAAACTTCATGAATCTTGCTAAAATCTTTTGTTGTTGTTGTTGTTATAACAGTAACATGCAGTGATTTTAAAAAATCAACAATATTACGCAAAAAAAGAATTGTATAGATTATTTGTTGGCAAGATCATATTAACAAGGTAAGAACATTCAATTGTACTTAACTGGAAAGTATGAAAAAAATGGCTGCTTCCTCGTTAGTCACTTCCTCTTCTAAAATCTCTTTCACACTTACCTTCCTGTATGTGTCTCTGACAGCTTGAGGAGAGTCAGACTAATTCCTATTATACAGAAAGTTGCATCAATTAACAGGTTTCCATATGCATATTTATTTTTACTAATGGTTATGTGTGTTACAGAGTTGTAATTCAAAGGTTCATTTACATGGCAGCAATTAGTACATGTCTTGCAGGTTACTCCCAGCTCTAACAGATGGTTTTGTGGCAATGCCACAAAAATTAGCAGGTTCTCTACAAGTTAAAGATTTTTATTTTCCTTTCTAGTGCCTACTAACTACTCTCCTCTTATAAGGATTATTGTGATTTGCTACACACTCTCACTTCTTCATTGCAATTCTCTGTTGCAAACCAAGGCCATGGCAACCAGGCAAGAGTAACCCTTCTGTTATTCCATGTGTGTCCAGATCTTCCTTTTCTACTGTAAGTTGGCTAGAATCTCTCAGAATTAACATATCAAAATAAGGAGAGAGAGCAATTCTAGCTTGGTTTTCTAGGTAATTGAGTAAATTTCCAAGTAATTGAGTGAATGCAATCATTTCCCATGTCAGTCTGCCTGTCAATCTTACTGCAATTCTGGAGCATCGTTTTAGAGGGCTAAAGAGCCTGAAGATAAGCAGTTTTTATAATTTTATGAGAACTGGAAAGTGGATGGGAGAAAAGACGCCCTATTATTAATCCTTGTGAAAGAGGCTAATGAGATCACCCTTTCTTAGACACCAGAGATAGGAGAGAAACCAGACATCATTAGTTATGTTGCACACAGAAATATTCAATTTTTTCAAAGCCTTTCATGTTATATTATTTTCTGTTCTAATTGCTAGAACTGAAGGATGAATTAGAGGAGGATGGTATGGATTTGGAAAGGTTGATGACCCATCTGGATAACATTCCCATTCAATATATGAGACAAAATTAGATGTCCAAACAACTGGTTTGCTGAGACGGAGGAGAGGAGAGCAGAAGGTACAAACTGACTTTGACCTATGGCAGATCTCTCACTGATTCTAGAACCTTGAAATGTACAAGTTGCTTCAAGTTGTTTACTTGAAGAGAGCCGTATTTACAGAATTGCAGAATTGTTGACTGATTTGAATTGAAAGGGACCTTAGAAATCATCTAATTGCAACTCCCCTCACAGAGTTTGTCACCTATCAGATCTGGCTGTCCCCTTCTGCTTTCTACGGCATTGATGTGAATTAGATTTAACAGATTATTATTACTTTTAAAATTCTTTAAAAATTACTTTTTAAATATGGTAGATGTCAAATATCTAAACTTTAAACAGTCTTGAGGCTGTTTTATGTTATATTTTATAGCAGTCTTTCTTTTT
>VXAB01008332.1:70405-95010 GCA_013399175.1 Odontophorus gujanensis | reverse complement strand
GGCGCTCGGCGGAGGGGGGTGGGGGGGGGGGAAAGGGAAAGCCTTATTATCGATGTCCCTTTGGATGCGATCAAGCTTTCTCAGGAGCAACTACTTCCCCGCCGTTCCCGGCGGGGCGCGGAGATCTAGCGGCAGAGCCCGCATTTCCAAAAGTCTCTATGCAACTGAGCGCTCTCGCCAGACTTTCTCAGGTAGGTGCCGCAAGCTGAGCACGGCCGGAGGGATGCGAGAGCGGAACCGAGGGGAAGGGACGAGGAGGAGGAGGCGGGGGGGTGCGAGGGGTACGATCCGGCGGCCGAGCCGCGACCTGCCGCACCGGGGCCCCGCGCCGCCGCTCCCCTGCCCCGCTCCCGCCCCGGCTTTGCCCTCCGCCTCCCGCTCGGCTGCTGCCGAGGTGCCCCCAGCACCCCGCCCTCGCCACCGCCGCTCTGCTCTGCATCAGCTTCTGCCCTGTCTCTCGCTCCGCTCCAGGCGGAATCCCCCGACCGCTCTTTGCCCCGGGGCATGCTCCTTCGCCCCTCCCGGCGCCCCTCTGCCCTTTGATGCCTTTCTTATGCAGGAAAAAAAAAAAAAAAAACTTGCCTTAAAGTTTAATGTTGCCGCCTTGGAGCTCCTCCCTCATCCCCGCCAGCTGCCCCGGCCCCGAGCCCGGGTCAGGAGGAGTCCCCGGGGGCGGCGATCAAGGTCAGCGAGAGGATTCGTCCCCTGCTGCTCCGCGGAGGTTCGCCCGGCCCAACCCCTCCGCCCCGGCACGGCGAGCGGCCCCGCTGCAGCCCGCCCGGCGACGGCTTCACCGGTGGCCGCGGCCCCGCGCAGGCAGCGGGCGGGGAGCGGCGCGGGGAAGGGGCGGGGGGACAGGCTGCATCGCGCGTGGAGAGCATCTGCTTCCAGGTGGCCGCACCGCTGCGCCAGGGCTGCCAGCCGGCTCCCGGGGTTAGCGCTTTGTGGACCGCAGTTTCCATCCAGGAGCATCGCGTGGACCTTGTAATCCCAAGGAGCTAGCTGCTGGGCGGTTGTAGCTGCCATGAATACGTTGATTTTCCAACTACCCCGATTTATTGTCCTAACTGGCTAACCAGTCCCTGGAAAGGAGATTCTGGGGCAAGGAAAGAAAAAAAAAAAAGGGGGGGGGGAATAAAACAGCCCGGTTAATTCTGAAAATCACAACAATGTTTGGAAATTCTGGAGCCTTGAATATGTATGAGCATTTGTATTTTTCTTTTCCTTTTGTATTTTAGTGGCTGGACCAGAACTGTCTGTAGATTCACTGTCTCAGCTGTAGTAGCTGTTTGGGACCATGGCAGCGGGCGTAGCAGCTTGGTTACCCTTTGCCAGGGCAGCAGCCATAGGATGGATGCCAGTGGCCACTGGTCCCATGCCAGCTGCTCCACGGCAGGAGAGGAAGCGAAGCCAAGACTCTCTGATTGTGCTGAATGTGAGTGGCATCCAGTTCCAGACGTGGCTGGACACCTTGGAGCGCTACCCTGACACTCTGCTGGGCAGTTCGGAGCGGGACTTCTTTTACCACCCTGAGACACAGCAGTACTTTTTTGATCGGGACCCTGACATTTTCCGCCACATTCTCAACTTCTACCGTACTGGGAAGCTTCATTACCCCCGCCAGGAGTGCATCTCTGCTTACGATGAGGAGCTGGCCTTTTTTGGCATCATCCCAGAGATCATTGGCGACTGCTGTTACGAGGAGTACAAGGATCGCCGGCGTGAGAACGCTGAGCGACTGCAGGATGATGCTGACCAGGATCATGCAGCTGAGAGCTCCCTGCCCTCGATGACAGCTCGGCAGAGGATGTGGCGGGCCTTTGAAAACCCACACACCAGTACACTGGCTCTAGTCTTCTACTATGTCACTGGTTTCTTCATTGCTGTCTCTGTTATTGCCAATGTGGTGGAGACTGTGCCCTGTGGGGTGAGCCCGGGTCGCATCAAGGAGCTGCCCTGCGGAGAGCGCTACGCCGTGGCTTTCTTCTGTCTGGATACTGCTTGTGTCATGATCTTCACAGTTGAGTATCTCCTACGCCTGCTGGCAGCTCCGAGTCGCTACAAATTCGTGCGCAGTGTCATGAGCATCATTGATGTGGTAGCCATCATGCCATATTACATTGGCCTGGTGATGACCGATAATGAGGATGTCAGTGGGGCTTTCGTGACGCTAAGAGTTTTTCGTGTCTTCAGGATCTTTAAGTTTTCCCGCCACTCACAGGGGCTGCGCATCCTGGGCTACACCCTCAAAAGCTGCGCCTCGGAGTTGGGCTTCCTCCTCTTCTCACTCACCATGGCCATCATCATCTTTGCCACAGTCATGTACTATGCAGAGAAAGGTTCATCAGCCAGCAAGTTCACTAGCATTCCCGCAGCCTTCTGGTACACCATTGTCACCATGACAACACTGGGGTAAGTACAGCTGGTGTTTGGTTACAGCCAACATTCCAACAAGTGAGTTGGCAAAAAGGAAAAATGCAAGATTTTAAAAAATAAATTTGGTAGTAAAAGTGAGAGGGTAGGTTCTTTTGCTACACAACTTCATGAATACTGTTCAGCACTTCTTTCTAAGTGTTTCACATATGGAGTTGAGTTAAAAAACGTTACTGAAGTTACAAGTAACACAAACCCCAAAACTATAGAAAAAATGAGAAAAACTGTATGGTGTCTTTGCCATTTGCTCTAACGTTTTGGTTTTGAAATGTGAATATTTTATGAAAATCTGTGAGTTATCAGTGGCTTTTTAACAGTGCATTGTGTTTGCTGACAGGACATGTTACAGTGTTGCTAAAGTAACGATAAGGACAAACCAGGTGCAATATTTTGAGATGATCATGCATAAAAGGATGTGGATCTGCCATTTTGTTTGAAGTCACACACTGATGTAGAGTTGGGTCTTGAGTTGGATATTACAAAGTCATTCATTTTTATGAAAAGAAAGCAAGCATAGATAGCTTAATTTTCACAAGTGTGGGTACTTAAGACTCTGGATAGATTTCCTTTGATTTCTGTGTAACTATAGCTTGGTCCCAAGTAAATGGTACATCTGGCTACACTGACCTGTGACAGATTCTGAAAAGTGGTCTGAGGAAATGTGAGACATCTATATGACAGATCAAACTTATGTCTTGAAACATACTTGCAATAATGATATGCATTCCTGCAGAGAATTAAGAGTGTAAAGATGCTGTTGTTGGCATTAGACAAACCCCAGTTGAGTTTACTGGAAAGGTGGTGTGTAGTATTATTTTCTAAACATTCTTACTTATACTAGAGTCATATTGTAGCAGCTAATTCTGTGTACTGGGTTGTAGAATGTGTTTGTCGGTAGTTCTATCAGGGATTTAGAAGGCTGACTAATTTAAGAAGCTTATTTCAAGATGTATAATATAGCTATGAAACTGAAACTGTTGATTCCTTAGAATTTTTTTCTAGTTACTTAATAATTACAGTTGCTAGAAGTCAAACTTTTTACTTTCATATAGCAAAAGCCTTTCATTTTGTTAATCAAACACTTTGCCACATTCTGTTGAGACTGTTGAGATTTATGAAATATGTATAATTTTTAAATATAACAAAATGAAAGTGCACTATTAAACTATTATGAAAAAGTTGATTTATTATGTGCAATTTAATTTACTTGGGAAATGGACGTACAAAATATTGGAAAAGATAAAGGGACTGTGTTATGCCACCACTTTTTACACTAGGCTTTTATCTTCAGCATGATATAACAAATGAAGATAAATATAGTGCGTTGTAAATATTTCATACTGCTTGTAAGGGCAAGTTATGCTAAAAAGGAGTGACAAGAGCTTCAGGGATTTTAGACTGCTTTTTAGGTTGCTGGATTTTTTTTGGTTTTTACTTTCTTCTCTTACTGACAAACTGAAGGGACAAGTTAACATAAGGAAGAAGTTATAAATGCCAGCCAGTTCCAAAGTCCTATGCATTCTGATGCTCATTCTTTTTGCCACATTGTTTTAACATGTGTTGATTTCAACAAGTCTTGAGAATTTATCAATATTCAGGATATATAATCCTATTATAGAAGAGCAGCAGCTTATGAGTACATGTATATATTTTTAATGAAATGTGTTTTTTAAGCAAGTTGTGCTCACTATTTTGGACACTGTATTTTGTCTGTACTTGTCCGTGGTACTGAACAGAATTTTGTCCTAAGTAGTATGACCAGTTCATAACTGATTCTTACATGTGTATGATATTTATTATGTATTGATACAATTTCTTTGTTTCTTTCATGAAATAATGGAAACTTCTTGGTTTTGAAATGCTATACTGACTACTGATGAGATTTGTTTGTTGCTAAAAACTCTTTGAATAGAATCTAAGAACCTGTTTTCAGCCACACAAACTTTACATTCTGATGGGAATTAAAAGGGTTAAAAAGAATACACGCAAGCTTGACTCATTTTTGCAGGTAGTTTTCACAGAGAAAGTTCTGAGCAGGTTGCACAGAGATCCAAGGTTCCACCCTCAGAAGCTCAGGTATGACAGATGTCACAAATATCTGGGAAATCATTAATCAGTGCATTAGCTAGATGATGTTCTTTTAATAATACCATGATAACCATATAAAGATTATGTTTAAATGTTAAATGCATATGCATATTTTAAATAGCATTAATATTATAAAAGCTTTGAACTCTTTTGAATTGATGCAATGATTACACAAAAAGAAGGAAATTACAAGGAAAAGCAGTAAGGGTCAGTGAAAGCTGATTGTAATTAGTACTGCTACCTTTGTTTCTGTGCAAGGTCCTCTCATCCACTTACTAATATAGAACTCCCATTCATTTTTATTTTTAGTTTTAGCTGAATTAGAGCCATATAAATGGGCTCTATCCAAACTTTTTTTTTTCTTTTAGGAACAAAGCAAGCTAACATATTCTATTTTTTGTATTGACAATAATACACAACAGTTGTTATGAAGTACTACAAAAATAGATATGAATACTTACACGAAGTAGAGTTTTTGAGTCTTGGTGTCATTCTTATGTTTTGCCATATAGCAAGGGTATCGAGGAAGTGACCTTTGCAGTTTGGGGAGTTATTATCATGGAAGCAGAGCTGTATTCCTCAGTTCTGCTGAGTAATTAAAGTATCTTTTTTAAAAAAGAGATTACATTTTTCTCTCCAGAGTGCCAGTGACTTCAAATATCACTACATTTTAACCTCCAAGGATGTCCCAGCTATTAACTGCTCTTGACTACTCCACTCAAGTAGTACATAGTTGCACATAGAGTTGTTACATGAAAGAAAGAAAAATAAGGAAAGAGATAAGGAAGAGAGAAAGAGTTTTAGAGAAAGTTGAGGGAGGGGGAAAACAATAAAAAAAAAGAGAGGAAAAGAGAAAGAAGAAATGAAAGAAACGATGAGGAGATAGAAGGGGTAGAGAACAAAAGAAGTAATAAAGAGAAGTTAGAAAGGAAAGGAGAGAGAAAGAAAAGGGGAAGGAAGTAAAGAAAAGATAGGTGGCTTTAGGGTAATATGCACTCTTCTACAAACTGAACTGATTTCAAATTTCAGTTTAGTATTGTATCAGTATTAATTATTTCAATTAAAATAAGAGGGACAAGAGAATAAAATTGAAAGACATTACAAAGCAGTTTTCTGGAAATTTGAGATAACAGTGAAATCAGAATTTAAGGCCAAAAAGGTCAAGAAACAGGGTAATGTAAAACATGACAGAGGAAAAAAACAGCTTGGATTTATAGAACTGGGACTGACAGACTTACATGGGGACTTGTGAACATCTATACCCATAGTGACACAGTTATGTCACTTTCTGCTGTCACCTCATAGCATGATAATCTCATAACTTTCCTTCTGCCCTGCCAGTAGTCAACGAAGGAATAGAATAGCTGGTAAGGTTTAGATGGTGTCCAGGTGATGTTTATTCCCAAACCAGACAGAGCTGTAGTGTATTTTAATACTTTATAAAGATATTATACTTTAAATAGGGAACATGGTGCTCTTTTGTGACTAGCTCCAAAGCAATCTCACTGCTATATTAAACTTTTATATTTATAGAATTTACATCGAGTAGCTTTGTCAGGTCATATAATACATTTGTGGTTGAGCATAATATTTTATTAAGAGAGGCTTAAACACAAGACTATTCATTTATTTGCCTTCATTATGTAAACTACAGGTATGTCTTCCAGAAACAATAATGCACCCATTCGTTTTCATTATTTGTTAATATAGCCCATAACATATGAGCAATCCCATCTAAGATATATCAAAGTACTTGTACCGAATACTTTATAATCAGGTGACTGAATGTGACAATAGAAGGCTTCGAATAGAGAGCAGGGTAATAGGATGATGGATTTTGTTTTCCTGAAAGTTCTGTTCTCTTCTTCTCCCTCCTTTTCCATTCTTACCACATCCCTAGAATATATTCCATCTATTACTTTTCTTTCAATTCTTTCAAAATACCACTTTCCATAGTCTTCCTGCTTCAGAATTTGCCAGCTGGTTTGGCTCCTTTCCTCCCTTGTTTCACACAACTTTAACATTTATGTTAAGACTCTTCTGTTTTGTTTGATTCTGCCTCTTTGTTCCAGAGTCCTCATTCATCCTACACTCTTAGATCAAATCTTCCATTCGTCATCATTGTCATTCATTTAACCTGTACTTTCCTCATAAGAGGATTTTTTTTGCTGACCTTTGTTTGATAGATTTTTTACCTTTTGAGAATCATAGAATTTCCGCAGCAACTCTTTTTTCCCAAATGACACGCACATTATCTGGATTTCCTTTTCTGCAAGTGCCTTTAGTTTCCAATGGTCTCTGTGCACTGGTCTGAAAGCACAGAATTCATATTAAGAAATATATGAGCTAAATAAATCTAAGAAGAGGGCACAACATTAGAAATCCTTACTTTGTGAACGGTTTCATTAAGAGTTTAGAAATCTTCTCTTGAAAAATATTGCAAAGGTAAAGATTAGCAAAGATGGGATATTATTTCTTTAGCTATTACATATTTGGTCATTCTTTTTTTGTGTGTGTTTCATATTTTCAATCCTCATTGAATAGCATTTTTATATTTTATATTCTTGTGTGCAACCTAGTGAAGTTTGGATTTTACAGATGTGTTCACCATCTCAATCTATTTTCTGTTCACAGCACAGAAATTGCCTGAATCATTAGAATACTATAGAACAGAGGAAGGACAAAGTGTAGTGTAATCATCTTCAAAGCATATTACAAGATATTCAGAAATGGCTCCAGAGAGAAATAACTAAAAAGGAAGGGTCATTTTGATAGCACTGAAAAAAATTGTTTGTTCTTTAATCAGAAGGTGGCTCAAACTGTATTTGGCTGTTGCTGAATTCACGGAGAACCTGGGTCATTATTTTCCTGTTGAGCAGCACTATGGATCAGCTTTCCTGTTAAAAAAAGAATTATACTGTAGATCTCTTAGAGGAACACCAGTTAGTTTACTTCACCTATTTCTCTTGATCATGAATTTCTGTGCTTCATTTATAAAAGCATGAAGTTAATACTTAATGAAAAGATGTTTCTGCACAGAATCTAATTTATTTTGTCCTCTGGTGGAAACATAGAATTTTCTTTCCTTGCAGTTATTGTGAGACAAAAACGAGTTATGTGGAGACCAGGATGTAGCAAAGAAATACACTGATTTAGGACACCAGAAGAAATTGACTCAGAGAGTAATTATGACCAGTGCCTGACCTATAACTTGTGAGGTATCATTCACCTAATCCTCATTGAATATTGTGATTTTAGTAAAAGCCTTAAGTAATCAAACCCAAGAAGTTCAAACTGAGTGATGGAAATCTGTACTTGACTCACATAATTGTGTTCCTGTCTAAGAAGAAAAAATTGTCATATAAAAACCATATAAATGTATGAATGCAGTACTAGAAATAGTTCTCCTGTACATAAATAAATAAATACGTAAACTGGAAGCTGACACAGTATTTTGTGAAAACAGAAACTTAAAAATACTGCAGAAATAAAATGATCACCCAAAATAAGTTGCTAACATCTTGCAGCTGTGTGATGACAGTTAGCTTCTCAAACATTTGAAATAAAGTCTAATCAATTACTTCTATTACCTGAGTTTTACACCACCATTGTCTAATAGCAGCAGTGTTGCTATGTGTAATTTACATCCTGGTAAACTGATGAGAGTAGAATTTTGTCAGATAGGTTATT
This sequence comes from Odontophorus gujanensis, assembly GCA_013399175.1. Taxonomy (NCBI): domain Eukaryota; kingdom Metazoa; phylum Chordata; class Aves; order Galliformes; family Odontophoridae; genus Odontophorus; species Odontophorus gujanensis. The sequence goes on along the minus strand of VXAB01008332.1, from coordinate 86,799 downwards.
CAAAAGGGGATTGTAAATAAGATATTCAGAAACAAAGTTTATATTGTGTTTTATCAAGTTTCATCAATCACCTGATAATAGAGGTGAAAGAATGATAGAAAGAAGATCTGTATATCTCTGTTCCTATCATTTATTAGGCAATGGAACTGAGCATAATTTTTATGTATAAGACATAGTTTTTAATGCATCTTTCTTTCTTCACTGCTCAGGCAGTGAAGAAATGGTTTTTAAATTCACAAAAAGCAGTTGGGAATAATAGCTCTATGGTACATTTCCTGGAACAATAATCCTTACTGTGCTTGGACTTTGACCCCCACTGCAATTAGTATCTCAAATTCTATCATTATTTCTTAAGTTTGGTGTTTTGTGTTTTTTTGTTTTTTTTTTTTTTTCTGAATCATATGACTATGATCTTACCGTGCTTCAGTTCATATCTTATAATCCTTCTGTTAATTAAAAGCTATTGGCTTAGTTTTGATGAAAAAAAACCATTTTCTTCAAGGCACACAAATAAATTTGCATTATTACCACAGCATAAACATCAATAAACAGAAATTGTGATAAAACATAAAACAGAGCGCCTGATGGGCAACAAGTGTTAAGTGTTTCATGGAAAAATGTGGGATAGAAATATTTGCTTATCTGATGTAGAAAGGCTCAGATTAAGCCATAAGCACACATGAAGGTCAGGTGACCAATACATCAATCCTAGAATATTTTAGTTTCATTAAAAGAAAAAAAAAAATCTTCCAATAAAATTCAGCTTTATTATAGCTCAAATGTGATTGCTGTATTTTTCTTACAGCAGAGGAAACAAACTTTCTGCATATTAGAAGGCATATCATAATGTACTCAGCAGTACAAGAACTCTTAGTGCTATGGATTCAGATACAACTATCAGTTAAGTCAGCTATTTCAAAAGCTGACAAAACTTCATGAGTGCTGCCTGTGTAAACATTAAAAATATAGTCGTGTCATTCATATAAGCAGTGATGGCCCCATGTACGTAGAAAAATGTTTCCTTTCTTACATTCTGCTGCAGAATTTTGTTACCTAATTGTCTGGAGGTCTCTGTCTTAAAGGTGGAAGTCTTTGGAACCACTGTGCAAGCATACCAAATCCTGCTTTTATAGAAAATGGAAGGTTGCCCTAAAACCTACAAAAATACTATTAATATGAAAAGAAGTAAAAATTTGCATGTTGAAAGTATTTAGTAATCAAACATTGCAAAGAAGATTTTTAAAGGTATTTAAGTATCTGAAGAAGCAGATATGCACGCAGCTTGAGTTCTCAGAAGAGGCTTAGGGGCTTAGAAACACAGGAGAACACCTGAAAACAACTAAACTGGGAAACTACATAGATAGTTGCCTTAGGAAACATGGTGATGTGTATGGAAGAGTAACTGCAAAACTAAGTAGAGTACTGTACAGAGACTTTGAGTATGTCTTGCCCCTATCAAATCAAATAGGTCTTACAAGAGTCCTGTGAAAAATACAATTATGCCCCATATTTTTGCATAGCACTATGGAATAAAATAGACTATTGTGTGTATAATATTCTTCAGAAAGAGAAATAAGTAGTTCAAGAAAAACAAAACAAAACAAAAAGGATAATGTAACTGAGAGTAATGTAATGAATCTGAGGGAACTATATGTTTTGATTCTCATTTTCTGTCTTCAAACCAACAGTTCAGTGTGAAAAGAGATGTAAGAAATGTGAGTTATGTCCTGCAGATATTGTTAAAATAAAGAAGATGGTTTTTTTAGCAATCAGGAGCAGAATTATAAAATTGTGTCAGGTGAGAGGGTCCATTTTCTTAATAAAACATCCAATTGAGGATTTATTGGTTCCAGTAGGTCTCATAAACCAAGTACGTTAAGATTCTGATGTGGTTAAGTAAACTGTAAGTCGTAATGTAGACCTCTGCAAATTCTACAAATTCATCCCCAGCTCTGGTGTGCTGACAAATGTTTTGTCTTTATTTTAATTTTTTATGCCTGTGTTATGGCTTTTATACTTAAGTGGGAGGTTTGAGGAGGAGTTTGCCTGAATATACCCATATAGGTTTTTGTTTGTTTGTTTGTTTTGAGTAATATCAGCTTTATAGGCATGATCTATGGATGTGCTAGCAGATTTTTATCTTAGTCTGTGTTTCCAAATGAAATATTGTTACATCACATTTCCTTGGTTTGCCCTGATTCTTTGTACAAAATGTTATTTTCTTAAGCTTTGCTGTAAAGCTTAATATCAAATATTAATATGCAAGGCAGAACTGCCTGTACTAAGAACACTACTATATATATTTTAAATATAATCTAGAATAACATAATATGAACATTAAAAAATGATTTAAAATCTTTCCTAAGTATCTGCATAAATTTGACTGAGTACTGAAGACTCAATTTCCTTAGATAAAATTTCCTAGGTAGAAATAAACAATAAAACTTCTATGAATTTATATAATTATCTTAGTACTTTGGTAAATTAAACTGAACTAAGTATACACCACCATAGTTTTAATTCACCTTGAGATTACATTACATTGCTTCTAGTAGTTATTAGCTTGAAACAAATTATTTTGAGGCAAAACCCCAACTTTCTTCAAAGTACATATCCAGAAGCATGTTCTTTTTTATTGTACTGGCAGATTGTCAAAATATTTTGGCTGATATGCAGAGAACAGTCTTTCAAATTATCACTTGCAAGCTTGGCCATCCAGGCGTTCTTGCTGAGAGTCAGACTGTGAGGTTGTAAAGGACATAATGTAACTTTGTCTAGTACTGGCTCGTAGTCTGACAGCATTTGCTGCATCCTCGCTCATTCTCTTCATTTAAGATCAGTCAAAAGAGTTTTCTGAATGAGAACAAGTGTAATGTGAGTGGGATCCATAAGTCTTCATTGCTGTTTTGTTCATCTTCCTCCTTTTATAACCCCCAAAAAGAGTTGTGTTACTGTGATGTTTTTGCAACTTTCATCTTTCCCACTTGCAGCCAGTTAACAATTCCCTGAGCATCCTTATCAGCTATGGACAGCAACTACTGCACTGTGCAGGGTTGCTTAGGAACAAAATTGATGCTCTTTGGCATGGTGGATTACAGCTGCAACTCTCAGGTCTCCAAACTACTCTGCTTCCCTCAGAGGAATGAAAAGATTGAAGATGCTTTCAAAATCTGACTTTTAAAAGAATATATACATTTTTGGTTTCTATTATCTAATCTCTTCAGTGTGGTTAAATAGCAGGTTTTGACCTTTCTACTGAAAGCGCTGTAGTATTGAAAAATCTTCTTTACTAACAAGGCCCTTAGAAAAGGACTTCATAATTTGAATACCAAGGTATCTTGTACACCTTAAATAATAGAGAACTTTTAGCTTTTCTCAGCTCTTTTGACTTTGGTTATTGATGTACTTGTTCATGTAACCTGATCAAATTTGTGGTGAGAGCTAGGGTCAGGCAAAACTAGACAAAGGGTGTAGACATTCTCACACACTTACTGACAGCTAGAAAAGTTAAATATACAACTATTTATTGTGTTTATTTGTAATAGGTCTTGGTCTAAAACATTAGATTGAATATTTCCACCGTAAGTTCTCCAGTGACTGAGAATTTAGTTAGTATCAATATACTTTTTTTTTTTTTTGCATCAGTTAGAAAATTCCAAAGAGTACAAATTGAAGCTTCCCTGTGGACAGATAATTTATAGTAAATCTATCCTCAGACTTGGCTTAATGATTTGATGAGCTTGGTATTTATTTTTCAAGTGAGAGGGAAGCTAAAGTTTTTATCTAATTTGCTTGTAAGTGCACTAATCAACCTGTAGAGTGTTAGTATGTGTCAAAAGGTTTGGAGAACTAAAATGTGTAATCTATGGTATGTATACTTGTGGACCATGTGCTAGTTTTTGCACCTTCACCCCAAGTGAGTCAGATCACCGAGGAAAAAGTAGCTGCTGAAAGGCTGCTCCCCAGAGCACTGTTGTAATTGTCGTTCATTTAACCTACAGTTTCTTTCCTTGAAGGCCCAAACTTTTCAAATGTCACCCATTAAATTATTCATGGGGGAGGCAATGTTGCTAGTCATGCTGGTGAACCCTTCAGTATGCTTTAGTCTCTGGAAGTACTGTTACAGCTGCAACAGCCCGTCTCCTCTGGGGACAGACACAGCTGCAGATCACAGATGATGCTGACTAGTTGTGTCTGACACATGCAGCCAATGATTTTAGGAGACGCCTTATCTTACACATGTAAGATAAAAACCTAGTTGTGGAAGATGTAGGTAGGAACCAGTTTTGTCTCGGGTCTCAAAAAGTCTGAAGGAGAGTGCCTGCCTACTGCACAAATCACTTTGGAGATGGCTGCCTTCTCCCAGCCACTGTTCTTTCCTGAGCCCTGCTCACACCCTGAGCACACTGTCAGGCAGTCAGTAACCCAGTGAGGAGATTTACAGTGCATTTGACTCCACAGTAGGAAAGAGGCTGTATTTTTTGCAACACATTTCCACCATGAGGAGAAAGTATGTGAGCTATATTTTACTGTGTAGCCACCAGCATTAGTGTATGGTGTTTGTTATGTCTTTGTAAATGAATAAAATGGATACAGAGAAAAGACATAGATGATGGTATTAAGAATTTAGTCAGGACACTGGCCTAAACTATGGAACTTGATCCACAGAAGTGTATTTGAAAGACATAGCAAAAGGCTGAAAACAAGTTGTTCCATCTGTTCACAGTCAATGGTGTACCTTCTGCCTTCAGATACTGTTTGATACCTATTTTTTTATATTACCAGTTATACTAAAAAATTCCTTTGTTTTCAGAACAAACAAATCCAAATACAGCAGAAAAGTTTCCTTGTATTCTATATGTTTACAGTTCTTTTTCTAGTCCTCATGTTTGTGTGTTTATGTTTACAGAATACGTAGAGCACATTTTAGATGGGAGAAGTTAAAGGAGACAAGCAGGACATACTGTAGAAAAGAATGATTAGAGCAGAATCTGGAGAAGGAACTCAAGCTTATTTTTCTGCCCATTGCACACCATCTTGCCCTAACTTACTCCTCCAAAAGTATAATACTTCTGTACTAGTCATCCTTGTCCCACTTAAGAGGCAGTGAAGAGAAACAAGCATCTGGAGGTGCTTACTTCTCTCCACTGAGTATAATTGAAATTTATTGTTATTAGCAGAGGCATTAATTTAAATCTTAAGTATTCAAATTCTAGTAAAGTATATAAAATATATCTGAACCTTTGTGTCTGTCTGGTTTGGTCTTGTCACTTTGATCTCAGTTGCGTAATTTAAAAAGGTCTATAACATATTCCTTTCAAAGAATCATAACAGAATACATGCTTGGAATTTGACAAGCATTTACACTTTATAAAAAAATTAATGTATTCTACTTTTAAACTTTTTTTTTTCATAACTCCCAAGGCTACTTCCATGCTTTTTCTGTTTATTTTTTACCTTTTCCAAGAAAGCAAAAATATAATTTGGACAAAATATTATTTAAAATCTTAATGTTTCTGCTATCCAAACAATTAGATATTCATTTAAATTTTCTGTATGAAAGAAGTCTTTATCCAAATACCAGTGCTTTATTAGTTAATGTATTGAGTGCATGATGACCTTAAATGGAAAGTGAGGTGAATTGTATGTTTTTTTTATTAGAAAATCTATGGACTGATTCACGGTCCATTTTCAAGTGCCTCCAAACAAAAGTACTTGTCTCACAAAGAGTTGCTGCTAGGTACGTACCTACATGCCATTACTGTAGTGTCTTCTAGAAGGAGTAAGATTTCAACACTACAGTTTGCATGGCTCATGTGTAGCCCTGAAGGAGACTGAAAATCTTAGAGACACGCTAAGCTAAATTTCACCAGGAACACTCTTCTTGTTGCAGTACTCATTTCCATATTTAATTCAATTTTAAAAGTTACCATTTTCTTTAACTTTGAGCAGCCTCCAAACTGAAGCACTGCAGAGGCTTGAGGGCAATGAGAGAGGATTATGGTTAAGGCTTCTTCAGAATTTTTATCTTTTTCATTTGCCTCCTGATCTTTGTTCTGTGTAAATCATGCAAGTCTCTCTGGTGAGAAAATTCTGTAATTTAACAGGAAATACTGTTATTCACAATTATTTGATTTAGCACATTTTAGTTCTTCTATATATTTTTGTCTCTCAGAGCAGAAAGTCTCGGACTTGCCAGCTAGAACAATTCTATACTACTGTGAATTAACCAGAATGCCTTCAGTGTATTTGTCTTTTGAGTAAGAGTTCATGAAATTATGTTGCCTTATGCAATAAATGGCATATTAAACTTTTTTTTTTTAATGAAAACAGGTGATTAAACTGGAGAGTAAATTATATTCCCTCTTTTCCCCCTCAACTGAGCAGCTTTATCATAAACTTCCAAACAAGTTCTAAAGGAAGAGTGAAATCTTGCACCTCTACAGAAAGTTTGTTTCTCCTTTGAGGCGAAACAGTGATTATTTCTTGATTTGGGGATAGTAATTTTGATTTAACTCTATGCAAGTATGTATGTATATAAATGTATAGCACTCCTCCCATTTGCTGTCCCAGTAAATGCTTTTTATAAACTTCAGGGCTGATGATGTTGATTGGAGAGAATACAGGCTCTTTCTTAATCCTCTTGCATTATTCTAGGTTGTCAGTTGAATAAGTCCTTCTACGAAGATGTTTATTTACATACACTCTTCTGAGACTGGAAATTACGTTTTTAATCCGCCAACCACTTTTCCACTGTCTTAAGAAACAAATTGAGAACATGGACTCATGCAGAAAAAACATTTAGCTAACCAGCTTGTTGGAAATTAAGAAATAAAAAGTTTCTGTATTAATAATCAAATAGAAGAAATAGAAATCTGAACTACTTGTTCTTCATGGGAAGAGCCTGGTAATGACTGTTGTTCTGCACTGTGGTGTGGTGTGAGGTAAGAGAGTGATAGTGCAGGCTTCTTTCTGGCTCTCAAAGAGAGAGGCCCAATGACAAATGGCTTAATAAAATAGCACTTTTATTAAGGTAGAGTAGCCCTGAAATCTTACATTCTTTCTGATGTTGGGAACTGCAGGATTAGATGGACCCTAGATGGATTTTCCCATGGCATGCTGCACAGACTGTCTGTAAGAGAAGGTTTTCCTTTATGGTTCTTTGAGCTACTCTACATTTTTTGGTTTTGTTTTACGAGAAACCAACCCTATTCATAAAGGATTCTCTCATCATCTTTCTGTGCTTTTAAGACAAAGGCAAAACCACGCAGGTGATATAATCACTGGTACTGAGTGGGAGCTGCAGGCAGGCTTCTCTGACACAAAGAGTTGCTCAGGTTCATCCACAGAGGAGGGATTTGTACAGCACAGCTGATCCTGAAGCCAGGCTGGACAGGCAGCACAGGGCTGCACCTGCTTAGGGCCACTGGTATGTGGGCACTCACTCCTCTCTGGACAGTGTTTCCCCAAGAAACACTAGAACATGTTCACTATGTTTCCCTATGTTCACTATAACCTGACTGTGCTGCCAGGAAGAAGGATAATGTAACTGCAATCAAGCTTTCTTTACTATAATGTAAAAATTTGATAATTTCCTAATCTATTAGTTTCTTGTTTCCAAAAATTTATGAATGAAAACCACTTACTCTTTATTATTTTTTGCTAAAACATGTAGTTTAAACATCTGAAATGAGATGAAGCATTTTGATGGCTTGATCAGAATGAGATTTCCTTTCAAAGCAGTTTTGACTTTTCATCCTTATGTGTAATGGAGAATATAGTTAAAAAACAATTCTGTGAGGGAACCATTTCATCTTGTGATGAAAGGCCTCATTTCAGCTGTAGATGTTCTGTTCTTCTTTTGATGGAGAAGAACAATTAGAAAAATTAATTGCAAAATAGCCATTATTGTATATCAAGCACAAAAGATAAAATATCTGCTTTGGAAATTCCTTAAGCTGTAGAGTGATGAAAGCTGAGGGGGTCTAATAGGGAATATATCACTGTATTCTTTTTTTTTTTTTTTATTGTTTTACCCTTGTAAATTGCTTCTGGCCACTGACAAAGAGAGGGCATTGAACTAAATTGGATCCTTCAGCTGACCCTGAATGGCCATTCATGTTCTGAGTTAATGGAAATGACATAGATGTGGCTTGGTTCAGGCTTAGATTAAAGAATTAAACTGTTCTATAATTCTTCTTCTCAAATTCTTTTTACAGCACCCTGGCCATTGGGTAAAAGATTTTCTTATAGGAACAAGGGCCAAAGGGTCAAAGAATATCACAGGGTTTGAAAACTGCAAATAGGAAAACAGCTGCTTTAAACTCAGTTATTTCTTGCATTGCTGTTTTATTTATCTATTTATATAATCAAATGTCATAATCTACAAGGTGCTGAGAACTTATGTCAGCTTCAAAACACTTAATAAGCATTTCAATGGAAGATGCATAAATGCTGCAGCACCTGTGAATGCTGAATACCTCACAAGATTTAGTGCTATTCAATTGATCCAAAACCAGTGTTAATCAGAGACTTGGATTTGACATGAGAGAACTTGGCATCAATCTTTTGTGTGAACATCTCTAGCAATATATTAACCAGGAGAATAGGGTTTAAAACAAATTTATCAGAGACTGCTGCAATATTCATATTGTTGAGATACGGCAGAAAAAAAGCCCCCAACAATAGAGTTTTATTTCATTTTTTTAAGCACAGCTTCATCAGTGAAATAGTAAGATAAGTGACTCCAACTTCTAATGTAACTGCTTTATTTTATCTATGGATTATCAAGAGGAAACTCTTTATGGAAAGCAAATAATATAGTATCTTCTCTTGTACAGAGGTTGAGTCACATGTGAGAACTTCTCCAAATGCTTTAAAAAAAGAAAATTGATCATAATCAATACTGTGATAGAGAATTTGCTTAGATTTTTTTATACATAAAAAGCAAATAAGTTGTCTTACTTTTTCCTTAGCTTAAAAGTCTTAACTCACAGAAGCTTTCAGGCAACCTTGAAAGGACATCACACATCAGAGAACATGACAGCCAGAGCTGATGTAACTAATTTTGGGCTGGTATAACAGTGCTATTTTAGAGTAATAAATGATTTGTCTTTTAGTTGATCTGTTTACTAAAATAGTTGGTGAAAAATGTGCCATGTATTATATCTCTTCCTTATCCTGCTAGTATAAAGGACTTATAAACTGCTAATTCTGCCTATAGTTTTTGGGATTGTCTTACTTAACTATATTAGGATAAGGTCATCTGTGTTATAAATGGATATAAAGAAGAAATGTACAGTCCTCTAACAATGATTTGTCAAACAATCTGATAAAATGAATGACTAAAACCTATATATACCAAGGACATGATGGTTGTTCTATGCACTCCTCTGCTTGCTTGCTTTTTCACATTAAAATCCATCACTCTCAGTGAGAAAGTCCACGCTTCATTAGGCTCCTCCCATACTAATGACCATTAGCTTTTTTTTTTCTTTTATTGAAAAACAAATACATTTACATTTAAATTTCTCTTCAGGAATGACCATATTCTGAAAGTCCTAGAAGAAGAACTGAAGATCAGATTTTTATTCTCAGGTTTTAATCCATTTCACAGCATGTTACAGCTTTGTTGACATGGATGCACAACTCACTTTATGCATATTCACAAATGTTTCTTGTAAGGAAGTAGCTTAGAAAACAGTAATCATGTGACATGCATAAAGTAGATTTATGGATAAACACAAATCTTTATCCTCATTGCTTTAGATACAATATTGATTAAAAATATAATTAAATAAAAAATTTTGGTGGCATTTACTCTTACAGGAACTTGCCAGACATTTTAGGTCTGATTTCTTTTCTCTCTGATAAATATCTTTTCCCTTAATTAATTAATTAATTAATTATTCCGATTTTTCTATGTTCCTCTTGAATCACACGCTTGAAGAAGAAAAGGGGTAGAATTCAGGGATGTCTAGGTATGATCCTAACTGAGATGATCAAATATATATGACCACTTTCTGGAGTGTTAAATCACTTTCAGGACTTGTTCTCTTTTTCAACACAGTCTCAGATGCAAAAAAAATCTGCACGTGCACATGAAAATATGTGTTCATTTTTGACTTGAATCCCATTCCAGGACAACAAAATGGATTGACCATTGTATCAGACCTGTGTATTTTGGTTTCTTCTTCATCTTTGGGGTACTGTACTCAATAGTTATCTAATGCAGTTAATTGTTCCTTATTCAATTTTAGGATTCTTTCTCCAAACTCTTCTTCCTAATTGCAGTGTCCACTCAGAAAGAGTGACAGTATCCTTCTCAGGAGAAAGTACACAAAATCTAAGGTAAACATGTCACCTCATAACTCAAATTCATGCACCCATATTCCCATAGTGATCTGTACATATTTTTGAAGAGTTTATACTCTTTAAGGTATAACCTCTGCAAGAAAGTGTTTTGGTGTTTGTTTGTTTGTTTGTTTTTGTATTTAAAGCTGGGTGAATATTTCTATGCTAATTGAATAGAAAGAGGGAAACAATACAAAATTCACAGCTTGGTGTTTGTCTGTCCTTGTTATGGACAAGGACTTGCATTTAGCAGTCACTGAAATTTGTAGCTAAAATTATATTCAAAAATACAAATACTGCTAGTAAAAAAGAAATAGAGGAATATTATGGACTTGTACTTCAAAGTAGAGAAATGAAATGAGAGAATCTATGACAAATAGAACTAAAGACATAAGTGTAGTGAACGCTATATCATATGATAAAAAGGTGACTAGAGACTGTAGACTGTACTTATTGATATCACACATAAAGAAAAAAAAGGAAAACAATCATTTTTCATTGGAATACGTTTTTTCTAAGCAGCAGTGTAGATAAAATGTTGGATAAGTTTCATTTCTGCACATGTTTGGGCTTGGAGGCAAAGCCCACCTCAGCAACTGAAAGGTTTTCATTTTCTTCATTTGGCTTTTAGATCAGGTTTCTAGTTATGTCTTACAGTATATAATCTACCATTTCTATGTCATTAGTTCATCACTTTAAAATAACTCATTCTAATGAGTACTGCATTGTTGAATTTTTTCACACATGAAATCTGAAGTAAAAGTTTTCCCCTGCTTTCCTTGTTGAGAAGGTAGGCAACTCTTTTATGATGGACTCGTGGAAATGTTAATGAAAGAGCTGAAAATATATATATTTTAATATTAAATGTTTCATGGAACAGTTTACTTACTTTATGTAATCCACTTTAAAACTCATGTCTCAGATGTCAGTTTAGGACATATAAATGTGTAAAAAATGCAATTACTCCTCAGGGCTGAGGCAAACTCTGATACTTAGAGGCTGTGCAAGCTTCTGAGACTAGATACCGTGACGATTTTGTAGGCATCTCATTAACGGATAGTAGCACTGCAGCATGCTCTCCTTTACTTATTTATTGAGAAGATAATGGGAAATAACTGGTTTCTGTGTGAAGTCATAAATAATATGACAGAGGGATATTAAATGCACTGAGATGTGACAGAGAAGCTAAAAACTTGTGGGGTTTAGTATTTTATGGTACCAGTTTCCTTTTACCAGTACATGTAAAACCAACAGATATGTTTTAGTGGCTGTTGTCAACAATTATCAAGTTCATAAGCTAACTACTGAAATGCAGGTGTTTTAAATCAGAAACAGTATCTCAGTCTTTCTATTTTGCAGTAACACTCACAAGCTACTAAAGAATATCTTTTTCTTTTGCTTCTTTAGGCCTTCATCCTTTTTTTTTCTTTCTTTTTTTTTTTTTTTTCCTGAGGTAGCAATAGTCTTGCTCCATTTTCTTGATATGAAACACTGGTTAGACAATACATGAACATTTCTGACATTCATTCTGTGCATCTTTTGTTCTTTGAACTACTCCCAAGTCCACCTGCTTTCTCAGTACTTTGCATACTCAATTAAGACAAAGTCTAGCTTTTTTTTTTCCCCCTTTCTTTGTACATGCACACACATGTGTGGCTGAACTGAAGAGGGAAAAAAATATATATATCAATTTTAGGGTTTCATTCCAGGTTAAGGAAGCAGTATCCCTTCTTTTCAATCAGAGTTACTGTGCAGTATATGGTGAATTTCCTTAGGTGACTGAAAAAGTAGCAGTCTCCTTGGATATGTGGGTTAGTCTCAGGAGTGTTTCTGAATATCATGACCCCATGATTCATTAGCCTCGGTTTGATTCAGTTTTTATTGTGAAGCTGGTATTGAAGACAGTAACGCAACTGGTTCTGCTTAGGCCTGTATACAGTGTCTAACTTCACGTCACCCAAGCACCTATCTTCTAAATGTCCTCCTACAAACTGAGCAAAGTATATTTTCCTTCAAAAGTAGGAACTCCTCCAAGTGTAGTGTTTTAAGTATTGTTACAGCAGGCAAGTGTTGAGGTCACCAGTGTGTGAACCTATGACACCACCCCAGTGTGAATTTTGTCTATGCAAACTAATGTATACTTTTATAAAATCCATTACTACAGTATCTAAAGACTACACTCATCTTCTGAAGCATAATCTTTTTTATTGGAGGAGATACAAGCATCCTTACTTGGGTTACCAAACCTTGCTGATTTCTTATCTCATATATATCAGTGCTACAGCAGGGTAAATGAATTGTTTCAGGACAAGTTTACACTAATGTGAAAACAGAATGATGCCTGACCTGCTGTGCTGAGCTCTACCAGCAAAGTACATTTTAAATTCTTTTGAAGTAGTGGGATACAGGAAACAGGTGAGGCAATTCAAACGACATGAATAAACAAATCTAAGGGTAGAAACAATTTACAATCAGCCATTCCAACTATTATATGATACTTACTATTGGAACTTTAAATTTCTCTTCAGGGTCAGCAGTGCCATAGTGGAAAGGGCACTGAGACTTTTTTACTGAGCAAGAGAGTATTGACTTGGAATTACCAGGAAAGGGTTACTTGAAAAGGAGTTACCATGGAATGGTTGAGTTTGAAAGGGCCTCTGGAGGTCATCTGGTCCAATTCCTTGTTCAAGCAGGGCCACCTAGAGCACGTTGCACCTGTACTATATCTGTGAAATGCAGAGTTTCATCCCTGATTGTTCAAATAACTGAAAAGCCACTGGATAAAATGTCACATAGTTCTGGAAAAAAAAGTACTGTAGACATTTTTTTCTCATAAATTTTAGAATATTACAGAATTCTTGATATGGAAGCGTAGCAGATGAGATGCTCATTTTGTGATCATTTATAGCAAAAATGAGATCACTTTATTGTTCCTGAATTACTTGTCAATTTCTGCTACCTGCCCTGGTAAGGCCTCACCTGGAGTCCAGTTCTGGGCTCCCCGGTACAAAAAAGACAGGGATCTCCTGGAAAGAGTTCAGGGGAGGGCTACATAGATGATAAAGGGCCTGGAGCACCTCTCTTATGAGGAAAGAGCTCATGAGACCTGGGTCTGTTCAGTCTTGAAAAAAGAAGACTCAGATTTATAGATCTACATCTATAAATATATAAGATGATGGAGGCAAAGGGGTGAGGCTGAGCTCTTCCCTGCAGTGTGTGCTGATAGGGTGAGGGGAAATGGTCACAAACTGATGTGTATAAAGTTCTGCACAAATGTGCATGGGAACTTCTTCACAATGCAGTGACGGAGCACTGGCACAGGCTGCCCCGAGNGGCACAGGCTGCACAGAGAGGGGGTGGAGTCTCCTTTTCTGTAGACGTTCAAGATCCGCCTGGACGCCTACCTGTGCAACCTGGGCTAGGGAGCTCCTTTGGCAGGGGGTTGGAGTCAATGATCTCTGGAGTTCCCTTCTACTCCCTAAGATTCTGTGATTCATCAGAACTAATTTTTTTGCTCTGAGTCAACTGTGTTTCCTGCTGTTACAGTATCTGTGCTTTTTCTCCTTGCCTCTGTGGGCACCTAGAAAGGAGAGAGGTAAAATAGCTGTGTGTATATGTATATATGTATATGTATAGTATACAGTTTGCAGCTGTATTGCCACAGGCATTTGATATATCTCATTGTCACGCTCCAATATTAAGGAGGGAGACGAGGTTCTTAGATTATGTGTATACCCAGCGTGAGATTAATAAGCAATGGTTCAAATGTTGGTCCGACCAGTTTATTACAAATATTGACCTGGGAGGTGGGGAAGGGAAAGATGGACACTGTTACCAATAAGGGTGATGGGGAAGGGAAGGCGAGCGATAGGAAAGATAGGAAAGAAGCAAAGGGTTAGTACAACGCAGGGAAAGTCACCAGCCAGGANTGCAAACTAATGTATATTTTTATAAAATCCATTACTACAGTATCTAAAGACTACACTCATCTTCTGAAGCATAATCTTTTTTATTGGAGGAGATACAAGTATCCTTACTTGGGTTACCAAACCTTGCTGATTTCTTATCTCATATATATCAGTGCTACAGCAGGGTAAATGAATTGTTTCAGGACAAGTTTACACTAATGTGAAAACAGAATGATGCCTGACCTGCTGTGCTGAGCTCTACCAGCAAAGTACATTTTAAATTCTTTTGAAGTAGTGGGATACAGGAAACAGGTGAGGCAATTCAAACGACATGAATAAACAAATCTAAGGGTAGAAACAATTTACAATCAGCCATTCCAACTATTATATGATACTTACTATTGGAACTTTAAATTTCTCTTCAGGGTCAGCAGTGCCATAGTGGAAAGGGCACTGAGACTTTTTTACTGAGCAAGAGAGTATTGACTTGGAATTACCAGGAAAGGGTTACTTGAAAAGGAGTTACCATGGAATGGTTGAGTTTGAAAGGGCCTCTGGAGGTCATCTGGTCCAATTCCTTGTTCAAGCAGGGCCACCTAGAGCACGTTGCACCTGTACTATATCTGTGAAATGCAGAGTTTCATCCCTGATTGTTCAAATAACTGAAAAGCCACTGGATAAAATGTCACATAGTTCTGGAAAAAAAAGTACTGTAGACATTTTTTTCTCATAAATTTTAGAATATTACAGAATTCTTGATATGGAAGCGTAGCAGATGAGATGCTCATTTTGTGATCATTTATAGCAAAAATGAGATCACTTTATTGTTCCTGAATTACTTGTCAATTTCTGCTACCTGCCCTGGTAAGGCCTCACCTGGAGTCCAGTTCTGGGCTCCCCGGTACAAAAAAGACAGGGATCTCCTGGAAAGAGTTCAGGGGAGGGCTACATAGATGATAAAGGGCCTGGAGCACCTCTCTTATGAGGAAAGAGCTCATGAGACCTGGGTCTGTTCAGTCTTGAAAAAAGAAGACTCAGATTTATAGATCTACATCTATAAATATATAAGATGATGGAGGCAAAGGGGTGAGGCTGAGCTCTTCCCTGCAGTGTGTGCTGATAGGGTGAGGGGAAATGGTCACAAACTGATGTGTATAAAGTTCTGCACAAATGTGCATGGGAACTTCTTCACAATGCAGTGACGGAGCACTGGCACAGGCTGCACAGAGAGGGGGTGGAGTCTCCTTTTCTGTAGACGTTCAAGATCCGCCTGGACGCCTACCTGTGCAACCTGGGCTAGGGAGCTCCTTTGGCAGGGGGTTGGAGTCAATGATCTCTGGAGTTCCCTTCTACTCCCTAAGATTCTGTGATTCATCAGAACTAATTTTTTTGCTCTGAGTCAACTGTGTTTCCTGCTGTTACAGTATCTGTGCTTTTTCTCCTTGCCTCTGTGGGCACCTAGAAAGGAGAGAGGTAAAATAGCTGTGTGTATATGTATATATGTATATGTATAGTATACAGTTTGCAGCTGTATTGCCACAGGCATTTGATATATCTCATTGTCACGCTCCAATATTAAGGAGGGAGACGAGGTTCTTAGATTATGTGTATACCCAGCGTGAGATTAATAAGCAATGGTTCAAATGTTGGTCCGACCAGTTTATTACAAATATTGACCTGGGAGGTGGGGAAGGGAAAGATGGACACTGTTACCAATAAGGGTGATGGGGAAGGGAAGGCGAGCGATAGGAAAGATAGGAAAGAAGCAAAGGGTTAGTACAACGCAGGGAAAGTCACCAGCCAGGATCCTAAGGGTAGTCCAGTTTACAGCAGCTCCGACGGTCCGATGCGGAAGAGCAAGGGTGGCAGAAGCGGTGAGAACAGCAGCAGCGACGGGCAGCCTTGAGCAGCAAGCAGTTGTCCTGGAGAAGTGGCACTGGGTCAGCAGAGGAACAGCGTCAGTCAACACCGGAGAAGCAGCGAGGGGTCAGTGATCAGCTCTAGAGGTCTCTCGTAAGAGAAGGCCTCTCCAGGAAGCAGCAAACAATGATCAGCTCGTGAGGGTTCAGATGGTAGAACACCTCGAAGGAGTGGTGAGGTCCAGGAGAAAGCAGCATGTCTCAGGCAGCAGGC
>VXAB01008332.1:35811-67972 GCA_013399175.1 Odontophorus gujanensis | reverse complement strand
GATCAGCTCGTGAGGGTTCAGATGGTAGAACACCTCGAAGGAGTGGTGAGGTCCAGGAGAAAGCAGCATGTCTCAGGCAGCAGGCCCAGGAGGGAGTTCAGCAGCAGGGAATCAGCTCATGAGGTTTCCAATGGAAGAACACCAACAATCTCATGGAGGTCGATCCCTCTTTTCTCCTCCATTTCTCTTGCCTGTGTGGCAAATCCCTTGCTAGTGTGCCAGGCAAGCATCTCCTGAGATGGCTTTCTCCCCACGGAGATGAGTACTGCACAAAAGAGTGTTAAGCGGCCACTGAGCTGCAGCTTATCTCTCCTTCTTTGCCCCAGGACATGCCCATCTGCTTGTCCCTTAGACAAAGGATTTTGCAACTCTTGCCCAGGACTTGCTTGGACATGTTCGGACATGTTCATCAGTAAACTTTGAGGCAATGGTATAAAATAATAGTCTCTTACACTCACCAAGCATAGAATTACTAAGAATTTACATTTCAGATCGTCCTTCAGGGAAAAAAAAAGACAAAAAACCCCCTCAAAATCCAATTGAATGCTTCTCTTAAAATGTCAGTTCTCCATTGTGAAGAAGCTGTGGCCTTCTCACATGAAACGTTCTACTATTTGAAGAGTTACCAGGAAGTTATTTCTCAAAGCAACTATTTTTGTAATAAATTAAAAGATCGAGGATGAAGCCTGGGAGCCTAATTTTGATACTATGTTTATGTCAGTGTACCTCTTCTTGGACTGACTGGAAGGTTGATGAGACGGAGAGTTTGTAATGGATTATTTCTATCTGCAACCTGTTCAATTAACCAGCCACACAGAGATAATGGAGGATAATAAATAAAGGTCTTTGTCTGGAGTTGCAAGTAAACGAGGTAATAGGCAGGATCACTGCCATATTTTGCAACAAGTGGTTTGTGGTAGAATAATTCTGCATGCATTCATTACTTTCTATGTTTAATACTGTAGAAAGCAGTTTCACCAGTATTTCCAAATACAAAGGTTCAAAAAGAATGAGCCTAACATGCTTTGGTAAATGCTTGGTAATTTTTTTCTTGAAAATAATAAAGAATATACATTAAAATACTGTATTAAAATTGTAATTATCAAAAGTAGTAGAGGTAATTAATCCTATAAAGTATTAGATGTATTTTTATTATATGCTTTACCTCTTTCTTTTGAATTAGCTGTTATAGACCCAGATACCCAATATTCATATTTCTGTGTAGCTTAAT
Organism: Odontophorus gujanensis; assembly: GCA_013399175.1. Taxonomy (NCBI): domain Eukaryota; kingdom Metazoa; phylum Chordata; class Aves; order Galliformes; family Odontophoridae; genus Odontophorus; species Odontophorus gujanensis. Next base: position 66,741 of record VXAB01008332.1, on the reverse strand, counting down.
CCCAACTCTTTGGTGCAGCCACAGGTCTTGTATAAATTGACTGGAAAAAAAAAAAATTAACAAACTTTTATACGACAGGTTTTACTGTGACTAAAAAGGCATGAAGTCAAAGCATCTCAAGCATTTGCTTCTTCAAAACCAGAGATGAATTTTTTCCAGTATACATGATGTATAGAAGTGCAATAAACACTTCTCAACTGTGAACCACTTTATCCAGAGAACTGTAATCTTATAAGAGTTAACTTAAAAGTCAATAAAAGTGAATGCTACTCTAACATTTTCTGTTTGTTTTTTTTTCTTTTTTTAAAACACAAATTGAGCATAAAGAGTTGAACATTGCAATTAGACTTCTCAGCCAACTAGTGGGATCTGATTATCAGGCAATGTATCATTGTGAGTCCCTGTTTTTTTCCTACTGCAACTTTTGTACGTAATGTAAATACTTATTGGAAAAAGGCTCTAATTATGAAGGTTTCCTCTTTGTCTTTGTATTACAATAAGCAACTGCATGCAACAGGACAGAACTGTTCCATCAGAAGAGCCTGACACCTCGTACTCTGTCAGGCGGAGGACACATCCTCAACATTTCACAGAAGCTTAACCTAAAGGGTATTCTCATACCATCCTGTCCTTGCAAATATTACCTTCTAGAATACAAATTTGCAGTATGCTTTTTTTCAAATATAGTCTGCTTATTATGTATTTCTCCTTCTATATGCAATTCATTTTCCTATATTGTATCATATCTTTGCAAAGATATCTATACTTTGCAAAGCATCTAAGGCCTTTGCTAACTATTACTTGAAAAGCTTGTAGTTACCCAGGCATCTAGCTTCAGAAGATGACACAGTTACACATCTCACTCTTTCCGAGACAAGGTATGAGATATCTGAAAGCTAATTTAGAGTATGATTTAATATTTCTTCCCTACACACTTTTTAGGACCTATTAAAATGTACTCTGTATACATTTCATTTATAACAAATATTCTCCTATTGTGTGTGGAACTATGTGTTTGTTTACATGTGTATGTTCAAATTGTATAAATGTATTATCATATAAATAAGAGATATATGCACTTACACTATATATTCTAGCAGCACACCATACATATTCTTCAGAATGTTCAAAAGCATTCAGATTTTGGAATGAGCTACAGCTCATTCTTTTTCTAACTGCATGCTATTTTTGTCTGCTACAGAAATGTCTCATTTTTCTGAGTATTTTATTTTTGCCTCACTTAATTTCAGTAAGATTTCTTGCATATTTAAGCATTCAAAATGTAAGGATTGCTGTTTCTAGATTCTGACTCAGACATTAGCTAAATAGTAACATCTCTACCTTGGATCTCTCTCTTTTATTTTAAACTGGCAGGGAGCCCAGGAGTTTTCTTCATCGAAGGCATGTTCACAATTTTTAGCCTACTTTCATGCTAATTTGATCTTGTAATCACAAAATTAATCAAAATCTTTTCCATTGTTTAAAACTGAAGATAACATTAAAAAAATCATTTTAGAACATATGGAATATAAATTAAGCTGATTATTAATGACAGAAAAATAGTTTAAGTTGTGTCTTGTAGGCAAGTGGTGGCTACATTAGTAGCTTATTCAAAGCTCATTAAGTATTCTGTTGACTTCAGAGAGTTATGGATTGAGCCTCAGTAAAGAATCCTGACTAGAAAAAGACCTCAGAAGAGAGGAAAAATGAGGTAGCTTTAGAAGTATAAGTTGAAGCACAGTTCAATCTTCAGCCATAGTAATGATTAGGTACGGGAAAAATATGTAAAAGAAATAGAGAAAATGCTTGATAAAGGAGGGTTTATTGTTCTGCTTTTTCTTTTAAAATTATCTTGTTCTTGTTGATAGTATACTGTAAAATAAAAATTTCAAGAAATGCTTTTTTTCAAAGGTAGTCTACCTTCCTCCTTTTGTATCCAGGTTGTTGATTCTATGGCATTCTGTGCAAAATCAAAATCAGGACTATATGAAGCTGACTAGAAATTCAGTTCTGGGAAATTCAAAAGAGAAGCCGTGTCAGGTAGTATAATATTCCTAAATGGTGAGGAAAATGAACAGAATAATTTCAGAATAAGAGTTCAAGACCTGGGGGTGCAGCTGAACATTAAAGTCCCCGAATAAGCTTTTTTTCATTAGGTCATGAAAGATCTGAGGAATTTGCTGTTTACCTTCCCATACTAGGGAAGTTGAGGACAGCAAACTCATTGCACAGTGGGACACCAAGGTAACAAGGAGGAAGATGTCACCAGGGGTTGCTCTTGCTCACCGTGGTCAATGTCTGGTGCTTTGTATGTGGGTGTAAGTTCAGTCTTGGGAAGACGTTGAGCTTAGTTTGGGGTTATAGAAGACCTTAAATATGCATTGGAGGAAATAGGGTGGAAATATTGTTTATTAAACTGATGTTAATACAGAAGAGAAAGAATGTATATAACGTGATTACATGTCGAATTGCATGTCAAATAAGTGGCTGACCAAGACAATGTCTAAGCTAAAAATGTAATGATTATTTTTATGATTCTATTTAAATATAGCAAAATTTTTCGTGGTTCTGAATTTTAACCTATGCTGCCATAAAATCTGTGGAGAAAAACATTTCATAATTTCCTCTGTCATTTTTAGAATCTATGATTGTGAATGTTTTAATGTTTTATTAATCCTAGCCTTTGTCCTATATTAAAAGACTTCATAGTTCTTAGGAACTCAACTTTTTATCCAGAAATTCCCTACATTGTGCAGTTTCTCATGTTATGGAAGTTTAAAAATATAGTTGTGTTTAAGGGCGACTTGTGCTTGGAAAATCCTTGAAATAAAAAATAGTTTATTCTTGGCAAGTACAAAGGAAAGCTATCTGCCTCATAAAATCCCTGAACTGAAAATAAATGGAAGCTGAGACAGAAGTAAGGGAAAACATCAAATATATTTCTTTTGTTTTTCTCTATTTTCTCTGCATTTGGTGATAACTACAGATCTGGGCCTAGACACATCTTTGTTGTGACATATCTTGTGAATTCTTATGTTCCAAAATTCTTATGTCACTTCAAAACCAGTGGAGCATGAGGTTGCTGTATTTTGCGTAGATGCATCTTATGTGCTATGAAAATGAAGATTCCAAAATTCCAGAAATGTCCCCGATGTCACTGCTTTTTGAGTCATCAGGATTTCACTGAACTAGCAAAATATTAGGAATTCAACATGTCATCATCACATCATCTCACCATAAATACCATATTAACATAAAATTTTGCCAGGAAATTTCCAATTAGCATTATATGTCTTACTTTCTGCATACTTAGTCTGAGGAATTTTTTTTTATTATTATTATTTGAATAAATAATGTGTGTGGCATTTCTTCTTCAATTCAAAAAGTTAAAAGTAATATTGGGCAGAAAAATGGGTGGATATTGCAGTGAAAAATGATTCGAGATTATCCACTGTTGCATTCAGTACTCAGCACTGGTGAGGCTACACCTCGAGTACTGTGTTCAGTTTTGGGCTCCTCACTACAAGAAAGACATCAAGGCCCTGGAGCATGCTCAGAGGATGGCAACAAAGCTGGTGAGGGGTCTGGAGAACAAGCCATATTAGGAGTGGCTGAGGGAACTGGGATTATTTAGTTTGGAGAAGGGGAGGCTCAGAGATGACCTTATTTCTCTCTGCAACTGCCTGAAGGGTAGTTGTGGTGAGGTTAGGGTTGGCATCTTGTCCCACATAACTAGTGATAGGACTAGAAGGAATGGTCTCATGTTGTGCCAGTGGAGATTCACGTTGAATGCTAGGAAAATGTTCTCCAAAAGAGTAGTCAGGCAATGGAATGGGCCTGAAGGTGATCGAGAAACATTTAGATGTTGGAATAAAGGACCTAGTTTAGTGGGGAAGTATTGGTGATAGGTGGATAGCTGGACTGGATGAACTTAGAGGTCTTTCCCAACCTTGATGACTCTATGATTCTGTGACTGCTTCTAGTGATTTATTTGAAATGACTGAAGAAAGATGCAGAAAATGTCTTAAAATTAAATAGCTTCCACGGGATACTGGGAATGTGTGTCTAACTTTTTTTATTATTACTATTATCTATAGGACTGTGTAAACTAAAAGTTAATGGTTTTGATCTTAAAGCTGGCAACTATCAGAAGACTTTTAAGAATTTAAAGCTATTATATTATTAGAAAACTGGCATCTTAGAACTCTTGACAGACCAGATAATGAATAAATAAGTAACTTTTCATGGCACAATTTTGTTCAAAGTATTTGCAATTTTTTAGTTGAAGAAACACATCACATAGATACAAATTAAATGTTTTAAAGACTATCAAGTAATTATCAGACAATATGTAAGACTCCTGATTCTTTATAAATCCTGCTTGCTCAGTATGCTCTGTATTTCTCCCAGAGTGACCAAAAAAAAAAAAGAAAGGTTAATGTTTTTAAGTCTAAGCTTTAGTTCATGAAAAATCTGAACTGTCTTTTGTGACATTGCTATACCAGACTCTCTGGCAGCCATCATGCCATGTCTGGGCCATAGATTTTAACAACATTGTTAGCAGTCTCCTAGTCATGAGTACAGAAATAAATTTTCTATCATTAGTCTCAATGTAGAGGATTAGAGCCTTACTACACTACGTTTTATTTTTGAAAAAAAATCACAACATTTCAGGTGAGCTTGAAAGGGGCTTCTGGAGATCTTGCTCCTAAACCCTCTGCTCTGGGGGTCACCAAGATCAGGCTGCTCAAGGTTGTGTCCAGCTAAGGATGGAGGCTGCACAGCCTCTCTTGACCACCTGTTCTAGATTTTGACCACTCCCACAATGAATTTTTCTTTTTATTATGCTTACATGGAATTTTCTGTATTTTAATTTCTGCCCATTGCCTCTTTACCTGTCTCTAGATACCACTGTGACAAGTCTGGCTACATATTCTTAACATCTGCACTTCTATTCAGGTATTTGTACATGTGGAGAAGGTCCCCTTGAGCCTTCACTTTTCCAGGCTGAACAGTCTTATCTCTTCTAAGTCTTTTCACATAACCAATAAACTCAAAGATCTTAATCATTTTTGTGACTCTTCACTGGACTTGCCCCAGTACATACATTCCCTTTTACACAGAAGAGCCCAGTGCTGGACCCTTATTTGTGGCCTCTTGAATGTGGAGAAAAGTAGATCCTACTCTTGACCTGCAGATGATACAGTGTTGTTCTTGGTGCATCCCAGAAGAGGCTGTTGGCCTTCTCTTCTGCTAGGATTCATTGGTGGCTTATGGTCCCCTAGGACCACTCAGGCCTTCTCTGCAAAGGTGCTTCTGAGCTAGTCAGCACTCAGCTTGTACCAGTGCGTATGTTTTTTCCTTCTCAGGTGCAAAATTTGGCATTTCCATTTCTTGAACTCTTTGAGACTCTTTCTGTTTACTTAGGCTGTCAAGGTCACTTCGGCAGTACAATGATTTGTTCTATCAACTACTCTTCATGAGTTTTTATTGTCGATTAATTTGCCAAGGTTATACTTTTTCCTGTCATCTGTGTCATCGCTAGTGACTGGCCTCTATCTAGACTTGTGACATTTCTGCCTTTGAACCCAACAGTTCTTCCAGTTTTTAGCTCACTTCAGTGTTCATTCATCTAGTCTGAACTTCCCCAAGTTGTGCAGAAGAATTTTATGGGAGACAGCACTCAAAGCCATGGTAAAGTCAAGATGAGCAAGATCCCTTCATCCTTTGAGTTTGTCATTTCTTTGTGAAAAGCTTTCAGGTTCTTGTGGCATGATTTTCCTATCATACATTCATGCTGACAATCTCCAGTCAACATTTCTGTCCTTCCTATGTTTGGAAATGCCTTTCAGGAGGTTTCGCTCCACCATCTTTACAAGACTTAAGGTGAGGCTCGTGGATCCTTGCTTTATGCTTCTTGTCCTTTCTGGAATAAGTCTTTTGTTCTGAAGATATAAACAACAGCCTAATTCAGGAGGTTCATTTTAACATACATACACAATTATAATATCCAAATATCTTGTGAAAATCCATATGTATATTTATGCTACTTTAAGGCTTTATTAAATGAGCAAAATAATTTAAAACACTGATAATGTGAGTAGGTGTTGGGTTCATTAGCTTTTTTTGCTTTTATTATCAGTTAATTTTTGAGAGGTGAATTATCACACTGAGATGTGAATGCTATTTTGTAGCACAAAATGCCAGGTAAACATTAAAAGATTCTTTCAAATGATTTTATGAAAACATTTTCTTATCTTTAGTAAGAAATTCCAAAGGAACATATTTTCTGTGTTTCTTCTTGGGCATTTTTAGTGTTGGTGTTCCACTCTCTAGGACTTAATTTTGCTGATGTTTCATAGAATCATAGTGTCATAGAATCCTAGAATGGCCTGGGTTGAAGAGGACCTCAAAGGCCATCGAGTTTCAAGCCCCTTGCCATGAGCAGGGTTGCCAGCCACTAGACCAGGCTGCCCAGAGCCACATCCAGCCTTGCCTTGAATACCTCCAGGGATGGAGCATCCACACCCTCTCTGGGCAACGTGTTCCAGTGCATCACCACCCACTGAGTGGAAAATTTCCTCCTAATGTCTAACCTGAATTTCCCACCTCAGTTTAAAACCATTCCCCCGAGCAGTTTCCAGCTGCTTGGTTTGTTGACTTCGTTCATGCAATGAGGAAGTCCAGCAAAATGTCTTTGACTGTCATCTCTAAAAGCCACTTCCATTGCTCTGATCTCATAGAACAGGAGGAGGATAAGAGGGCTACGTCCATACGTATGTTGTTTCTTTGTGAAGTGCAATAGATGAAGTAGATGCCAATAGATTAGATTTTTAAGTTAAAAATGTTGTGTAATTCATGAGTCCACTCAAAAGAAAAACAGAAATCATGAATGGCCCATGTAGGTAGGAGCAGTATTGTACATACTATCTAGGTGATTTCAGATCTGTGATATCATACTTAGTGGAACTAACTTCTCTGCCAATTCCTTTATCTCTAATTGTCATTCCTGTGTTTATCAGGTGGACAACTTCTTTTTTATACTACTCTATTTTGTTTGTCCTTATTGAGTATTGTATCACTTGCTTGTTTAGAGTAGCTATATTCCATTTCTTGTACAAATAATTTGTAGTTTCTGTTTTTTGTTTTTTGTTTTTCATAGTAATGAGGATCTATTTATTTATTTATTTATTTATGGGGGTGGAGAGAGGGTAGAATTTTTATTTTTTTCTCTTGTTTTGTTCCGAAGTGAAAATAATACCTTTTATCGTATGTCAGTCATAATTCTTTAGCCCAATAGCTTTAGAACAAAGACAACTCTACTTCATAAGCAAATAAATAAATGATCTTACCTTGGTTGCATATTGATAAAAGTGAACATTATATGTAAAACCTTGAAACTCTTTCCTAAGTAATCTTTCATTTCTACAAATGACACAAGTGAAAAACATCATATTTTTAGAAAAGAAGTTACAGAGAAACAATCACCTTCCTCATTTTTCTCTTTAAAAATTTCTCTTTTTCCCTTATCATCTTGGCAGAGATACAGACAATTTAAAAAAAAAAAAAATTCATCCTTTAAATGTCCAGAATGGAACAGTAGTCACAGAACTGCCTTTAAACCAAGTATGAAAATTGTAAAATTAGACATTAAAAAGCATTTCCCTTTTATCCTGCCTTATTCACACTTAATTCAGTAACATAACTTCCACTCAACTTTGATTATATCCAATCCATGAGGATAACGACATGTATGAGCCTTTGGAAGAGAGACAGCTTTAGGTTGCAGTAAGCTCGTTTTAGAAGAAACAACACAATTTTAGTGAAATAAAAATCAGAAAATTAGACATGAATTTTAATAAAAAATCTTCAGGAATGGAAAAATCTCCTTTTCTTTTGGAATATAGGATATGTTAGTGACAGATGTTAAATAATGTGCATATTAATGACTTAAAGTTCAAAGTTAGATAAGATAAATAGAAAACAGAACAGAAAGCTTAAACTATGAACTGATTTTCTATTTTTCTGTTTATTTTCTCAGAATATCAAATATTTTTTCAATATCCCAAACTGTCAATTAGAAATTGATGTTAAGAGAAACACAGCCCTGTAAGCAATGTAGTGATTAGATGGTCTCATCGATACTTCTGTTTTGTATGGAGAAAATTGGAAATAGATTTTAAAGATAATCGTAAAGTATATTTCAAGACAAACAGAATAGACAGTAAACAATAATCTTCCTTCTATATATTCTCAAGTGCTACTAACTCAAGTATTTGAAAACATCAGTTATTTATTTTGCAAAATAAAAATAAAAAAAAAAAAGCCCACAGAGCAAACTGTTTGCTGTAGCATCCTGAAATCAGCTTGAACAACTAGTAGGCAATATGTGGCACTTTTACTCAGGAATCTCACATGAATCATTATGAAACAGTATTAGAATCTGATTATGACAATGTTGGTAGCAAAACCAATTCTTTCTCCTATTTTTTTCTTGTTTCTTTAAAAGAAATATCAGTTCATGTTTTGAGTGAATATTACTACTAGAAATGTACAGAAGTTTATAAAATTTAATCTGCAGAGACAAATTTCACTCTTATTTATTGAGCATTACCTCGCTGGAGTAGTACAGCTCATTGTTTCCTGTACTATGACTGGACACAATTGGATTCCAGACTAACAGTGTCAGTTTCATGATACCATGAAGCTGTGGTCTGTCTCCCTCTTCAGGCCCTGCTGATTTTTTTAATTTCTCTGTCTCTGTAGTAAGTATCAAAACTCATCACGACATGTAAAAATACCAACAAATACTGAGGAATGTTATAAAACTCAAAACTTCCCGTCTATCTACAAAACTTAAGGGCAAAAAGTGATTTACATTTACAAGCCAATAAAAATGACAGATTCCAGATATTGAAAAACAAAAGAAATAGAGGTAATCCAAGTAATTTTGATAATTTCTTTCAGTCAAATTTATTTCATTGAAAAATTGGATTGAAATTATTCTGTGCAGTTTTCATTATGCACAAGAATTCTATAAGGAGAAAATAGGTTATAGAAAGAAGTAGGTCTTTGTTATTGTCCATAAATAGGTTACATAGTGAAATGTGCCCTGAGCTAAACATGTCCCACGTGGCTCTAAGTAGAAGCTTATATTACTACTTTGAAGTTGATTATGTGAATGTCTAAAACACCTCTGGACCTGTCTTGTGCTTGAGTTTAAGTCAGATACTCCCACATAACTGCAAAAAAAGAAGTTGAATCTTCAATGAATCATGTAAAATTTAAAATGGTAGATATGAGACATAAAAGGTTGCACCTACAGTATGTCTAAACGTCCATATTACGTCTTCAAAACTGCAAGCTCAATTAAAACATGTGAAAAAAAGAGATCTGAGAATGCAGAAGAGTGAAAGTAGAGCCAAAAATATTTACAAGTAATGAATGAATTAAGAACTTTGGTACTAAACATGTGCTTTCTGTTGCATTTATAATTTAGTGTGGTTACAAGGCTGAAAACTTACTCATGTTTTAATTTTTAGACGGGAGAGAGCATTTTCATGTTCTGTTTTAGATTTGCTTTGCCGTGAGCACAGCTTGTTCTGATGTCTTGAATATAATGAATTATTTCAGCACTGAGTAGCTAGTTATGTAGACATACAATAAAGATTGCTAGACCAAATAAGATACTGAGAATAAAGATAATAAGATATATATAGATATATATATTTTTTTTTTAATTAAGGGTAATATGAGAGTAATGGCAATGGAGTTCTCTGTATTGATTACATTTGGAACCTATATATTCTCTTACAAAATAATATCTAAGACAGAAGAGAAAACTTGTGTTTTGGATAGATGAATGAATAAGCCATACAAACACTGTTATCATGAAAGAATAAAAGGTTAATGCATCTGTGAAATGCAATTACAACAGTTTTGTAAGAATATCAAAAAAGTGGAATTAAATTCTAGTGACATAGTGTAATTTATATAGCTGTCTTTTTTTTTTTTTTTTTTTTCCAGAGTTCAATTGATGCAAACTTTGTAGGGGAATTAATGCTTAACTTTACTTATTTCCAACGAACTAGATGGAAGAATTTATCAACATGTATTCTCTGAATGGGCATTTCAGTGTTCACTGTGATCAAATCAGTCGCCAGTTAATAGAGTCTCTTTGATATGTTAAATGGGCTATGTGCTCCTGGAATCTTTCACTATGAATGATGTTTTCCAAACCTCAGTCATTCTTGTGGTTATTCCAAGAATTAATCTTCATTCTTCAGCACTGATCTTAAATTATGTGCCCTGGAACTCTACACAGTATTCTTGGAGCTCTCTGTGCAAAGATTAAATTGCAAGTAATATGCGTGTAATTGTGATTCCTATGTATGTATTGGAGAATCACACTGGCTTTTTGTCCACAATGATCAATTGTGTGCTATTTAACTGATTATGTCTTCTGCCATAAATTTTGTTTAACTTCAAGTAATTAAGACAAGGATTAAATCAAACAAGAATAAGAATATTCATGCAGCTGAGCTGACCTTATTGAGGTATTGAGATTTCAGTAGACATAAGGAACTGTGGAAGCATGCTGTCAGTGGCATTGGATGTCAGAACTGTGCCTTAAAACTGTCAGCAGTAGGTTTATTTGAACTTTACAGAAGTTTCATGTAAAAAAATTGGAAAACACTTGCACAAATTCATCACATTTCAGATGCTTATATAAATCAAAATTATTTGCACTTAGGAGAAGCATCACCCTTATTAACGCAACAAATTGGGAAGCACCTTTATATTGCATGCAAGACTGAGCAAGTGTTTATTGGAATCTGATACTCCTTGAAGAAGGATGCCATCTTTGTCAAGAGAGGGAATTTTGTTGAGCAGGAAATGCAGAATGGATTTTATAGTAACTTCAAAGGAAAATTTACAGTTGCTTCTGTTGCTTTTAGTTGGGTAAATATCCACTTTCCACTGCAACAAGATATTTTAATGAGATGATACAGCATTATATCTCTCATATCTAAATACAGTAATTACAGTAAGATTTATACCCACTATTAAAGAAAAAAACTGAGAAAGAAGACTGCTATTTTGTGAATAGAAAGATTTGATAAATGAATCTGATTAGAGATTGCATGGATAGAAGTGTGTCAGAGGTACTTAGTCATCTGTATGTAGGACTAAAACAGATAACAAAAAAATTGTTACAATAAATATGCCAAAAATCGATCTGGATTTATACAGATACACACAGTGCACTGGTTGTTCCTGTTTCCACTGAAAGTAGTGCCGAATACATTCAGAGTTTTTTGGGATGAGGATTACAACCAAAATCTCACATATTAGAAATACATTAATAAGAAGGAAGTTTAGGTCTTCTTAAATTGCAGCCTGGCAAAATCAAAGCGTGTATCAAGAAAAACAGGAACATGTGTTTGTTGAATGTATACACATATATTAGATAGTAATCTCAATTCCTGTTCATCAGAAAAAAAATGCATGTAATATAAAGAATTATATAAATAATGGATGATTTAAAGGACACAACACATACCAGAAATCACAAGGGGACGTTTAGGCTGTTATTGTATAAAATGGTTAGTACATTCTTTGGCACTCTGAGGCCACTGGAAAAATATGAAGTCTCTGTAGCAAGTCCAGGTTCCCCTATCATCGTTTTCTTAACTTCATTGTAGGTGATAAGGGCACTCCTGATAGGAGTTTGGTACCACATGAGTATTTTTACCCATTCTCTCAAATTATTTACTTTCTAGTTTCTGGGCAATTCTATACAGCTGTTTTTGAGCTTTTGGTTTCAGTTTTCAGTGACTGGTCATTTCTAAGCTTCTTATGCTTTCCCTAAGTCAAATTGATATCCTTAGGAAATTGCTTTTTTTCGTAGTTTGTCTGCTTAAATAATTTTAATCTTTGAGGTAGATTTCATGCTTGGGAAGTTCTTGTTTATTTGCTTAAGTGTTTGTTATGATGAGACAGTATTCAGAATTCCGTCTCCCACAGAGACCCTCCACAATACTCCAGTGTTGAAGATCCTAAGCACAGACAAGATCCTAGCAGATATTTGTCTTCTGGATGAGAAAGCTGAAGGCAGGCCATTTTTGTACGTTTCTTTCGTTGGCAGGAGATCAAAGCTGATCCTTATGTTCCCTCATCACCTCTAGTTCTGGGGTAGGTACAATACAGAATTCCACTGGAAAATGTCATGTCACCTCATCACCCTATTTTGTTATATCTTCATGGAGTCTACATTTTCAATGATTCCAACTCTTTGTAGCTACACAGTTCCACTGTCAGTTCTGGTACTAAACCATAATTTGAAAGACTACTTATAAGCTTCTTACATTGCAAATGCAAAGTAGTAGGATCATTATGGAATGACAATACTGCCAGTTGTTTCTCAATTTTAAGACAATGCATTAATGTCAAACATACTGCAATCTGAATAAATTTAAAGGGTGGTATGTACCTCCCTGCTTGAAAGGCTGGGGACCAGTCCTGACGAAAACATTTGTCTTTCACTTGAGTTTGTTATACTTAACTAGCTAACGTTTCAGCACCCAGGTGTGAGATAATCTTACACTCATCTAGATCAGCTCTACTTTTAATTATTGCAACTACAGGCAAGCTGTTTCCTGTCCTTGACAAATAATTGTTTTCATGAACCAAAGTAGGACAATTCAAAGTTAGGATGTATCCAGCGCTAACAATCCAGTCTTACTTGCTATTCTTCCCCTGGCAGACACTACTGAAAGGAAACAATTCAGTAACAACTGTTTTCTGAACAGTAGTGGTAATCAGCTCAGGGCCATCCAGAGAATATTGTCAGAAATATTATCCGTTGTACATTAATGTGTGACTCCATTGTGGATGTCATACTATGAAAAGATCCTTAACAGAAATGACACTGACACAATGCAGTGCTTTGCTTCTAGTCATATGGCATCCCTCCACTTGACTTCATGCAGAACATAGCTGCTCATATACAGTTGTCATGCAATAACAGAGTGAAGTAGTGACGGCTATTCTCTGGCAAAATTAGGCAGTTCATACTTTGCAATGCCTTGAAGTTACAGACCTAAGGAGATGGCTTTGCTTTGCCTGTTTTATGGTGCATGCAATTAAAGATTTCAGTGGATAAATGGCTTTCCCAAACAAATGTGAATTTTCCAGCTTTTTAAATAAATGAAAGTGAGACGTTTTTTGGCATGGGCAATATCTGCTCATAGATGTCAATTATTCTTTCTCTTTTTCTGCCCTTAAAAAATGAACGATTCTAAATCAAATAGCCATTTAAATGTAGCATTAATTAGTATTTCATTGCTTTACACTAGAGAACAGATCAGGAAAAGGGATTTTTTGTTCACTGACATCTGTTGAAACAAAGCTAAGTGGAACCTTCTGACGTTATCAATGCAAGGATCTGAAAGAAAAGCTGCTCTGCACTATAGCCTCCTTCTTATATTTCTGCAACTATTCTATCTCAGTTTCAAAATAATATAGCCTGTGCTGGTTATTTTTTATCTTTAGAAATAGTCTGTAGTTACAGTGTTCATTGCCTTTAGAGCCAACTACAATCCATTTGCTTGTGTTTACGTGGTTGCTGGAATCTTCATAATTTTCATAATTTGTCCTGAAGACTCTTTCTTGGAAAAAAAGAAAAAAGAAAGAAAACAAAACAAAACAAAAACAAACAAACAAAAAAAAAAAAAACAAAAAAACACTACTCGTTAACTTCGGAATAGAAGTCTTCTGAACACTGCATAATATTCCACATAAGAATGTACATGAGAATATGTTTTGCCTCGGGTAGTCTATGGCTGTGAGGAGTGCTTCTACTTTTCCTTACACTGTAGCTTAGGCCTTGTCAGTCAGGTACTGCAACATTATTCTGTGGTGGAAGATGCTTCCAAGAAGGCAGTCAAGATCGAGAGCCCAGTATTACTGAAGACTAAACCACTGCTCATAGGCTATTTCTTTCATCTGTAAACATACACACACTGCATTATGGATACTCTTTTTTGTTTTCAGGTTCAGAAATCTTAAAACCCATGGTTATATATAGGTTGCTCTGAAAGTAATGTTTCCTATTTATTTTCATGGCAATTACAGCAGATGCAAAGAGCACAATACCATTATTTGATTGAGAAAATTCTCAGCTACAAAACACTATTTTTCAGCACAGTCACCATCATTAGCTATACATTTTCACCAGCAATGAACAAGAGCCTGCATGCTGTGCTTGTAATAATCTGCACCAGTGGAGATAACCCACTGTTTCACAGCTGGTATGACACTGTCAATGCTAGGAAAATGTTGTCAATGCAGTCTGTCTTTCATTGGTCGAATAAGATGAAAGTCAGAAGGCACAAAATCCAGACTGTATGGTGGGTGTGTTAGGATAGTCCAGCCAAGGCCAGCAATGTGATTCATGAGCTTCAAGCTGTATTCTTGAAAGTTTACAGTCCTGCTACTTTTCTACTTTTCCTGTTCTCCAGCTCTGCAAATATATATATGAATTTTACTAGTCTTACCAAAATTCTGTGAGGGAAAGTCACAAACCTTGCCAAGAGGCATGGATATTGGCAATACAATCAAACTGTGAAAATTCACTTTTAGGGCTGCTAAGAACTTAGACGAAAATGGTCGTACAAATTCTGCCCTGGAATATTTGCCCTGTAGACATCATAAGACGTTCATTATATTCATTAAATAAGAAAATTTGCTTGCTAGCCCTTCACTTCACCTAGTCTGTATTTTTGCCTCATTTAACACTGAATATGAACATAGTCTATATCTCAGGGATGATACTGATTGTTGAATATTTTCAAAGAATGAATCTTTATTTTTCTTATCACTGAAAATATACCAATCATTTCCTTTCTTTTGAGAGAAGCTGAAGGTGAGAGATCTGTCAAGTCAAATACTTGGGTTTAACAGCACATCTCGGAAAAAAAATATCAGTCATAAAGTAATCAGTATCTGTTTAAAATCTCATGAAATGAAAGTATATATTGTATTGAACAACAGTAAATATACATAGAATCAAACATTTTAGAATTCTTCACGTTTCCTTAAACCACACTGATTGAATTTTAAGATTTTCTTTTATTTTAGTCACCAAGAAAGTGTACTTCCAGTTGAGTGAAATGTTGGCCAAGGCACGATTCATGAACAATATTCATTCTAATCTCTTTCCTTCAGCTGCATACTTCTGGTCATTGAGGTATCAAAAGTGAAGATAATATAAGGGCCTTATGGACAAGGACACTGAGGGGATTTACTGTAGTTTTATCTGGACAAACCTGCAAAAGACAGATAGACAGAAAAACGGACAGATACCTTTACTAAAACTCCTCAGCACAGATGTTTGTTGTGATCTTTTCAGAATACATTTTTTGAAATAATCAATCAAATCCAGGCTATCCATTAAGGATTCAGGATTCAAGAACATTTGCTTGTCATCAGATCCTTCTAAAGAACATCCTAGACCCCAGCTCTGTACCTGCATAGAACTGGGATATTTACCTTTATACAGTTTTTTCTTATTCTATCAAAGAATTTACAAACAAGTATCGCATTTGTGTGCATTTGTATACACTGAGCATAGAATCATAGAATCATAGAATCATAGAATCATAGAATCATAGAATCATAGAATCATAGAATCATAGAATCATAGAATCATAGAATCATAGAATCATAGAATCATAGAATCATAGAATCATAGAATCATAGAATCATAGAATCATAGAATCATAGAATCATAGAATCATAGAATCATAGAATCATAGAATCATAGAATCATAGAATCATAGAATCATAGAATCATAGAATCATAGAATCATAGAATCATAGAATCATAGAATCATAGAATCATAGAATCATAGAATCATAGAATCATAGAATCATAGAATCATAGAATCATAGAATCATAGAATCATAGAATCATAGAATCATAGAATCATAGAATCATAGAATCATAGAATCATAGAATCATAGAATCATAGAATCATAGAATCATAGAATCATAGAATCATAGAATCATAGAATCATAGAATCATAGAATCATAGAATCATAGAATCATAGAATCATAGAATCATAGAATCATAGAATCATAGAATCATAGAATCATAGAATCATAGAATCATAGAATCATAGAATCATAGAATCATAGAATCATAGAATCATAGAATCATAGAATCATAGAATCACAGAATCACAGAATCAAAGGGGTTGGAAGGGACCTCAAGAGATCAGCGAGTCCAACCCCCCTGCCAAAGTATGTTCCCTACACCAGGTCACACAGGTAGGTGTCCAGGTGGGTCTTGAATATCTCCAGAGAGGAAGATTCCACAACCCCCCTGGGCAGCCTGTGCCAGTGCTCCGTCACCCTCACCGTGAAGAAGTTCTTGTGCACATTTGTGCGGAACCTCCTGTGCTGCAGTTTCTGTCTGTTTCCCCTTGTCCTGTCTCCACACACTGCTGAAAAGAGTCTGGCTTTGCCACTTTGTCCCCCACACCTCAGATATTTATAAACCTGGAATCTATTTATAAACCTAGCAATCTTCTTAAGGAATATGAAAAAATTCTAAGTGCAAAAGCTTTCTACTACTCTGAGCATCTGAACTCATTAGACACTGTCATTGGCCTCAGCTTCTGCTGTGCTTTCATCCAGACATTTTGCATGGTTAGAAACACCTCACTCTAGGAAACGGGCACTTATTTTCTGACTTAACTCCACTAAAATGCAAGCCTCACCTAAGTCTCTAGAAAGATTCTAAAACAGAAAATGTACTCGTACGACTAATTACATCAAATTACATTTCCTTGATTAATCGATTTGAGCAACAACATCACTGTCCATTTACATAAAATTTAGGGATACAGTGTACATGGACTCAGAGAAGGTTGTAAGAAACAGGCTATTTCAGAGTTGTGAGGCTAGAATAGTTTCTAGTCCTCAGCTGAAGTTGTGCTCAAGGCAGTTCCACTTCCTGAATTGGTGGTCATAACTCCTTCAGAATTACACAAAAACATGCACAACACTCTCAACAATGGTACTTTTAAAAATGTTAAGATCAGTGACATTAGCTCTGCTTCATTTTTAATACCCTAGATCCTAGGTGAACACATATAAGTAGAGTTTTTTACTGTTCTTTCCTGGCATTGCCTTGCTCAGCATCTAGGTACACTGAATTGCTCTACACACTTGATTGACTTTTCCATTTAGTCAATAGAATGAAGTAAATAACTCGAGAGGTCTGGATGATCTTTCATAGAAAAAGATGCCTTTCTCTTTCCAAGGATCCTGCCATTGTCAGGCAACCAGTTTTAGTTTCCTAAACTGCCCAGATCGGCTCAGGTGTAAATAGTTGCAGCTGTCACTGACATTAACAGGAGTTGCATCTATTTACAGGATTGGATTAGGTTCCTAAAGATAAAGCATCATTTATTCCCTTTTTTGTTCTCCTAGCTGAAAGAACAATAAGACAGCCTTCTAAAATAATAGTAAAGATGAAAGCAATGATCTTCAGAGGTAAATATGATGAAAGACGATGAAAATATTTTATAGTATGAAAGGACTGGCTGAGTCACGCAAATCGTTGGAATTCATATCACAGTACACTCACTGGTCTTGTAAATTCATGAATAATTCATACAATAAAAACTTATAAAATTTAGATGATCTACACTATGAGAATCACAGCATTTTAGCTGACCACTGGCTCTTTGTTATCTTAACACTACCAATCACATCAAAGAAGTCACTTAGATTGTGTCTCCATTTACCTCACTGTCATTATCTGATATTTCACTTCTGATACAGACAAGTTTTCTTTATAGTTAGCCCAAATGTCATAAGCATACACTGAAAGCAGTAAAGAGCCTTGAATTTCAGAGGAACCATTAACTCTTCATTTACATTTCTAAATCCAGTGGTTAGATATGCCCATGCTACCTATTTCTGTAGTTTAACAGCACAGAGATGTATCTGAGGGAGATATGAGTAATTACATTTATATACTAATACACTTAGGATTTCCATTCTTCATGCAGACATTGTAAACCATGTGCACAACTCCCTGATTTATTACAATTAAGAATAATAAGGAATTGGTGTGTGCTTTTGTTTGTTTGTTTGGTAGTTTTTTTGTTTTATGGCATGTGTCTCTTTCAGATAAATGGACCAGGAAGTCTGTTCCCCTTTATCTCACTGTTGCAGGTACTGGTCATGAGTAGGTACATTCTCCCCACTTTTCTAAACTGAGTTAGTTAGGCTCAAAATCATCCCATCTAATGCTCAGACTTTAACAAATGTGTCCCAATTTAGAGAATAGTTGACTTACTCGCCTTCCATAATCAATGGAAAGAAACAGAAACTACCTTGTAATTAAGTGTTCCTCTCACTTTTGAATACTATCAGATGTTAAAGTGACTATGCTCCTTCTAAATATGACTAGAATAAATGATGAATGCTAAGGATTTCATAATTAATAGAGAGATGTTAGGGTGAAGAGAAGATGTGAGGAATTATCTTTCCCATCCTTCATTTGGAATTCTATAGATAACACATCATCTGAAAGCATCATGCTGCACCCATTACTGAGGTCAAGTTACCATTATAATGCAAGACTTAAAAAATAATAACAACAACAAATAACTGTCAGTTATGTGGTCCACTTATGCTTTATTGTTTTCACTTACTGAATCAATACTTGTTAGTTGTTAACTCTCATAAATGACACTCAATTTATATACCCACAGAGTCATAGAATTATAGGTTGGAAAGAACCTCTGGAGGAAATCTGGCCCAAGCCAACTGGACAAGCAGGGAAACCTAGAGCTGTTTTCAGGATCATGTGAAGACCAGTTTTAAAGACTGTCAGGGAGGAAAACTCCACACCCTTTCTGGGCAACCTGTGCCACTGCTCATTCACACAATAAAATGCTTCCTGATGTTCAGACAGGACTTCTTGTGTTCCTATCTCTGTCCATTGCTTCTAGTTCTGGCACTGAGACTATTGAAAAGAGCCTGACTCCACCTTCTTTACACTTTCCCTTCAGATATTGACATTGTTAAGATCTCTTTGAGCCTTTTCCTGTCCAGACTGAACTTTTTTTTGTGTTACTACTTAACTCTCTCAGCTTCTCCTCATAGGGGTTGCTGTAGTCCTTTTATCATCTTGGTGGTCCTTTACTGTGCTCCTTCCAGTATTCCCATGTCTTGTCTTCTATTGGATGNCCATGCTACCTATTTCTGTAGTTTAACAGCACAGAGATGTATCTGAGGGAGATATGAGTAATTACATTTATATACTAATACACTTAGGATTTCCATTCTTCATGCAGACATTGTAAACCATGTGCACAACTCCCTGATTTATTACAATTAAGAATAATAAGGAATTGGTGTGTGCTTTTGTTTGTTTGTTTGGTAGTTTTTTTGTTTTATGGCATGTGTCTCTTTCAGATAAATGGACCAGGAAGTCTGTTCCCCTTTATCTCACTGTTGCAGGTACTGGTCATGAGTAGGTACATTCTCCCCACTTTTCTAAACTGAGTTAGTTAGGCTCAAAATCATCCCATCTAATGCTCAGACTTTAACAAATGTGTCCCAATTTAGAGAATAGTTGACTTACTCGCCTTCCATAATCAATGGAAAGAAACAGAAACTACCTTGTAATTAAGTGTTCCTCTCACTTTTGAATACTATCAGATGTTAAAGTGACTATGCTCCTTCTAAATATGACTAGAATAAATGATGAATGCTAAGGATTTCATAATTAATAGAGAGATGTTAGGGTGAAGAGAAGATGTGAGGAATTATCTTTCCCATCCTTCATTTGGAATTCTATAGATAACACATCATCTGAAAGCATCATGCTGCACCCATTACTGAGGTCAAGTTACCATTATAATGCAAGACTTAAAAAATAATAACAACAACAAATAACTGTCAGTTATGTGGTCCACTTATGCTTTATTGTTTTCACTTACTGAATCAATACTTGTTAGTTGTTAACTCTCATAAATGACACTCAATTTATATACCCACAGAGTCATAGAATTATAGGTTGGAAAGAACCTCTGGAGGAAATCTGGCCCAAGCCAACTGGACAAGCAGGGAAACCTAGAGCTGTTTTCAGGATCATGTGAAGACCAGTTTTAAAGATTGTCAGGGAGGAAAACTCCACACCCTTTCTGGGCAACCTGTGCCACTGCTCATTCACACAATAAAATGCTTCCTGATGTTCAGACAGGACTTCTTGTGTTCCTATCTCTGTCCATTGCTTCTAGTTCTGGCACTGAGACTATTGAAAAGAGCCTGACTCCACCTTCTTTACACTTTCCCTTCAGATATTGACATTGTTAAGATCTCTTTGAGCCTTTTCCTGTCCAGACTGAACTTTTTTTTGTGTTACTACTTAACTCTCTCAGCTTCTCCTCATAGGGGTTGCTGTAGTCCTTTTATCATCTTGGTGGTCCTTTACTGTGCTCCTTCCAGTATTCCCATGTCTTGTCTTCTATTGGATGCCTAGAATTGGACACTACTCTGAATAGTCAGATACTTTGTGTAATGCAGCCAAGAATACCATAATCCTTCTTAGTGGCAAGGGCACATTGCTGACATATGTTCAACCTGGTGTCCTCCAGGACCCTCAAGTCCTTTTCTGCCAAGCTACTTTCCAGTTAGATGACCCCCAGCATGTCCAGATGCCAAAGCTGTTCATCCTCAGGTGCAGGATGCTGTCCTTGTTGAATTTCATGAGATCCTTGTCAGCCCACCTCTCCAGCCTGTTGAGGTTGCTCTGTATGACAGCATGGTCTGGTGAATCAGCCATTCACCCCAGTTTAATACCAACCATGAAATTCTGGATTCCTCCTTCCCTTTTAAAACTTCTTATAGCTTCACTGGCAGAAATAATGATTTTAAAGCTAAGATAATACATTCTTAGTTTAGAAAAAACATACTGAGTATGTAAGTGAATATCTATAAAACAGAATTCTAATACTGACTTAACAATGAAAATATATCTTCAAGTTTTATTTCCAAACACATAAATACATTTGCTTTTTCTGACAGTTATTTCACTCTTTTTCTTACATATCTCACTTGTTATCTGGTATAAAAATATCTTCTTCCTCCCTACTTCTTTCCCTAAATCTGCTAAGAAATCTTTTCTACACCCATAAATCAAAATTCTTTTTAAAAATGAAGATCCCCTTCTACTTTAGGAAAATGGGAATGTAGCGCAATAGTTTTATTTATCACTTGTAGGCTTAGTTCTCTCTCCTGCCAGCTCAGATGGTAAAACAGATCAGAAGAATGACAAAAGTTGTAAGGCACATTATTGAAGTAGCCGTATCATTTTATAGCTAAAAAAAAATAAAATCAGAGAAGCTTTCCATTCATAGTCTGAAAGGGACAAAAAACTTAATGATATTGCTACCTATGTTATGGAGTTCCCAGCTGAAACCAGACAGGAAGCCTTTTACTGTAATCATTACACATTGCTTGGCATTAGAAAGCGTATGCTTTAATGACAATATTGATGAGCAATGAGCCATAACCCTCAAGAGGGAAGGCTGTGATTAAGATATAAGGTGACAAACCGCAATAGCACTAATCAAATCAAACTTTAGATGCAGACACAAGGTGCTGTCAGTTCATAGAGCCCCTAATGTACTCAAAGTGTGCATTTATCAACTTGTTATGTGTTTGACTTAGATTTCTACTTTGCATTTTTAAGTCAAGGTTTCTATATTAAACCAAGAAAACACCTCCCTCAAGTTATAAATAGTCCCTAGGGAGACACTTTCGCAACTGCAGCATTTTGAAAGAACTGTTTGTTTGGATATTTTATGCCATTAAGTGTTTGAAAGGACTATTTTACCACTTATCATAGAATCATAGAATTGTTTAAGTTAGAAGGAACCTCTAAAAATCATCTAGTCCAATTCCCCTGCAATGAACAGGGACATGTACAGGTAGATCAGGTTGCTCAAAGTTCTGTCCAGCATGACCTTGAGTGTCTCCAAGGATGGTGCATCAAGTATTTGTTCCAGTGTTTCACGACACTTATCATAAAGCGCTTTTTACTTATATCCAGTCTATATATCTCCTTTTTTTAGCTTGAAGTTATTTCCCCTTCTCCTGTCACAGCAGACTCCGCTAAAGAGTCTGTCCCCTTTTTCTCATAGCTGAACAGCCCCAGCTCTCTTAGCCTGTTCTCCCAGGTGAGGTGTTTCACCTCTTGGATCGCTTTTGTGGCCCTCCTCTGGATGCACTCTAACAGGTTCACATCTCTCTGTACTGTGGTCTCCACATCTGGACACAGTACTCTAGGTGAGGTTACACCATGCAGAGTAGAGGAGCAGAATCACCTCCCTCAGCAAGCCAGCCACACTTTTGATGCAGCCCAGGATATGGTTGGCTTTCTGGGCTGTGAGGCTGAATTACTGGCTCATGTCCAGCTTACCATCCATCAGTACCCCAGGCCCTTTTTGGTAGGTCTGTGCTCTATCCTTTCACACCCCCAGCTTATTCTGATAGTAGGGGTTGTCACAACCCAGATGCGAGACCTTGCAGTTGGATTTCTTGAACCTCACAAGGTTCTCCTGGGCCAACTGTCTATCTGGAAGGCAACCTGTCCCTCAGGTGTGTTGACTCCTGTTATATTGTAAGATGTCTTTTTTTAATTAATTTGTTTTGTTGTCAAGTCAGCATTTATTTGCTCTGACCAATAACATGTCAAATTTACTTTACATTATCAAAATTCAGCCAGGCCCTGCATATTTGCTCACTGCAGAAAAGTATTACTCTAGTTTAGGTAGTGTTAATGGAAATGGACTGTAACTTTCAAAAATATTAAAAAATGAGAATCTGATCATTAACCATCTCACTGAGACTACAGCAAAAATCATCCAATGAATTACAAGTATTCTGGCATAGTTTTACCAACTAAGCATATTTTTTTTTGCATGTTGTGTTTTAGGACTGCATTTTAAAGTGTAACAGATATTTGTTGCTGTTCCATAAACCTGTCAGAGGTTTTTGCCATGTTTTGTCAAAATGAGCTTTTGACATAATATATATTTTCCATGGGAAATGTACCTTCCAGATTGCAAAGACATTGTTTAATAATAATCTAGAGAGATGCGTAGGCAGGCACTCCCAACCTGCTTGAGTTACTGCTCATTTACTTTGATCATTTCCCTTTGATCATTTGCAAATTTAGGCTCTGTTACTGCTAACACTCATGGGCTTAATTTTCTTTCAGATAAACATTTTTAGCATTAAAGTCTTGAAGTTTTTTCCTCTTTCCATCAAAGGCTTTAGGCTCAGATGTTCTTGGATGAGAAGTGCTGGATAAATACAACATATATACGGCTTTTTCCCTACAAATTCCACCAGACGTTTAATTTCCTCCACTTCTCTTCCTTCCCTTCAACAGTGCTAGGCAGCATGCCCAGACTGCTTCCTACCACCATCATATCCTTCCTGTTGCACAGTCTAAGTTTATAACTCTCTTGCAATCTGACATAAATGTATGTGTCCGTTCACGTAATCCAAAATGTGAGTCTCACAAGTCTGGAATTAGGGAAGACATGTAGGAGGAAGATTCTGAGTGCCAGTTTGGCACCTTCGATAAATTAGCACCCACACAGCTCTGAGTAAAACCATAGATTATTGTCTACTAGATGTAAACTACAAACCATAATCCCCCACACACCTAGTAGGAAAAGACTACAACTGCCACTCGTCACCTCAAATTCAGAATACACCTTAGCAGTATTACCCAGGCCTGTCTTAAGAAGTTGCACATACAGAGTAAAGGTTACTGTTATGTATAGTTTGAAATAAACAGTGTCTGTGGGTAAAGAAATAAAAGAATGAAACATAAAACTTTATGGTTATTATTCTCTCTTTTCAAGGTGATAATGGGCAAGGAAAGGAAAATGTTGTTCATTTTACAAGAGATAGCCCAAGAAAAATCCTAGCCATTCTGGCCTGATATTCTGTCCTAGGTTTATAAATGAACAATAGGTTCATGTGAGTTTACCCCTTAAGCAGAATGTGCATCCTTTCAGGTTTATTTAAGATTATGCTGGGGTTTTAAGCCTGTAACTGTACATTTTTTAATAATACAAAGAGGTACACCCTTGAAAATTTAAAGTTAAAAAAAAATGGGTCAAATCTATCACTTTTGTTTGCACTTTGCCAACTGAACAGAACTTAGAGAAAGAAACAATTTCAAACTTACCTACCCACTAAGGAGAAGCAAACTAAAACCAGCTTCAGGAACAGCATTTGCTTCTAACACTTCTGGCAGTTTTTTGAAGTTCTACAATTTGTAGCTTAAATGTGTTTTCTCTGCTGTGTTGGTGTTTGAAAGATGGCCACCATAAAGAAAGTCTGACTGGAATATATGTAGTGACCTCTCATGTTCAAAGTGATCAGTGTAGAAGGATATTGTGCCCAGGGAGTGCTCTCACAGGCAAGAGAGTTGTTTGCTGGCACTTTTCCTATTAGCGACAAAAGCTTGTTTTCTCCTTCTTCTGTCTGGCATTGTTCTTGGCTTCACTATGGGGGAAAAAAACGTAAGTAGGTACAAGAGAGGTATCACAAAATTCATACATGGAAGGTCTAGTTTTAGATGACAGTAGAGCTCTTCTGAAGATTACCAGTAGGTAAATAAACACAATGGATGTACATCTGAAGTACTGGAAGGAAAAGAACATACATCTAGACCACCATGTTTTGGATCACAGAATGCAAGAGAGGGGAGCAAGGCCTCCTTTTGTTTCTCTTGCTCCTTCTACACTGAGACCCATACTGCGTGATTTGCTTGTATGGATTGCCACTCAGAGACTAGGGAAGAGAGAGAGAGAGAGACTCATCAGAGTTTATTTAAGTTCTCAGTTCTGTCTTCAGGGAGTGGATGGGAGCTAAGGGCTTTCCTGAACTACATGAAAGAATCCAATCCCAAGAACATGGAAGTAGTAATTAGCTCAGAGCATCTCATCAGAGATCTGTCAGTTCGCAATGTGTTACTCCAGAAAGCAAAGAAATTAAAGTAGTGAACCATTTTGCATAATTTGGTAGCAGCATTCAAGACAGTAGGGTTGTTTTGGAAGGAAAAATTATCTGTTGGAAAGACATAATTACTTGCACAGCTTATACAAAACCAGGCTCTTTAAAATCTGCTATTTAAAGATCAAATTGTGAAATACACAGCTCAGATGTTATTTTCACTTTAACATGTGAACATGAAGGATGTAAATCCATCAAAGGGAACAGACACTGGTTTCATTTCCTCCACAGTAAACACCTTTTCAAAAGACTAGGTATTACATTGAAGACACTGAATATGTAACAAATGGCATCAAGACTGATGTTCATCAACTTTTATATCTAGAGATATCCAAAGAGAAGATGGGAATACATGGACACTGCAGTGAGAAAAGAGCTAGAGATCTGCCATGATAGTGTGTCACTGGACACCTAAAGAGTGATGCAGGTGTACCAGCTAAATGACTCCTGCCCAATATTATTCAGAAAGGAGAAAAATTAAGAGACTGAAAAACACAAAGAATATAATGAGTTGTTTCTGGCAGGCAACATTTGTCAGCATAGGAAAGACTGAACTTTTGTTGTTAACCTAACTTTCAATCCATATCAATGATGAGAACTGTTAAGAGCTATGGAAGTTGACAACATCCCTTTAAATAAGAGAATGTAAAAATTTGATAAGCAATTTTAGGATTCTGTTATAAAATGTCAGTTCATACTGGTCATGATCAGTAACTCCATTGTGTATAATGTTGTCATCACATCTCTAAAAGTAGAAAAATCAGTTTTAGAAAACGTACAAATGTATGACTTCTGGTAATATCAAATAAAGGAATAAAATAGCTATTCTTTTGAAAATATCTTGTATATACAGTGGTTGCTAAATTTTTATGTGTACCCTAAAATTTTATTGTGCCCAGGACCACTTGAAATCTATAAGCATTTATTTTGGTTACAGATAACAAGCTATTTCTTTTTCTAAATGTCTTAATCAGTTCTCCAGATAGAAAAGACTTGATGTCCATATTCATCTGTACTTGAGAGATAAATGCTTGAATACTTACATGCAGCTGAAAATTCTCATCTGTGTAAGTCTGAACTTTCTAAAAGTGCATGAACTGAACCAAAACTGATTACTGTAACTAGAAAACTAAATATTGATTTAGAGATAAATATAGCAACATTTCCTCACTAAAATTTGTGGAAAGATCAGTTGGCACACTGGGAAGGATCAATATTATACCTCTTAAAGAAGACAGGATGAAATGTTCTTTGACAAGCTTATCAGAAAGAGGGTAAAATATCTGTAAAAGCTATATTTAAGACCAAACTACTTAGTTATTCTATGCATTGATTTTGAAGACTTTTTCCACTAAAATTCTTTCTGAAATAAATCATTGATTGATCATAATTTTTAAGGAAATTCTCATATTACAGACTTGCACTCTAATTATCTAGGACTTATCCTTTTATTTAGCTAATACTTATCTATGACTGACTGCATCATGGAAGATGCTGTATTTTATTGAACAGTTTTACCAAAAAGAGTTAGTGACATTTGACGAAAATAATATTTTGGAGTTCTGTAAGGTGTTTTGCATTATATCTCCATTTTTTTTCTGCACTGAAACAAATTAAGATCTAAATTCTGAGTAGCAGGTGACGCTACTTTGCTGGGGCACAACAGCTTGTACACATTCAAAATTTATAGTAATTTCAATAAAAAGATCTGTCATAGAAACAGTTAAGTGTTAATGCAAAACAAAACAGTCTGAGTGTTCCTGACATGACAATGAACTGAAACTCAGGAAATAACCAAATCAGGACACTGATATAGTGCAATTAAGAAACTAAAATGCTGACAGAACAGTGTAACACCCTTGGCATACATTTTGAGTAGTTTTGATAATGTTTAGCTGGAATGGTGAAACAGAATTAGCCACGATGGACAAATCCAAGGAGCATCTTTGTAGGATCTCTGTAGCAATATTCGTGAGAATCAGTGGTGCTGGAATTAGTCATCTTGGTGTCACTGTTCTCAGGCATCAGAATACTAACAAAGGCCATCTCACTGGTCATTGTATTGTCATCTGAGGTGAGCAGTGAAAAAATTCCATATCTTTGTATTATTTGTAAAGTCCCATGTAGTTTCTTATAATTCTGGATTGAGAAAAAAATATATTATTACACTGACAGCAAGAGAATGTTCAAGATATAATCTTGGTTTGGTTTATTTTCCTGAGAAAATAGGGTGTATAAAAAGAAGTGAGCTTGCTCCTTTTGGCTTGCCTGTTGTCTTCTTAATCCCAGTGAAAGCAAGAAGAGGTTAGAAACGAGAAGTGGGAGAAAACTGTTTTGCCAGCTCTCCAACTGTCTGGGAATCTATTACACTAAGAGTATCACTTGCTGGTGAGATGTTGTTTATTCCTCTGTACTGCCTGATCGGGCAGAGAGAGAGAGAAGTAGATGCGATAATCCAAACCACTAAGTGCAAAACTGTAAAATGTTCTTGTTTTGAACTGGTACAAAGCATCAGGGAATGAGACTTTACTTAAGTAACTGATGGCATACTATGTGAAAGAACTCTGTCATTAAATCTGGTGATAATGGCACACTGAAAATGCAAATTGTATTTCTTGAGCAACTTTTTTCATTTACATTGTAAATACTTCAAAATCATGGAGTCTGATTTACTGCAGAGGAGTAAAAAATGGCATGCAGTGTGCCGTGCTGTATCTGTCTACATATATCACATTTCATTCAGTAGAATTGAAATAAATAGTGTGGTTTTAATTAATTACATTGACTGACCATAGCATTCCCCCTCTATTTAAAAGTGCATTACAATTGAAAACCTGCCTATAAGTATCAGTTTTAGTTTACCACTATACTAATGGAAAATCTTTTCAGTTATACTGCTTACT
This sequence comes from Odontophorus gujanensis, assembly GCA_013399175.1. Lineage (NCBI taxonomy): Eukaryota > Metazoa > Chordata > Aves > Galliformes > Odontophoridae > Odontophorus > Odontophorus gujanensis. Next base: position 38,714 of record VXAB01008332.1, on the reverse strand, counting down.
CAAGCTACGTATTGAGTTTATAGAGGAGATTGCAAGTTAATAATTACACTTCATGCTTCTCTAAAAACTTGAAAGGGGCAGTATTTTTCGAGAGAGTACATTGTGGTCATTTCCTTAAAAATATTTGCTCTTACACTAGATTGACCTGCTTATTCTTTTGTTTGTCTCTCAGGACACTGATGTGGAGCACAGAGCTTCCTGCACCTAGCAAAAAAAGTTTGGCTATTACAGATGTTTTGTCCAACAATTACTGCCAAGAAAAGGCTCTTTGAATCTCCAAAGAGATTCTGAGGCTGGTGGCTAAGCTTTCAGTACCATTCTTGTTGCAGTGTAAATAAATATGAATATATAATCATAATGAATATGAATGTGAACAACCTTGGCAGGATAGGAGATAGGAACATGAAGACTCAGTAGAGATATGACAGATGTTTTCTTGAACTTTATAGTGATGTAGCAATTGCCAGATTGTATTCTGTGCAGAAGAAGCTAGATTCTCAAAGACAAGTTTTTAGTCAATATCACCATTTTGTGCACCGTTCTTTGCCCACTCAGCATTTTCTCTGGAGAAGTTCATTAGCTGTGAACATTTCTCTGTTTTGAAGATAAGGGACTGACTTGCTCATCTATAGCAGCTAGATATTTTTGCAACTCTAAAATCCCCTGGATTCCCATTTCCAACCTTGTATGACAAAAAAAATGAAAATATAGTTCTATAATCTATTTAGTTTCCATTTTCTGATATATACAACATAATAATAATATGAATATAACTATTATCTACTTTGTTGTCAAAATTATTTGTTTGCAATGTGCTCTGAAAATGTGAAATGTTAGTTATAGTAATTGATTTTTTAGTATCAAAATTGACTTGAGGAGCTGAAAATTTACTTCTTTTTTCACCCAGCATTAATTTTTGGTACTCGATTTGTGCTCTAGCTCTTATACAGCATTCCAAAAATTTATTCTCAGCTCTTTCTGACTTGATGATTAGATTCTGAATGAAGCATTCTTACTTCATGCTATTATGTGGTTTTCTGATTTCTATTTCTTAACATTTTCTTGTTTCTCAAAATACACATGGAATATGCCTAAGATATGGCAAGACATTGTGGAGGCCAAAATCCTTTTTTATGTGGGAGTGAATCCTTTCAAAACAGTAGTGCACACTGGAGTATGCATACTGTGAAATTAACAACCACAGCTTGCTTTCTGGTTCCACTTAATCTAAGGATGAGACGTGACTCTGAATTCAATAGGATGAAAGTCTGAACTTTCATCAATATCAGCCTCAACATCAGATAGCACTTCACTCTTATTTGTTGCTGAATGGTCTAAAACATAATTGCAAAGTACTTTTCTAATTAGTTATCTTGAAAATTTTCCTTTAGCACATTACATTTGGCAGCTTTGTGAAGTGTAAAAAATGTCACATAAGTGGATAGTGTCTGGGGAAACATAGGTACTTGTTTCTAGTCCTAAAAAAACAACAGCTTGTGAGGGTCAATCTTTAAAAGCGTATGCTTCACCAAAAGCAATTATTAATCCTTTTCCTTCAGGAAAAATATTAAATTAAGTGTTAAAGTACAGATCTAAACAGTGTTAAGTGCCCAGAGCTACTGAGTTCATGGTTTCAGCTATATTTCAGTGTGAGATAATTGACCTTCCACAATGCAAATGTGGAGCTGGCACAGACTGATACAAAATGACTCATCCTGTCTCAGTATTTTATCTCCTTGCATTTACTTATTTATTTTGGTGTCCATCCTCAATTGCCATGAAGATCTTTGCTAAGTGTGCTTAGGATTGGGTCCTTACCTTTATCCTGTTTTTAGCAAGCACATAGTTTGTGGGATGATTTTCCCTAATGTGACAGCCTCATAGTAAAGATAGATGAAATTCAAGGCAAATAAATTATTTATGACTTCTTCTGATCACTTAAAAATCCTCCGAGCCATTTGAATTTTCTGAGATATGAAACTGTTTGTAAACTAAGAATTTTCGTAGCTAAAGAAACAATATGCCTGAACTATCAATCAAGCTCGAAACAACAACAACAAAAAATCATAACATAAATGTTTTTTCACTGTGATTATGATACTGACAAAGACCTCAAATATTCATCCTCATTTTATTATTGAAGTGCTTTCTGTAATTATGTTTTAATAGTATGATTTACGTCACTAATTACAGACTGCATCTTTTCTAAAGCAATACCCAATTCCGGATGCTTTCCCAAAGTAGCATGCTGATATTATCTAAAAGAGAAGAAATACTACTCGTTTGCTGATAAAAAGAAGCAGATATGACAATCATTTCCCTGTGAAGGGAAAAAAAGGATAGTGCAGTTAATAGGATCTGAAATGTAGGGTCTTTGCATGTGCATATATGTAAGACTGTGTACCTAAACACATGCACATGCTTGCATCTGCATATATATACATACCTAGTCATGTGTTTACCTTTGCCCAACTGAACAATAGAGTGGGTCTGTTACTATCATCCTATCATGAATTTACTTTATTTTGTACCTCTGGCAGCATTTCACAGTGGAAGGAGTGTTGCTGAAGAACAGTGATTTTGAGAAGAGTGATTAGGAAAGAAAGACTGCTCTAGTGGGAAAGATTATGTCCAATGTGATCAGAGCTTAGAGTTTGATTCATTACTCTTTCATAGGCCAGTTAACTTTAGACAAGTCAGTTATTCTTATACTGTACAATGGCTGTGATTTGGAAACAAATACTTCACATGAAAGAACTGTGTTATCCCAAGTTGAAAGGGAATTTTTTTCCATGCACAATTTTGTTGTCAATTAAAATACTGAAATATTTTTGTGCATTTTCACTATATACACATCTCCAGTATGTCTCAAAATTAAAATCTGACATTTTTAAGGATAAACT
>VXAB01008332.1:0-35755 GCA_013399175.1 Odontophorus gujanensis | reverse complement strand
TTTAAATTAAAAAAAAAAATGACTTTTTTTTTTAACTGTCAAAAAAAATCTCTTCATGGTGCTCTGATGTGAAAGGAGGGATAGGAATAAGAGAAAGTTCAAGACTTTTGCTTCTTCAGTTTAGAGCAGATACATCAAACACATTTTGGATACCTAGGGCCAAACCTTCTTTGCATAAAAATCTCTGGTTTTGCTATTAATTATGCGATTTAGAAGGTGGGATTTGAAGGAGGTGATCACAATTCTTTGTAACGTGCTTCCACATCTCGTTTTATACAATAGCCTCACAGCATAAGCGCTCAAAGGCAACATGGCATGTCCCATTCTGCCCCCTGGTCTTAGAGAAGGGCTTTCAACCTGCATCTCTGGAGCACTAGTCTGGATGCAAGGCTGTAGGCTCTCCTTCTCTGATGTAATTGTATGACATAGGAGCATTTCAATACATGATCTCTAGGTTAAGGAATGGAAAACTGTTTGTACCTATATCAAGTCATTGCAGTGGTAAGTAACACAATTATGTTTTCTGAGCTGATATCTGTCTCTGATAAGATACTCTGTCCTAGATATAAGGAAACAGTCCAGTGAAAGTCAAAGCAAACCCAGTAAATCCAGACAGAAAGTTCCACCTTTGACAATTGGAATTTTCATGTGAAGTGCCATCCTGATGAGAAAAAACAGGACATTTCAACATTCTTGGATGTTAAATATGAATAGATTCCTTAGAAGAATTATTTTGAAATGATAATGTTTCAAAACTTTTAACTTGTTTTTATTCCCCAGTTACTATCATTATTTTGAGTTTTATTTAAGGCTTTTATGAGCCTTTGATAAATTCGTGTATATGTAACTTACTCATCTGTAGTGATTTGAACCTTGTTCAGCAAATAATACCAATATTTTAAGTAAAGGTTAAACTTCCTTTATATTTTAAATTATGTTCAAGTGACAGTCTCTGGTAGGGCAAAACTAAAAACATGTACCAACTAGTTGCTGTCTAAATCTCATGGGAAAGCTCTCCTATTCATTACTAAGTGACTCTATGAAGCAACAGTAAAATTATAATCCCGTGTTTGAATGCATGATGAGGATTCCAGCAATTTATCTTCTTACGCAGATGCTGCATGTAGCTCAGGCAGGGGAAACAGATTTATTTCTATGAATGCTAGTTTCAGTTGCAGTTTCACAGAAACTGTGTTCTTTTGGGGTTGACAGAGATTTATATCAGCATTAGTACTGTTTCTTGCCTTACATCCACCCACATTCTCTTTTCTGGAATTTTTCAAAAGACACAAGTCTTGAGGGAACACGTTCTGAGTGTTGGAGAGTATGGCTGTGCCTGATGCATTGCTGCAGCATCTCCACCCCTTCAGAGGATGTGTAATTGGAAACTGCACAACAAGACCCTTGTGGTTATACTCTCTCCTCAGCTTGGTTTAGCTGCTGAAGTACATTTATTTACAATTTTTTCTACTTTTTTTTTTTTTTAATATTAAGCTAGTCAAGACAAGTGTATTCTTGTTTGAGAGTATTTCAGAATCTGTCCAAAATGACTGAACATCTGCTTATTTCAGCTATGTTTTTTCTTTTTAAGTATATGTAAAAGAAAAAAAAAAAAGAAAGAAAAGGAAGAAGACAAGAAAACAATGAGGAACATTTATAATGGACATTTGGAAAAATTGTAGGGGAGCTTAGCCCTTTTAAATTTTACTCACACACCTCACCTTGAGTTCAGACTCTATGTCCTTGCCTTGCCTTGAAAGACCCTCACAGTTCTGCTCCAAGCTATCTCTCTAACCTCATTCACTTTTGCATTCCTCTGCTTCATGCCAACAACACCTGTCTCAATGCTTCATTTGTCCCTGATCAGTCTCTCCAGGCTGTTTTCCATGCCTGTACATTCCATCTTGCATTTCTTTGCCAAGTCACAATCTTACTTTCATCAAAGTCCATTGGCAAAAATAAAGAAATACAGCTCTTCCACCAAATTTAAAGTGAATATAGAAAGAATCAAACTAAAAACCCACCATATCATGATCTGAATTGGTAAGGTAGAGTACTGTTTCCTTGGCTCAAAACTTGCTTGCCTAAGAACATATCTGAGGAGATGAAAATACAGAACTTAATAGATGATACTTCACATGAAAATGAACCCTGTTTATGTCAGAACTGCTATATCACTTATGCAGTTGGTATTACGCAGGTAAGTAATTTCAATATTCATTTGTTTTACATTGGTATCTTTAATATAGCGTAAGAACAGTAATTCTCACCTATCTTTAGTTTAAACATAGCACTAATTAGGGCTAGATTCTGTCATAACAAACGTTGATAATGGAGCAAAATCTCCTCCTAGAAAATGAGGGATTTTTGTATAGCTATAGGGTTATTACCTCTTAAAACTGGCAAAGTTCAGTTCTGGTCTCCGCTTCCACTTTGTTCCTGAAGCCTTTTGCTAGATTTGCTGGCAACTGCTGCTCCATATAAAGTTGCCATGTGCTCATTCACCAAGACATACATCAGAATGTCTTCCAGCAGTACCTGATGTGGCTAACATCTGTCCCATGCAGTCTGATGTCTGATTCCTGTCCTGGGGAGAGGAACAGATGGAGCACAATGCACTGCCCTGTTTCAATTTGTTCAAATTCTTCCTAAAATGTAGTTGAAGAGAAAGAAATGGAAAGAGAGTACAAATAAGCAAAGACATTCTCTACCCACAGCTGTACCAGCTGCTGAGTTTGTGAATTATTGCTTGAGGTTGGATGCAATCAGTTCACTCCTTACTCCTTTCTACTCACTGGAAAACATCAGCAGTTAGGGCCGTAAGAAAGAGCATCTGTACCCTGAGTCCATGAACACAGGTAGGGTACATTCCACCCACTGCAGACAATATCCGGGCACATTGCAGGGTTGACAACCTAGTGTTTAAATGTTTTATTTGTTTATTAATTATTTACTTATAAAAAGTATCATGGTATTTAATGTTTCACTGAAAATTTCATGTTTCACTGAAAATCCACCCTAAACTTTATTCACTCTGAGATGTGAAAGTGGAAACATAATGCATACCTGTTAAAAGATTAAAAAACATTCATTGAATTTCACTCAGAAAGACACTCTCTCTTGCCTTTTAATGCTGCAAAGTAGAGTGGCACTACATAGAGAAGGCACTGCACCAGAAGGTTTGTTTCCTAAGCCTTTGACAGGCTTCCTATTTTTTTTTTCATTAGTGTTCTAGAAAATAGACAGACAAAAAGAAAAAAAAAAAAAAANAAAAAAAAAAAAAAAAAAACAACAACAGAAACAAAATAAGTGCTAAATTTAGCACTGTCAGACAGTACGAGATTAGAGCTATGTGTTGTACTCCAGACTTGGAACTGGTGTCAGAAGTCTTCTAACCAACTCACAGCTTAACAAAACTAAAAGATTGAAGGGAAATTTGTTTGGCTTTTTGTTCAGTTTTTGAAGTTGATTTACTTAGTGGACATTAAACAATTCATTACAGTGTTGATCTCAATATCAAAACCAAAGGAAAAGAAAGAAATAATGATAAAAAAGAAACAAACACAACTTTTAATCTTTCTAGAAACACTTTACTAGATTCTAGAAATCACTTTACTAGATTAGGATGTCATATGTCATCTTTTAGAGATGCGCAGGAATGTTTCCTAGGATTTGTAGCATTTGGGTTTTTTTACCAGAATTCCATGGGAGATTTACAGGAATGCTCACAGCTATTCCTAATTCATTTTCTGTTTTCCTTCCAGATTAAATTTTATTTATCTGCATGAAAATTTATTATTCTCTTCACACAATATTCCATTCTCTCATTCATCCTTTTTTCCTTCATACTCCTAAATGATCATAAAGAAAGCAACAGCTGCACTGAAAGTAGCAGTGGTAGGGAATGGTCTACATTCTTGTCCAGTTTGCTCACTAAAAATGGTAGATGAGAAAGAAGGAAAAGGAAAGCCATCAAAGAAAATAAGAAACAAGAATTTGCATTTTGAAATTAACCTGCTTTGTAGTCCGACCATTACTGTCTGTACGTGTGTAGAAGAATCTCAGTATGAGTGATATTGTTTTCTGGGTTGGTTTCAAGGGCGGTTAGAAATGCTACAGTTCTTTTAAACCCTTCATAGTGTTAGCAAATTCTTTAGGATCATTTTTTCCGAATCTTACTGAAATCAACTGACCAAAAAAAACCAACCAACCACCTTCATTTTTTACTTAGAGTACAAATGGAATGTATTTTAACCTTCAAAACAGCCAAATCAAACCAAAGCTTGCTTGTGGAGAAGTGCATGCTCCAGCAAGGTTTAAGTGGAATTTATACTCCTAACAAAATTGACAGAAGTGTACAGCTGAAGTGGCAAGGATACTAGACAAGGGGTGTTGATTTAGGTTTAATCATTACATAGTTTCATTCCTTTAATACTTATGTATCAGAGAAAATATGTTATTCTTTGCTTGATCTGTGCTGTTTTATGGTGAACTATCCTATCAGTAGAAAAGCTTTTTCTTATTTTGAAATGAATTTCCTCAATTTTACTTTGTGTCCGTTACCATTTGGCCTGTCACTGAACATCGCTCTGAAAAGTCTAACTCCATCTTGATGATTCCTTCCTTCAGGTATTTATACAAATGGATAACATGCTCCTGTTGTCCATACTCAACAGTCCCAGCTCTCTCAGTCTCTCCATGTAGCTCATATGCTCAAAGCCTGCCATCACCTTTTTGGCTCTTTCATGCAGTTGATCCAGTGTGTTCATGTCCACTCTGAACCAGGGAGCACAGCATTGAGCACAGCACTCAAGTTGTGGAGTGCTGATGAGAGGGGACAGATCACATCCCCAGCCTGCACGTGATAGTGTTGTTCCTGATGCAGCCTAGAAGAAGCTGCTGCACTTGGGTACAAGGATGCATCGTTGGTTCAAGATTCACTAGGATGAAAAATTGCTTCCCAGCCAGCCAATCCCCTGTCTGTATCAGTATGCACAATGATTCCTTCCAAAGTAATTTTTTTTTTTTCCTTGAGATTGCTGGGGTCCTTCTGAATGGCAGTATGACATATGATTCATCAACCACCCTACCCAGTTTTGTATTTTGTGTCATCTTCAAATTTGCATTGGATGCACTCTATCCCATCAGCCAGGTCATTAGTGAAGATCACAAAGCATATTTGTTGTAGTGTCAACCACTGACATATACCATTAGTAACTGGCTTCATCTGATCTGATTGTAAATTTTCCTGATCAGGTGTTCTGTAGCAGGCATCTACCACAGAATTGCTTATGTTGGTCTACCCATTAATGCTGACCAATCAGTTCTCAGTTGGTTCATACCTGTCTCTAGGCAGAGCTCCACATATACATGCTTCTCCCTCACATGCGAGTAATACTTTTCATCCTAGTCTGTCTTTTTTAAATCATATGTGATGAAAGAGAGTTAAATAATTGTATGTGTCCACCCATTGCAGCACCTTCATGCTATCCTATTTGAGCTGACCTACATCTCAGTGATCCCAGTACGATACTATAGTCCTGCAACTGCATTCAGTCCTCGGATTTCTTTTGCTGGTTTTTCATGCTGCATGCATTATTTTAAAGGTACTTAGGATGGGCACCCAGATGTGCTGATTTCCATTAAAAGGAATGAGAGTGTTCCCCACCATGCCATCCTGTAGACATTTCTTATATTTATGTTTACACTCTTGTAGAGGACTCATTTTAGTACTGGCTTTTTGTTCACAACTGCCCTGCAAACGTTACCTGCCAATTATGTCTACCTCTTTCTCATTTACTCACTAGTCGTTCCTCCCTTCTTTTTTCATAGTGTCTGGTATGATGCTACATTTTTTTTCTGTAGGAGAAAAACAATATTGGTAACAAATTGATATTTAGTTATTCCTGAGCAGTGGTTTCACAGAGACAGGGATATTTCAATTTTTTTATGCTGCTCTGCCAGCAAGGGGGCTGGGAGAGCACAAGTTGCTGGAAGGGGACAGAACTAGAACAGGTTGCCTAAACTGGGATATTTCATACAGTATGACATCAGGCAAAAGCTATAAAATGGGGGAGTTGGCCAGTGGGGCAGCTGCTGCTAAGGAGGTGCTTGGCATTTGGTAGTAGGTGGTGAGCAAATATGTTCTTCATCACTGATTTTGTGAAGTGATTTAAACTAGTAAATCAATACAATATACAACACAAGAATACAATAGTGGTTATCATTACTATTATTTTTGCCTTCCTTTTCTGTCTTATTAAATTTATTTCAACCTATGAGTAGCTCTTTTTTTCTTTTCTTCTACTCCTTCCCCCATCCCACTAGGAGAGAGTAACTATGTGGTTCAGGATCCCAGACAGTATGAGGTTCACTTAAGTTCTTAAAACATAACAACATCTTTACAGACTCAAGTATAACATTTCGTATGCTTGGCCAACATACTTTAGAAGACAGCAAATCACACATTTTGCTATCTTCACTCTGAACTACAAAGTTCTTGCTAGTGATACTATGAATGTAATCACAGTTATAGCTTTCACAGTTGGTACTACCCTTGAGTATCTGCAATCTACTTCCCTCATCCCATCATTCTTTATTCCTTCTATGCAAATCTTGTCTTCTGCCTCACTCATATTTCCTATTCAGCATGTTCTCTTTTTTACTTCAACTTATTCCTCACCTTTCTCTGCTTTGGCTGTTCTTCTTTGGAGGTAGCACTATTTGTTAAGAAAGCAGAGCTTCATTCAAATGCACATACTTTCCTCATAGGAAGTAGCTAAGGAGATGGTCAGTATAGGTTTTTAACCAAAAATGGTTACATTTTCATATGTTATAAGCAGTTATCTTTGCAAATGTTCCACTGTCATCAGTAGCCTGACATTTGAAAGTTAGTTATTTTTATTTCTTATATTTTCCTTGAAATCAAGGAAAGTTGTCCACTGAGTAATTTTTGTCTGTTGTGCATCCTTGAAGTTTGCTGTGCACAGACAGAAGGCATTTTTATGTGAAGCATAATGGTGTCAATTCAAATGTAATTGCAGCTGGAAATTTTTTCTAAATGAGAGTAGTTTCACAGTCAAATGGAGATTTTCTATCTTTTCAGTCCTTTCACTGCCGAAGTTCTTTACAGCACATACATGCACCACTTTTTTCCTTTTTTCCCCCAGTGGGAAAACCTATTTTCTCTATTAACTAGACCACTGACATATTTGAATCCAATTTTACTAATGTTCAGTGAAAAAATGTTATGACTCTTGTCTCTCCTGCCCTCTTAGACACTGCACTGTGTGTTAGACAACATGACGATTGCTAGTTTTTTGTATTATGCCCAATTTGTAACTTATTCTGCACAGAAGTTATTGTCTGCATCAAAAGCAAGAGGTGAAAGATGAGGCTCTGCGTTCAGATTATTTATTGTCAGAAGATGACAGACTGTTCAAAAGGTTTTCAGGAAATAGCGGGTAGAATAGAAACAATTACATCATCTTTTCTAGAATGACTGAACTTTCAGTTACAAATCTAAGTTAGGACTGGCTTGTGAGCTGGTGTAAATCATTTTAAATTGTCCTCAGTCAGAGCTATGCTGAGGCAAGGATCAACCTTCTTATCAGGTGTGAGGAAAAAATGAATTGCTGCAGCAGATTGCACTACCTACTTTCAGAGATTTTAAAATATTAGCTGCTTACAGAGTTCAAACAAAATTTGTACTAACCAGTACCTTTCAAAAGTCAGTATCAAGGTGATGTGCCAAACCTGTCTGTAACAGCCCATTTACAAATTGACTTGGGTACATAGAATATGCCAGAACAAAAACAAAACAAAACAAAAAACAAACAAACTAAAAAACCAAGCGATTGCATTTTCACCTTGACATAAGGCCACAAGAAAGAAGGAAGACAAAGATAATCTTAAAATGAATTCAGCCCAGCCTACCAATTAATCAAGTGTATCATCAGATAGGCTTTTGGCATCAAACATCATGTCCTGCTTCTCACCTAATTCAAAAAATAAATGTCCAGTCACATAACTTCCATATCCAGCAAGTGGATTTGTATTCCATTTTGCATCTTTTTAGTTCCCTGTCACCATATCATAGAATGGCTTGGTTGCAAGGAATCTTAAAGATCATCCAGTTTCAATCTCCTGCTGTGGACAGGGTTGCCACCCATCAGATTAGGCTCTGTAGGGCCCCAGCCAACCTGGCCTTGAACACCTCCATAGATGGGGAATGGGCAACCTGCTCCAGTGCATCACAATCCTCTGAAAAATTTCTGCCTAACATCTAACCTAAATTTCCCCTCTTTTTAATTATAGCCATTCACTCCTATCCTATTACTATCTGCCCATGTAAAAATCTAGTCTCCCTCCTGTTTATAAGCTCTGTTTAGATACTAGAAGGACAGAGTGAGATTTCCAAGGAGCTCTCTCTTCCCCAGGCTAAGCATGTACGCAGCTCCTTCAGTCTTTCTTTATGAGAGGTGCTCCGGCCTGCTGATCATCTTTGTGGCCTTCCTCTGGACTTGCTCTAACAGCTCCCCATCTTTCTTGTTTTGGAGTCCCTAGGCCTGGACACAGTTCTCCAGACAGCCTCACAAGGGCAGAGTGGAGGGGGAGCAATCTTTCTCTGCTTTCTGGCCACCCCTCTTTTGGTGTAGCCCAAGATAATAGTTGGCCTTCCAGGCTGCAAATGCACATTGCTTGCTCACGTCCAGCTTTTTGTCCATCAAGATCTCCAAGTCCTTCTCTGCAGGGCTGCTTCCAGTGAGTTTTTCTCCCAGTCTGTACACATATCTGGGATTGCCCTGACTGAAGTGCAACACCCTGTACTTAACTTTGTTGAATCTCATTAAGTTTTCATGGACCAACTTTTCAAGCTCGTCTGGGTCCCTCTGGATGGCATTGCTTCCTCCCATTTCCTTATGCCTACCTGAAATCTCAGATATTGACTTGAACTCACTACTTAACAATGTGATAACTGTGAAGCTATGAAGGGGAATATCTTCAAAAGAAAGGAAAAAGACTTGAGACACAGTAGTCAAAAGGTTCTGCTTGAGGTATCAAACTATAGCCATCCTTACTGTAAAAGCAGTGAGCAGACTGCAAACTGGAAGTACAAGAACTAAGGAATTTTTAAGTGTGAGAAAATTGCATGGATTCGCAATGGGCTTTGTCGCTGCTGGAACAAGTTCCCCTCAAGTACTGCCTTGTTAACTTTATAGTAGTCAGGACTGTGTGACTTGCTACACATTAAATCATTCACCACCACAGCACCTCACTTTTGAATGCCTAGTAGAACACATTTTTGCAGGTACAAAGTACAAGTGCTGACTGAACACCTCTCTACTCCGCTTTCATGTCACCCAACCTGGAGTACTTCACTAAGCTCTGAGGCTATCACTGTAAGAAAGACATGGACCTATTGGAGCAGGTCCTAAGAAGAAAACACAAGGATGATCAGAGGGTAGAGCACCTCCCCTAGAAACACCTGGGTGTGTTCAAGGCCAAGTTGGATGGGGTTTTGTGAAGTGCTAACATTCTAAACAGGGCTTTAGCTATTGATCAAAAGTAGAAAGGAAAATGCAGGGCCTTAACATATGTCCAAAAAGAAATAAACTAAACCCAAAAATAGTTATTTTCTCTGCCTAGTAATTATACAAATATATTATTTATAAAAGTGTTTTGTCCTTGAGCCCTTGGAGTGCCTTGTAAATGCTCAAAACAAAAATGTTGGAAAGAGGCCAGATGAAAAAAAAAGCCTGTAAGAGAGAGAGCAAACAAGAATAACGCACTCTAAACTAATATTGCTCTTCAGTTCAATAACTGAGTTTGCACTCATGAGTACAGTAATGCTTTATGGGCTTGTTTGGATTTTTGCAGTTTCTTTTACAGCAAATTGTCATATGTTCTAACACAAAATGCAAATTCTCAGGAGTAGATAATATGAAAAAGTTTATATCAATTTCTTCTCATTACTAAAGCTAAACTGGATTCAAGTCATTAAGGGGTTGTGGACAGTTTATCCAGAAATTCCAGGTAGGAAGCTATCAGTGTGTTTTGGGAATAACTGTTGGGGGAGGGGAAGTGGGGATTGTTTGTTTCATTTTTTATCTAACTGGGAATGAAAGCAAGAGAAACTGGGAGGGATGGAAGCAGCTGTGTCTCTCACAGTAGCAAAACGCTGGATGTAAATATTTACATTAAATTAGGATGACTTTACATTTGATCCCCTGACTAATAGCTTACCTGCTGCCTCAGTCATTGCATAAACTCCTTGCTCATGGATCCATCCTGCAAAAAGAGAAGGTCCCATCAGGGGAACAAATTGTTTTCCCTATTGCAGAGTTTTTGAATGAGCTTGGTCAAGCCTCTGCATTTAGATTTTCAACAGAATTATATCATATAGAATATATTTGCAGAAAATGATATCAGTATTTCAGTCTAGTAAAACATTCTGCTCAGCACAATGAGGACTTGCTATTATCTTACAATGCCGTGAAGGTTTGATCCAAGCACATGGCACGTGTTGAGTGTTATGAACCAAAAACATATCCACAGCCAAATGGAATTAAATGCAAGTGAAAGTGGTGGAGAGGAAACCTGTGTAACAAAGTCAGCTCGTTAATACCTTCCTCTTCTCAGCATCCTTGCCTGTGAGTTGCACTCCTCACAGTCATCAGCCTGGTATTGAAAAGAAAAATTGCCTTCCTATTTAAAAAAGAAAATAATAATAAAAATAAAATAAATAATAATTAAAAAAAGTAGTGGGAAGAGTATCCATAAGGCATGAGGGAGATACAAGCTTTTACCTACTCACCTGATGTGAAACAGGATTCTCTAGCAGCAATTATAGTTTATATTCTTTGCCTTGAACAAAGTTTGCCGAAGCAGGAGAAAGGTGACAGCCTCTGTAAGCTGCAGTTTCTTGTAAGGTAGATTTGTTCTTTTTTCTGTAAGTATTAAATAGTGAAGGGCACACTTACAATACAGCTGCAAAGCATTTCCCTGAGGAGTGGTAACCCACGTTCAGACCTTTGTGTCAGTCATTAAACAATCACTTAAAAAAAAGAACTGCTCCCACAAGAGAAATCGGAGATCTAACTTAAATAACTGAAAATCAGAAGGGAGAGGATATTCAGATGAAAGATGGGAAATTCAAACATGAGTCTGCAATGCAGCTGTCCTGCTAAGATGTAAAATGAACAATGCTGAAGTCAAGCTAAATGCCTTTACTGGCATTATGGTGGCCTTTCCAATTGCTCTATCCCTACAAGTCCAGAAAAAGTGGTGTATTCCCTTTTGCATTCCCATGAAGGAAGCAGGTAAGTACTCACAAATCATTTATGACATGGTTTTAAGAATATCTGTAACAGTAGGACAAGAGACAGGACGATACAGACACATCTTTGAATCAGATTCTTAAGAGCAGATTTCAGTAAGTGTGAGTGGGACTTAGGTTTTGATGGCACAGATGTATGAGGACAAAAGACACTTCCCCCTTGATGTCCTCTGGATAAATGTAAATGGTTTCCTTAGAGAATATAAACTATAATTGCTGCTAGAGAATCCAGCTGGAAGGAGGATAGCTTTCTAAAAGACTTTTAAAATTATATTACTTTTATTTTTTAGCAGAGCTGTAGAATTATTAATTAAGAAGATCGCTTCTCAAATGAAGGTTTTAGGAAGCAGAAATGAAAAATCATAAAATCATTTTCAGGATCAATAATTGCAATTATATTGCATTTAATTACAGTAATTATTACAGCTTTGGATTATTAAATTCAAAGAATTAAGTGACATAGACTGTTAATTTTTTTCACAGCAAATGTTGAATGTGTTTTCTATCACTTTGTGTTAGCTAGGCGATCAATGAGTTGGTCCTACTTGGAGTTATCTTAAAACTCCCTAAATTATATGCCCACATCTCTTTTCTTTGAAACCAAGATTATTCAGTATTCTCAAAATCTAGCTGTCATAAGATGAAGTCTACTCTGAAAGTAATACCTGCAATGTTATTCTGTCAGCCCATGATGTCAGAGGCAGATGGTGGTGGTTTGGCTGTAGAGGCTGAACATTCCCACCAGTATCCCATTACATGTTGTTGCCTTGTTACAGATGGCAGCAGAGAGGCAGTCTGACAAATGGTGTCTGATATGGAAGTTTGTTTGAAACAAAGGTGTGTCACTGAATTCCTGTATGAGGAAAGGATGGCACCCACTGACATTCATTGATACTTGCTGAACATCTACAAAGACCGAACAGTGGATGTCAGTGTGATAAGGGTGAGAGGTGCATTTCTGCAGTGAATTTCTGCACTTCAGCAATGTGAAGGACAAGCCATGTTCCAGACAGCCATGCAAATTTTCAGAAGTGCAGCCTACCAGCTCTTGTGCATTTCTGGCAAAGAGGCATAGCTAATGGTGGTGACTATGTACAGAAATAGTACATTGTATCTGAGAATTTGGTCTATCAAACAGTGTTATTGTGCTCTTTATATACGTTGACGTTTCCATGGAAGTAAATAGAAGGCATTACTTTTAGAGCAATCTACCTATTATTCTGTATGACTTATAAATCCTTAGATATCAAAGGATAATGAAATATATCTTTCGTATCTTTCATTCTTGCAGTTGTAAATGTTGGCTTAAAACACTACTGCAATACTATGTTCATAAAGCTTTCTTTAGGAAATTTGAACAAAATTAATCAGAAAAAGTGTTTACTTGTGGCAAACAGGGTAATAGAACAAAATTTTGTGTAGGCTGAGTACCTTCTGTGTGACTATATAACTATAATTAGTTAAATAAAAGCTAAAGAACTGTGGATAAGCATTTGAAAATCCAGTTAAGAAGTTCTTTTGTGTCAGAAGATTGCTTAGAGTTCATTCAATCCGTTTGTTTTTGTATTGTACATATCGTTGAATTATTTCTAAGTATTGCAGAACTGTTTTATTATATCAGAACATGTGCATCATGTTCAGAGATTAACTTGCAAAAAGGGATGGATAGTGTCTACTTAGTTGCAGTAAGATTCAAGTTCTTTAGAAATACAACACAACACTTGTTTCGCGTAATATTCTTTCACATTAAATAATCTACATACTGGCTATGTGCTACTATTTTTTTAAAAAAGGTTTACAGTCAATATTTACACACTTTTCATGGACTTACCAGTAGTTATTGGGATGTTGGGAGGTCTATGAATTCTTTTACTAAGTGTCTTGTACCACATTCATCACAGTAGTTAGGTACAGTCCAAAACCATTTTAACTGATAGTTTTATAGCTCATTCTATTTCAAATCCCGTATCAGGAGAGGCAACTGTTTTCTGCTATGACATTTTTACAGGATGTTTACATTTGCGCTTGATCATCTCTTCATGTCATTTCATATATTCAGAATAATCCTAAGGAATATACTATCATGCAGGCAAACTTCACACTTTTTCTTCTTGTCATTTAGTACACTTTTTACTTTTTACTCTGAGAAAGAGATATACTACAGTTCCAAATTGCTGAGTAATCTGGTGCTCATACAATTCAAACAAACTTTCCAAAAATGCATTTTCAGATAATATGCTGGCCTTGTGAGAGACCATTAAGAAACAGCACAGATACTCTTGAAAACAGCTGCCCCTCTGATATTTGGATGCATTTGAGATCACAGAAATCAAAAAGACTGAAGGAATTCAGAGGGTTTTACTGCATCTACAGAATACAGAAATAGAATAAAAAGGATTATGTAAAATTTGAAGCTACAGGAATCTGAAATCTCTGTACCCATAGTAATGATTTCTGTTTATTTATCACAATATAATTTGTTAAAGTTAGTAAATAACTGTGAAGTGTTTATTGGTCTGGACTACGTGGAGTGAAAATATTAAGAAATCAGGTATCATGGGACTGCTCCTGAATACAGAAAGAATTTCAGTAATTTATTTCCATAAATTTACCTTTATGAAAGTATAGTCTTTCAACAGAAATGAATTTCAACCCTTACATACTGTACAAAATTATTCTTGTGGTGGTGTATTTCTAGTACTAGTATTCATGACCAATTTCCAAAACACATAGAATCCCAGACCCAACACACAAACCATTAATGAAATCGTAAATCTGCATGCTTTAATATGTTAATTATACATTTGAACATTTTCATACTGAAAGACCAGTTTGTCTAACCACTTATGGTAATTCTCTGTTTGTATCAGGGGCTATAGTTTTGCATGGTTTGGAGATATTTCTGCTTTCATAATCAGATCTTCTGTATCTATAAATTGTATGCAAAAAAAAAAAATAATAAAAATTAAGTTTCTTTCAATAAACAAGTTTTAGGGCCTATAAATACTTTAAAAAGTCAGTACTCTAAGCCTCAAAGTAATAGACTTCACTTTCAAACCAGATTAACTAAGCACTAGTTATTCTCTTAACTCCTTTAACACTTCTAAAATCATATTTATTCTCCTTTTCATAACAATTCTGTTTATAACAAAACAAAGAACTCAAGAGTTTCCTAAACAGATTAATGAGTCACTCTGTCAGTCATTCTCAAGATCAAATCAAGTTTCAGGCTTTTATGTCCCTAGCAATCTTGAGGTAAATCTCTGAATGTCTCAAAATAGAAACTGTGGCAGAAGTTTCTATCAAAGCCTCATCCACACAAGCAGGAGCAGGCTTGTCAATAAATCTGACATGCTTCACAGTGTATGAATTGTTACGTGATTTGTGCCTGCAACTTGGTTGAAGGAGCATGTTTATCTTTTCAGCCCATACCCCAGAAATACATACAAATAAATGCAAATAAGCCTGATAATATACAATTTAATGACATACTTAAGCTTTTAGCTTTAGGTTTCAGCTTGGGATTCTTCACAGGCAACTTTCATTGTACTGTGTTACAGACCTGGGTATGGATATTTTAGATAAGTTGTAGAATCAAAGAAGGAAGAAAGCATCTCATGAGGGTTCCTGTTCTTTTTATTACCTTCTGGAAGTATCAGTTTCTCTTCCTTGATTAAAAAAAGGAGCATATTTAACTAAAGCTGATGGAGCAACTAATTTCAGATGTTTAAAAAGATGTGAAACAGAGGCAGCAATTAGGGTCTGATAGCATCTCACATTGAAGGAGGTTTACAATACATTAGCTTTTAATTATATTTGTTCCCAATAAGCTCAATAAGAGATATTGTCTCACGTGTTTTCAGTTTAGCATTTGGGCTTTTTTGAATTGCATGGAATAGAACTTAGTAAAGATAAAGAAGTAATCAAAACTGTTAAGACAGTAGAAAAAAAAGTAAAATGAATAGATGAAAAATATACAGAATCAGAGGGGTTGGAAGGGACCTCTAGAGACCATCCAATCAAACCCCCTGCTAATGCAGGTTCCCTACAGTAGGTTGCACAGGAAAGCATCTGGATGGGTTTCAGTTATCTCCCAGGGAGACCCCACAACTTATCTGGGCAGCCTGTTTCAGAGCCTAAGGCTTGTTCACCCTCAAAGTAAAGAAGTTTCTCTTGATCTATTCTAAATTTTATCATTAACTATAAATTGCTTTAATATTGAGTGTTCTGAAATAAAATATTAAGACTACATGAGTCAGAGATCAGTGAATGCAAAAGATTTTTACTTGTTCATTTGTTTTGTAGCACACATAGTTATCACTGCTTTACCCTAACATGGAAACTACTATTTTTAAGAATGATGAGAATACAGATTTTAGTGCCAGCCTTTCCATTTCAAGGGTTCAGGTCCATCAGAAGAGTTTAAAAGGATATTTTAAGATTTTTCTCATGTAACAAGAGGTATTAGTAATTTTGGCTATCTTTATTTTGTACTGCAATGCAGCTGTTCTTTTAAGAATGGAAAAGAACATCTATCCCTCTGTTCTTATAAACACCCCCATCAAATTTCTGACAAGAGTTTGGAGGTATGCCGTTGATTATTAAAACAAAATTGTATAAAGATAGTAAACATCACCATGATATTTAGGTCCAGTTCCATTAAGAAGCTAATGTATTGTGAAGTACAGGGATGGGAACTTCAGGCACTTCAAGGAATATTGCTTCCTGAACTTGAACACTTCTTGTTCTGTATGTAAGTTGTATTTCCTATGCACAGTAAAACACAGTACATAAACTTGCATATTAGAGCTGCCTAAATGTTTCTAGGCTGAAAATAGCACCATTATTTAAATGATACACAAGCAAGAAACTGATCAGTCTTGTACTTCAAGGCCAGTTAACTTAATACTCTTTTTTACTGAAGTAACACACCACCACTGCTTACCATATATAAGCATGACAACATGATGAGCTGTGTGGCCTAAAAATCATTGTAGAGCTCAGTCAAGGAGATAGCAAGTCAGTGGTTTGTGCAGTTAAACATGGAAATAAAATTAGAAATGCTAGAGAACTTAAATCTGATCCTGAATTCAGTCCCATTTGCATACAACTTAAATTCGTAACCTGGTGACCATCACATTAAGATTTAAAAGACTGTGGTCCTTTTTTGAATGTGGATAACTGAATAATTGCAAAAGGGATGGAGACAATCTGTTTGCATTTGCCTAGTGCTCTGGTTCTGATCATCCAAGCAGTAAGTTACTCAGGCTCAAAGAGTTCCTCATCCTTAATTTCTGGCTTGAGGAAAAGTCAGAGTTACTTTGGCACAGGAGAATACAGTGTTTCTAACACTATTAAAAAATAATAATAATAAAAGAAAAAAAATACAAGAATGTCCATCTTATGTGTCATTATCCTAAATATGCTGTTAAGGACAGTAAAATCCAAATCAAACATCTTCCTAAATAAGCCATTTTATTCCTTCTCACTGACTGGTATTGGCTGATCGGTATTTTGACAAACATGAACTTTTTTATGTATCTGATACATTAAAACATTTTTTAGAGACTGAGGAAGGGAAACAGTCACCGTTGCAATATTACATTTCTTTGAAGTAAATGGTTTGTGTCTTCCACTTTAATCTGTTCAGAAAATTTGTCAGTTTAAGTGAACAACTCATTTGTAGCTGAAAGTAAAATAAAGCTAAAATTAATGGCTAGTAGATTGTAATAGTCATTTACAGAAACTAAGACCAACTCTTCTAAATGTAAAATATTTTGCTCCAATAATATTCAAAAGGCTCAGTGCTATATGGTTAACTGCTTTACCAGGAGCTAAAGAACAGTCAATTGTTCCCTATTTCATTGTTAACAGGATCATTTGTGGAGTGATCCAGAGACATAATTACAAAAGTAGATTTGGTCATGTTCTACCACTCATAATTTCTGGACAAAGAGCTCCTCTGGACCTTCTAAATTTCATAGAACCTTAGCAGGAAAATATAATCAGAACTGCAGTGAGAATAATCAGTGAAATCTAATTCTTCTAATATAAAAAATGTATATTCAAAATGTTCCTAAAAATTGTGAAAGCAGTGAAATCAAGCTGAACTCTAGGGCAGTGATCCTTGATCTAATTTGAAGAGCTGTACTGAAAAGTCTGATGTAAATGCTACACCAACGAAAAGGTTTTAGATACCCATAAAAATACATTTATTTCTGTGCAGGTCAAGAATATTCTTCATTATTCTGTTTCTTTGCTGTAATCATTAACCCGGTATAAATTTCTAGAAAATACTATTCAATCAGAATCTGTAGCAAAACTGTATTGATGTCTGGAACATTTTATATGCAGTGCTAGTATTTTCAACTTCTGTAACATTTTTATACATAAAACACAGGGAAGTTTATGCTGATAACTAAATATTAACTGGGTGCTCAAGAAAGTGAATTTGAAAAAAAAGATTACCTGTTTCTGAAAGTGACATTATGGTAGTAGAAACAGTGAAAGAACTAATGAACTAATTTCTCTATTGTGCTGTGACTCATTTTCTAACATCTTAAATTGTAACCTTTAATTGATTTTTTTTTCAAGTGTTTTTTTGTGTGTGTTTTTTTTGTTTTTTGTTTTTTTTCTCTTTGGAAGGCATTTGTAACATATCTGTCTTTCCTGCATAGATTTTCTGATGTATGATTAGTGGTTAATTTATACTTTATTCACATCCTCTCTGGATATATTAATAGGTTGGTTCATATTTAGCAGTAGCCATTAATTTATTATTATTATTTTTTAAGAACTCATTATACTTGATACCATTATTTCTCTATCAAATTTGGTAGACTTTGAACAATGAGTTCAAAAGTTGATTGGAAATTGGCAAAAGCATTCATCGCTATTACAGCAAGCTCTTTTTTGCAAAAATTGACAAAGAAATGCAAAACTGGGGATAAGTGAGAAATTGCAGAAAAATCAGGATTTTGTTCAGTTTGCCTAAAATAGTTACTCAGTAAAAACGTTTTATAGTTTTTCAAACTGAAGAGGCAGTACCTTATGAGTAGCAAAATGCTTTCATCTTCTCACTGAAGACAGTACAAGTGTTGAGGTATGTGAAATCTCAGCTGGCTCTGGCTATGCCTGTCAGCACAACTGTAACATAAATGCTGACACAGCAAATTGGATGTTTCAGGGGGTCTCAGAATGACCTGCAAAACTGAAATAAGTGAGGATATAGTAATCAATAAATTCCAGGTGAGACATTTTCTGGAGTGTTCCGACTTATAAATGAGGATTTTTGTGTAATTTTTACCCTATCCTCCATCAGGAAGTAGATGTATTCAGATAATCAAGAGAACATTTAATGTATTGACTGACAACTATTTTCTGCCTCACTGAAACTTAAATCTACCACTACATGAAAGCAGAATTGAAAATGAGATTATCATTTAAAGAAGAATCTGGAATAAAAGGAAGAGTAATTCCTTTGTTTTAATGGAAAAAAAAAAAAAAGAATATAATGCAGTTACTACTTCTATGTCTTTTCAGTTTAATGTGCATGCAATATATAAATAATGTAGATCAGAATCAAACCAATTAAAAAGTAAAACTTACTCTCCTACCATTTTCCTCTTTGTTTAACATATAATAGTTTCTTAGTAACAACAGAAATTTCAAGGGCAACAAGTTTGTTTTCCAAGGCATGTACACATTTCCTTAATGAATACCAAAAATAGAAGGATTCAGGAGTTGAACAGAATTTAAATCATTCTCCTAATGACAAATCAAATTTTAAGGAAACTATGGAACAACAAAAGGTTATCTCCAATCACCCTTATCTGAACAAAAGAAAAGTGATTAAATCTCTGATATAAACTCTTAAATCTCCTTGAAGACCTAGAGTTGTATATATGCCAAACTACATAAAAATACTTTACTGCTTATTTTAAGAGGATTAATAAGCATTGACTTAAGTTTGTCTTAAGACATTGTTCTTCTCTTCAAAGTATTATGGTTCAGACCCCTTTGAGCATAACATTATTCTGCTAAAAGACAATCAAAATTATTTTTCTTCCCAGGCAGACAAACGTGCAGATGATTGCATCGTATGTAAAACAAAATAGTCCAGCTGAACCTGTACCCATGATATACAGAGTTGTTTATTCAGGCTTTATGTGCAGGGAGATGGTTACTGTGTTTCTGGGTTGGTGAACATCTGGAAAATCGTCAGGTTACCACCAGCATAAAGAGAAAGAAATATCTCATCTGTTGTATATACAACATACAGAGCTCAGCCAAAGAACAGTGAGGTGGGACTTCCGATTAGCACAAGACAGACAGAATGGGAGTTAGGACAAAAGTCTAGCTCTTTTGAACATGTATCTTTCAATGCTACTGTCATTTCATCAGCAACTTCTCACTGTTTATGGTAACCTCTTTCTGGGCCGTTCATGTGAATAACATGAGCGGGCTACCACCCTAAATTGATTAGATTGCACCTTCAAGGTAATTAGCTCCTTATGTTCTTTTGCTAGAGGCAATTTGTGCTATATTCCAGGAAGCTCCACAGTTGTCTTCCCTTCTGTCCACATCCCTTTTAGGTTGCCCTGGAAGGTAAATTGTGCTCTAGAATTACTGTTACTCAAATAGGTTAATGAAATTATACTTTTAAGGGAGAGATCTAAATCTGAAGTACTGCTATGAATCTGTTTGCTCCTGCCTCTATTACTGAGATTCCTCTTTTCTGAGGTCTACTTCTCATTTAATTCTTAATTTTCATAGACTACCTGTTTCACTGATAATGACTGAGAAAGGATATAAAAGTACAGACTGGGTAATTTTAGGACTCAATTTTAGGATCTAAGTATTTAATAACTTAGGACCTTGCTTCTGCTTTGATTTTTATTGTTTTGCTTTTGATTCTTAAAGTTACAAACTCAGTCATATAGTCGTAAGTTTATTCTATTACACCCTCTGAAGGAGACTTTCACCATATATCCTTCCAGATATTAAATAAGTTACTAATAAAGCTATTTAAATTAGTTGTTCCACTATGGTTATTGTAGCACAGAAACAGAAAACTCTACTACAATGTAAATTTCTGGAGGAGGGCAACTTCATTTTACTTGCATGTTGTACTGTTGTATGGGTAGGTCACCTACAGAGGTTTAAAGAAAGTGTTTGTTATTACAACAGTCACTGAATTACAATTTCTCAAAAATTACATTATGAATCAAATTAAAGGTGTCATCAAAATTATTAAGATTTAATAAGATAAGGTATCTCAAATTGAGGCCATTTTCACTGGAAATAGTAATACCAGTACATTAAAATCAGGGTCACTTTTATGTAAAGTTAATCACATACATTCCTCAAATATGTCTGTTAGGATAAAGCATGTTTTTTTGCACTGTATAACTTTTATATTACCATTATATCTAAAAATCTATTAAAATATAATATGGAATTGTTATTAACAAAGACCTTTCTAAGTTATTATTTAAAGTTTTCTTAACACACATTACGTGTCATAGACTCAATACAAAACATATCTTAACGTGTCATAGACTCAATACAAAACATATCTTATAGGATATTTTCATCACAGTATCTCCTCTTATAGTACAGTCAACTGAAAAATGGAATTCTGAGATTTGGTTTTGCTATGAAAGACAATTCTATTTTATTTACACTTAAAGTGATACAGAAGGAAGATAACCAAGATGTCTCTGTCAAAATCTGCTAAACAAAACACACTTCACTTAATCACTAATTTGTTATTTTTTCCATAGTATTTTTGAGTAAAAATAGATAATTGATTAACAGTTAATTGTAAGGCTTGACTGTTAATGCGTATTATGTCAAATAAGCCTAAAGCACCTATTCCTAGAAATCATTTTGAGAAGACCTTAAATCCTTGTAGTAATAATCCTGTGGATTTTTATAAAGAAAATTTTTATAAAAACAAACAGTGCAGAAGTGTAACTATAGTCTAACAAACGATTGCAGAGCTTTTTTTTTTTTCCTTTACTCAAGATTACTCCATTGACATGACTAACTGCTGATGTTCAAGATACTGTGCATAGATGGGAAGAACAAAAGTAACATTAAACTACAATTTTGCCAAATTTTCTAGTGCTTTTGGAGAAATAATTCTGTAGATTTTTCACTGAGACAGATAGTTCAGAACATCACAAAATGTTTTGACAGTATATCTTTAAATGGGAAATCTTTTAGGAAAATTATTCAAGACACTCATCTAAACAGTACTATAAGTCGTCTAAATTACTCCACGTTTTCTATTTTGCATTCTATTCAATCAGCAAAATCTGTTTGTTTCTTTTTTAATCCTGAGTGAAAAATTGCTGTAACTACACTGTAGTTTTCTGTTCCTCCTTACCCTAATGGTTTGTTATTCCACAAACTCTAAACGATGGTCATGATATCTATTTCTATGCATGCCCTACAGAGTGGCAGCCAGCCAGTGAAAAGCATAAGAATGAAGCTTCATCGGTGCAACTGAGAAATGCTGTGGAAGCCAATGAATTTCCAGCACTTTACACTACATGAGAGTCGGCTCTCAGTTCCTAGTACTCAGGGAGCACACACTCTCAAACTACAAAAGGGATTGATAAATACCTCTAAAGCATAGGGGAATTCAGAGGTTACAGTGATGAGATATCAGAATTTATGATACAGCTTAGTTAATGATCCTGGAAATTCAGAGGAAGAAGCTGTGTGATTTTAAGATGCTTCTAGAAGGGGTAAATTCATCTTTCCTCTAACTGCCAAGACATTATTTTAGATTGACTTAAGTTATTTAGACATTTTTAATTTTTTCAGTCTTCTTCCTTTGTTTTTTGAAGTCTTATTTCATTCCTTGCCTGTCTATCTCCTCCTATGCCCATCCTTGACTCTTTTCTCCTAATACCTGAGAAAAATTAGAAGGGAGAGTCAGGGTAGGGAATATGGCAAGGCTCTAAATGTACAGCCAGGAGAAGAGAGTGCACATCAAGTAAGATCCAAGCAGTTGGATGTGTCTCATGACACAGAATCACGGAATTGCAGGAGTTGGAAGAGACCTCTAGAGATCATTGAGTCCAACCCCCTGCCAAAGCAGCTCCCTAGCCCAGGTTGTACAGGTAGGCGTCCAGGTGGGTCTTGAATGTCTCCAAAGAAGGACACTCCACAACCTCTCTGTGCAGCCTGTGCCAGTGCTCTGTCACCCTCACTGTAAAGAAGTTCCCACGCACATTTGTGTGGAACTTCCTATGCTTCAGTTTGTGGCCATTGCCCCTTGTCGTATTGCCACACACTGCTGAGAAGACTCCAGCCTTGTCCCTTTGCCTCCCACACTTTAGATATTTATAGACATGGATCAGATCCCCTCTGAGTCTTCTTTTTTCGAAGCTGGACAGACCCAGGTCTATCAGCCTTTCCTCATGAGAGAGGTGTTCCTCATCCTTTATCTTCTTTGTAGCCCACCCCTGAACTCTTTTGAGGAGATCCCTGTCTTTTCTACACTGGGTAGCCCAGAACTGGACACAGTACTCCAGGTGAGACCTCATCAGGGCAGAGTAGAGGGAGAGGATCACCTCCCTTGACCTGCTGGCCATGATCTTTTTAATGTACCCCAGGATCCCACTGGCCTTCTTGGCCACCAGGGCACACTGCTGGCTCATGGCCAACCTGTCGTCCACCAGGACACCGTGGTACCTCTCCTCAGAGCTCCTCTCCAGCAGGTCATCCTCCAACCTGTACCGGTGCATGCAATTATTCCTTCCTAGGTGCAAGACTCTACACTTGTTCTTGTTAAACCTCATCTGGTTCCCCTCTGCCCAACTCTCCAGCCTGACCAGGTCTTACTGAATGGCAGCACAGCCTTCAGGTGTGTCAGCCATTCCTTCTAGCTTTGTATCATAAGCAAGCTTGGTGGACACTATCCCCTCATCAAGGTCATTGATGAAGTTATTGAACAGGACTGGACACAGCACCAACCCCTGAGGAACACTACTAAGTAAAGGGCTCCAACTGGACTCCGCGCCACCAGTCTGAGCTATGCTAGTCATCCAGTTCTCAGCCCAGCTATCTATCCACACTTCCTCACATTTGTTGTAAGGATGCTGTGGGAGACAGTGTCAAATGCCTTGCTGAAATCAAGGTAGACTACATCCACTGCTCTCCCCAATCCACTCAGTCGGTAATGACATCATAGAAGGCTACCAGGTTGGTCAAGCGCGACATCCCCCTGGCGAAGCCATGCTGACTAATCCTGATAACCTTCTACTCTTCCAACTTCCTGGAGACGGCATCCAGAACAAACTGTTCCCTCACCTTTTTGGGGACAGAGGTGTGGCTGACTGGCCTGTAGTTCCCCATATCCTCCTTCTTGCCCTTTTTGAAGATCTGACTGATAAAACGTATTTGGATCACTGAATTTTTCTCATTTTTATATGTGAAAAGATATGCCAGAAGTTTATTACATTATGAAATTGTTAGTCTTCATTCCATATGATATTTTTCTTTCCACTGTCCCTCCCCCTGCTCCCCCCACACCCCCTTCAAAAAAAAAAGAAAAAAAAATCAGTGCAACTTTCTGCTGTAAATACAAGGGATAAGCTCATGTTTCTAGCTATTTTCTCTCATAGCAAAGCAAGAAATAAGGCATGAGGCTTTTCCACCTCTGTGCTCTTATGGGAGCAATAAGATGAGCCTTCAGGCTTCTGTAGTCATAAATCTCCTAAATAGGAATCAAGAATCATGCTCTTCCTAATTTATCTTATTGTCATTTATTATAGATATCCTTTCATCTAAACTCTCTTAGCACTATATCATGCTCATCTTCTTAAGGCAATTCTGTCAGTCACTGTTATGGACCTTACATTTCCACATTTACTTTTGGATCTTCTAACATCCACTCCCCCTACTTTGTTCTTCTCACCACCCTGTCTCACTCCCCATGTGCTGCTCCAGTGATTGCTTTCTGCTGGTCACATCTCCATATTGTACCTCAAATACTTTCAGATACTAAAATGGTGTTCTGGAGTGGATTTTTCAGCCAATAACAAATTCAGCCTTTCTCATCTCATCTACCTTTGAAGCCAGTATTAAATTCATAGTAGTTGATGCAGATATCCTGTCACAACCTAAATTAACTTGTCTCTGCTCTTTGCAGCTTATTTTTTTTGTTGTTGTCATTGTACAGATTCTTTTTCTTTTCTTTTTGCTAGTGTAAAATTTGCTTAACTAATTCATTTAGCTTCTGTTTGTGTAAAAATCTGAAGAATTAAATACAGAAGGTTTCAGAATGGTTGCTTCATATCATTTCAGTTATGAAATGTCCAGATAAACCGAGCTCTTCCATTTTCTGTTGGAAGGGTTCCAGAAAAGTGCTAAATGATTTCCTGGTAAATGTACACCCTTTTATTTTCGATTTTTAAAGCAGGCTCTTTCAGATCAACGTTCTTTCTTGATATTGATGAAAATTTCTGCTTAAAAAATGATATTTGATAAAGCTAAATAACTCAATAAGTAAGCTTGCATCTTAAACAAACCTGTAAGCTAGAACACAGAGTAAATTGATAGTTTTTGTACTAAGAAATAATATAAATATCTTTATTTCTCAACATTTTGAATAGCGATGTTCATTTTTAGACACAAGACGAAAACGTGAAGAAAAAAATAATTCATGTCCCTCTCTGTAATAAGTTAACTGGAACTGTTAGGTAGACATGTTGTCCTTGATCAATATATCACCTCAAGCTTCATTCTGCTACAATCTACTGGAGTTGAGTTGCATCATTCTGCAGACAAACTAGAGCAGAGTGGAACAAAAAAGGGCTTCCTCAGAATCACTTCTTGCAATTCCCAGCTATTTTCTTGAAAGGCAGTAGAATTTATTCTCAAAATAGAATTGGCAAGCATCCTCAGCTTAAACCTCATGAACACTCTGATATCTCTCAGAGCTTAATACTCCCAAGAACATAATTTAAGTCTTCTCTCTGAGGCAATTGGACTTAGGCTGTCTGAACCAGTCTCCAAAGAATTTAGAATGATGCATTATTATTTTTCACAGTCACCTACACAACACCCTGAGGTAACATGCTGATATGTCTAATGTCATACAGGAAGGCAGTGCCAGAACTAAGATTCAAGTTGTTTCCCAGTCATACTTTTGATCCCTTCAGGCTCAGAAAGCTGTCAGTCCCAAAGACTGTGATTTGAAGTGGCCAGAACTCCACCAATCAATCAGCAGGTGGTAGCTGTGTGCATCCTGTTAGAGTCAGATAAACAGCTGAGCAGACCTAATGGGATCAGTGGTAGCCCACAGCTGTATGATGCAGGCTGCTGGATGAGGTGGCATGTTAAGGTTGCTTGTCATTTTGTAAAATTGAACTGGCTATAATTTCTATGCTGCATCTTGAACAGATGTTCTTTGCCAGGGTGCTTTTGAAGTCTGGCACACTGAACATTTTGATATGCATCTGGGTATGAGATACGGCTGTCTATAGGTTGTCCTTGAGGCAGAGGTCAGGCACACTTTGGATCACCCAAGGATTCTGGGCATTACTGAATGCACATACCCTTTGAAATATGGATGTAACCAAAAACATCACCTCCTTTTTATTTCCATGGAAATCTTAACAGATACAAAGAGCACAATAGGACTAATTGATAGAGTAAATTCTTAGCTACAAAGCACTGTTTTTCAACACAGTCACCACCATTAGCTATGCATTTTTACAAGCAATGAACCTGCTAATCTGCATGCCACACTCGTAAAAAATCTACATGTTCTTTTGGACTGTGGCTTGTCTTTTCTGTCACTGTCACCACTGCTGAAATGCACAACCCACCACCTCACTGTGCTCACATCCACTGTTTGGTCTCCCGAAATGTTCAGAAAGCATCAGTGAATGTCAGTGGGTGCAATCTTTCCCCCATGGAGGAATTCAATGACACACGTTTGCTTCAGATGCACTTCCATGTCAGATGCCATTTTGTCAGTCTGCCCCTCTGCTGTCTTCTGTCACGTGGCAACAAAATGCAATGGAATATTTGTGGGAGTGTTTATTCTCTATTACAATATCACCAACATCTACCCTGACATTGTGGACCAACATAATAAAATAGGAGACATTACTTTCAGAGCAGCTCTCATCTATCACAGATAAGACCTAGACTACAAGGTTAGCTCCTTCACTTTCAGTCCCTGCTACTGTGCAGAAGGAGCAAAAACATATGAGAACAGGATGGAATTATCCTTCCCAAGAGAACCACTCCTTCATCTACATCTTCTGTGCTCTGTAACTCCTTGGACTTTCATGGCTTGCTCCTTTTTTGCTGCATCTCCATTAGCACTCAGTGCTGCTGAGAGACTGATGGTGCAAGAAATTAGGCCAGCAGCAGGCAACAGCAAGAATAACTGAAAAGCAGGCAAATAATAGGGGCCTCACAGAAGCAATTGAATGGTGAGGAAAAGGGAACTCAACAGATAACAGTGTTAAAGGATAAAGTAGTTGGGAACTAGTGATCCAAAACCAGCTAACTGATTCATATTTCTGAAAGAGGCATAATTTACAAAGGGGAGTAGGCTTACTTCTTGTGTTTCCTTCCTTTAGAATCCTGATTAGGTACCACTCTCCTCTGGTCAGAGTAGATTTCCTGTACCCACTTCTTCTCATGCATTTGTAGCATGACCTTGGTGTCTTTCCTGTATTAATCACAACAGCAGAGATACCTGAGTGTTTGAGCTCTAGTAGGTCATTTCAGTATTATGCCCATTTTAAACAGCTTTAATTTGATTTCTGTATAAATATCACATCATTGAATAGTTTCTTTGTGTGTCAGATCCATTTAACCATGCAGGGCAGTTTGCAATTAGCTCATATGCTGTTCTGGAGCTCTAAAAGCACAGCTGGCGTCTGCAAAAAACCTTTCTTTCTATCCTTGCCTCTGCCCATTCTGTCAGCCAAAAATTTGGCTCTGCACACAGTCCTAATGTTCTCTTTGCCACACTCTCCTCCCCTTCTCACTGACGATCTGCTGGTCTGTGAAGGGGAGCTACGGTTTTGCCTTCTTTGTTGCAAACCATGTAGCAGTGGCAGACAAAAAACAGCATTGTAGATGACTATATAAAAGCTCCTGTACTCTTCTCTGTGAACCCTTTTGCTATCACCCTTTTTTTAAAATAAGAACAGAACTCTATAGTCCCCCCCAAAAATGACTGTGCCTTGTGGATGCAATCAGACCCTAATTGAATATGCTTCAGTCATTTGTACCATGTAATTCCTTTACTTTTAAGTATTGCTTTTGGCATTGTTTCGAATTGTGCCACAATGCCAGTGACAGATCTTACTTCTGTTTTGGAAGGAAATAGTTTTATCTGAGAAGAAGCATCAGTTTTATGTACAAAATCATGTTTGTCCTGCTTTATTCTAAGCACATGTGGTAGTGTTCTGAATAGACATTATTATGAACACATGTGGTTGTGTACCAACAAAAAGGGAGCTGGATGAGAGCTATTGTCCTTACTGTCTTTGTGTTGCTTGAAGAGATGATTGGCTATTGTTTTAGCATAAGCTTGTGAAAGTTAAGAAAAAGAAGGGGTAATAAACCTGCTTGTAAATGCCATTGTTCCGCAAATGCCCTAGATATACAGGGGCATTCTAGAACACTAGCACAGTGTCTGGTCTTCTGGATTTTAGTGTGGCCACTGATGCTCAAAATTAAACTTGACCTTAGCAGTTGGAGTAATGCTAAGAAGCACCGTCTCCTGTTGGCTGCTGGCATTCATCTCTTTCTCACCGTGTGTGACTCCTGGTAGTACTGAAAAATACCTTCTGTGAAGCAGTGATGTAATTCAGTCTAATAAAAGAACAGCCCTTGAGAAAACAGCCACAAAGATTCCACATTACACAGAAGTAATGTATAACAGCTTCATCAGTCGTCATTTTAACTTTCATTTACACCACCCTCCACCCTGCTGAAGCTACTGTGAGGAATTTAGGCTTTAAAAATAAGCTTGAATGTATTCTCCTACACTGCATCATTAAATCTGTCACTGAACTATTGTTAAAATCATGCTTTTTTTATTACGTCTTTTGAAAATACATGGCGTGTAAAAGAATGAACAGTAGGCTAATAAATGGAATAAAGAAAATTCTACAAAAGAAAACAGAAGGACCATAAAAGGGAACTCAGTGCACCCCCTGAATTGGCCAGACATCTAAGATATCGATCTCTTTTGAACAATGTGGGATGACCCTGTTCACTAGGTGAAGCTGAAATGGAAAATTACATTACAGCTCCAGGATCATAGGGGCTGCCCAAGGCCATCTGCCACTCAGGAATTGCATATTCCTCTGCTGTCCTATTCTAGCTGTTTTACGTTACCTAGATAGGATCTTCACTTTGTAAGAAAGGCATCTATCAGGAGAGCATCTTCTTAAGTATTTCTCTGAACAAAAAAATCCTATATTTTGGTCACATCTAGTGTATTCATTAAAAAGATGCAAGAATTATTTCATAAATTGAGTATATTTTTACAAGTTATAAAAAAGCATACACTATACTGAATTCCTGCTTAGGAGTAAAAAACACCACACCAAAGTACTTCAGTCAAAAAGTCAAAGGTGAGGGCTTGGGCTTTGGGTTATCTTTAACATCCTGATCTGATTACATCACTGTTTTAAGACTAGTGTGTTATCAGATCATCTAGTATTGCTTTTTGCAAAACTAAGAGATAGCTCAGATATAGATGTCTGATCTTATTTTGATCTGGATTAATGTCTTTCCAAGAATTATCCAGGAGTAGTCTTATTTGCTAGTTAAATAGAGGATTCTATCAAATCAAGTAAAAAGAATAGAACTGTGATAGCATTTTTGTCCTAAATGTAGACTATCTGCTCATCTAGACAAAAGATATAGTTACAGCCATACCAATAAGGAAAACAGAAATGCATGGTATTAAACACATTGCCAGAGTTCCTTCCTTTTAGCACTGCAGACTGTCAGCAGTTTATCCCTTTGTGCGTCAGAAGGCCTTACATCTTTATAAACTGAAACCACACATACACATCCAATTATTTTTTCTCTCATCCTATTTATACCGCTTAGATTCTTTGAAGTAAAAGGTCTGATCTTTTATTATATTGAGCATGAATATATCTCCTATATTTAGCACCCTGCAAAAATTGTTTGCACAGGTGCATCCAAAAACACTCTGGCTTATAGCTATTGTTATCTATTCTGGCTTCCTCCTAAATTGCATGGCATTATGTTCTACAGCATAACTTGAATGTTCTCTGTCTCTTATTTAATTTAAAGTTAATTTGGGGGATTTCTTTGACATCATTAATATGTTAGCTCTTCCTACATATCCTGATTAGAGTCATAGTGGGTTTTTTTGTTTTGTTTTGTTTTCTTTGTTTTGTTTTGTTTCTTGTTCCAATTTGCTTAGTCTCTGGAGCCATGCACGTCATGTAATCCTTTACATGTGTCCATTCCAAATGCTAAATTACTATCAAATCAGAATAATGTCTGTGAATATTTGCATAGGTTCATGACACCAAGGAACTGAACTTTAATGATTCACATCTCCTGAGCATATGGAAGGGAAATGGTGGCATCTCTGTCCTTCTTATACAGAATTCAAAGCTCTCTTTCTCTCAAAGTCAATAGATATTTTTAGGCAAGTGTTTAGTGTCTGTTAGTCACAGGTATAAAAGGAAAGTGACTATATCTGTGTGTTGTGTTCATGTATGTGTATTTCTATATACAAATAATTGCTTTTTCTAAATCTCTCTGCAAAATCAGTTGAATTAAATATCCTAAATTGTATAGCTTCATAAAAAGATCATCAAAAGAAATCATGGCTGTAGTTTCATTATGATACACATTAGTCAACATGGGGATAGTTAAACATTCTAATAAACATTCTAAGTGATAATTCTCAAAGAGCAAAAATGTTCATTATATTTCTGTTCTATATACTGGGAGAAAAAAAAAAAAAGAAAGAGAGAGAGAAAAAAAAGACAAATGCTATAGTTAAATTCCAGGATGAGGAAACACTAAAGAAGAGGTTAAACTGCAGCTACTGAAGCTGAAAAATTTCACACTAGCATCTATAGATATCTTGCATCTAAAAATCTTGAAATCAAAGAGTTCTCTGAATTATTTCAACTGATTTTTGATCGTTTAATAGTAAATAAGACAACCTGGGAAGTAACAAGCCTGCAGTAAAAGTAATATAACAGTGACAAACACCTCAGTTAATAAGGTGTTAAACAAGGATAATATAGTGAAAGGCGATTGACAAGAAACATGGAAAATGATTCCCTTCTAACACAGTCTCAGTATAATAACACATTTTCTCTTGATAAGTGTGGGTTGTATTTTATATTCAAACTAGACAATTATTTAGCATTGCTAATAGTTTTGATTTAAACATTCTAGGGATAAAAACTTACTGTAAGCTCAAATTAGTTAGGTACTACCTAACTGACATATCTCAAATGAACGTGTAGAATGAAACTTCTACCATTCTGAAGAAGTTGGTCCAATCTTTAATTACTATAGAATGAAAACTTATAGATAAAGAACTTAGAGTACTGATAAATAATGACAACAGTTGTAATTCTTATCTGTTTTTTGGGAGTACTGAATGCAGACAAAGTATTTATTTATGTTCAGCTGTAGCCTGTGACAGATGAGATCACAGAATGGGACTGCAAGAGAAGGTTGGAATTCTGAAATAGACTTAATACCATGCTAATAAAATTGAACCTGTGTCAATTGCATAAAAAAAATAAAGTAAAAATGATTCATAGGTGTACAAAGCTATGTCAAGCAGTAAGTAAAGTCCTTCCATTGCTTCAGTCTGTAGCGTTGACACAGTCCCCTAGTGATTCAGTGTCAGTTGCTGCCTACATGAAAAGCAGTCTTACAGGAAGAAATACAGATTGATTTCTTAAGGTGATTAATAAATAAAAAGTAAAATCTACATTAAAGGACTGTAGAAGCTCTGTGTATTCAGTGTCATGAAAGGTTGTAGTATGTACTGATAGGTTCTATAATCTGACAGGAATTAAATTTACCACTAGCTAGCTTTGAAGATAGAAAAAGGATCTACATATTTAGTAAATTCCAAGGACTTAGGGTGGATACTGTACCAACAGAACTTTAAAATCAAAATTAGTCATTTGTTCTGAAAGAAATATAATTTGGACCAGACTTAATAACAGAAAGCCCTGCAATCTGTATTACGTAAATGGTCATGATTGCAGAGGTCCTTTGGATTTATAATCCAGAAATTAACGAAAACATACAGCTTGATCAAAATATCAAACAGAAATCAATTTTTAGCACTACTGTCTACAGAGACCTAGAAGGTGAACCTAAGGGCTAGACTAGAAGAAATTTTTCATGTTATTGGATGTGAGTAGGGGAAGAAAAGATATTCAGTGAATCTTGTATTTTGAAGAATCCGGTGTACCTTTATCTTTAGTTTCTGATACTAAAACAAGAAAAAGTGGAAAAGAGCTAATTTTGTTTCTCACCACTCTTTTATTCTGAGAAATGAGGAACAGAGACTGCAGATACTCTTCTCAGACTGAGTGGTAACAGATTAACTTGGCCCAGAAAGACAGGGCTCCTTTGCAGGATGTATTTAAATTGCCATTTTTAAAAACATCCACAATGTAGAGCACTGAAGCCCCAGATACAATAGTTATCACATATTAAACTTTTATTGTACCCTGAAATTAGGATTTTTGAAACCTTCCTTCTGTATTTTGTATGCGCTAAGAGTTTTTTAAAGCTTTATATAAATGCACCTCCAGAATAATTGAAAAAATATTCACCTGTTATTACAGAAATGTATTATTATAANGCCGAGCATCAACCAACACCCCCAAGTCCTTTTCCTCTATGCAGTCTTCAAGCCATTCTGCCCCAAGCCTATAGCATTGCATGGGGTTATTGTGGCCAAAGTGCAGGACCCGGCACTTGGCCTTATTGAACCTCATCCCATTGATCTCAGCCCAGCTATTCAGCCTATCCAAATCCCTCTGAAGGGCCTCCCTACCCTCCGGCAGATCGACACATCCTCCCAGCTTGGTGTCATCTGCAAACTTACTGAGGGTACACTCAATCCCCTCATCTAGGTCATCAATAAAGATATTAAACAAGATGGGCCCCAATACTGATCCCTGGGGGACACCACTCGTAACGGGACGCCAGCTGGACTTAACTCCATTAACCACTACCCGCTGGGCACGGCCCTCTAGCCAGTTCCCCACCCAGAGAAGAGTGAACCTGTCCACACCACGGGCTGCCAGTTTCCCCAGGAGAATACTGATTTTAAAGAAGGAGATACCAAATTTGGGAGAAATTGAATCATTTCTGCTAATGTGCCAAAAAATTGGAGTAAATAGCAGAGCGCGTGATGCTGATGTGAACTATTTCAGTTGGCTAAAAGTCCTATCAAAGTGGCCAGTGCAACAGAGAAACAATGGCTCATCCTCTTCAGAGCTTTGGCTATTTGTTTTCTTTCCTTATGGCTAGACGGAACTGCAAGGCATTTGATTCTTAATTCAGCCCAAAAATACATGCATTGCTTATGGACGTGATCTTTTTTGCATTTCTGCTTCCAAAAGGAATCGGGCCAATTGAGGTTACACTATGTGTAGATAAATGTTCCAAGACAAATGGCTTTATATATGGCCTCTGATTCAGTTAAAGCAGTCCTTTCTAAATATTACAATTGAAACCTACCTACAAGTTGATAATTTCCTGTGAGCACAAATAATAGTGTCCTGAAACTCTAGTACTAATACTAGATTAAATTGGTTTTATATATTAGACTCAAAATTTATTTCACATTTGCTGTGTCACCCTTCTAGAATTCATATCTCTTTTTAGGAACGTATGTTGACTTGACATAGTAAGGCTTGTTTGTTAAGCAGTTGAAATGTTATCATACTTCAGAAAAAAATATTTCTTTTTTTCTTAGGATAAATGTTTCAGTATTAAAGGAAATCACTAAAAATAGGCTAAATAGAGGATTTAAAATTGTAAGAAAATCTAAAAATATTTTTGTTATGTAAATATCTCTGTTATATAAATGTTGATGAGCACTTCAGATTTGAAGACTGAAAAAGTTGTCTGCAGTGTTGATGGGAAAGTGGGATAGGAGTATTAAAATAATACTATGATTTTGCATACTATTTCACTGCTTTTTCACTTTAAAATTTAGTTTCATAGTTGTAATTGAAGTAGCCATTGTAAAATTACTAATAATGGCAGGAGACACAGCAGGGACGTAGAAGCTAAAAATTGTGGAAATTTTTCTCCAGCCAGTAAATCTTTTTGTATGCAGCTTCCTGACAGTTTTAATGACAGATCCCTGGCGTCAGCTGCAGCACTATCTTCTCTTACTGTACCTATCAGCAGGAAGTGAGTCGTTTCAAAATTTACTAACAGCAGCAAGATCAACATGACACCATAATGAAACTTGGGAGAATATTAGAGCAATACATCAGACCAGAATCCATCATTAGTGATGTGGATCTCAATGGTAAATGTTTTTTAGTTCTTGCCACAGAGAATGCAGCAGGGTGCTTTGTTCCACTAAGGAGTGCTCATGGAACACTGCAATCCTTTGATAACCTGCACAGGCATGGTTAGAACGGCCGGTGGAATAAAGCATACTGATTAAATAATTCAAAGTACAGTAGAGGGAAATGATGTGTAATCCCTGTTCCTGTAATAACCCTGCTTGAGATCAGGTAAGTTAGAGCACAGCGGTGGATGGAAACAATAAATGGCTGAAGGCCTGCAGTTAGGAGGCGCAAAGCTCCTCTTGAAGTTCTCAATGGAGCTGAGAGCAGTAGGTGTCTCTCAGGAGTAGGCTTTCAATTGCCAAATGTAGACAGATAGCATTTTTGTTCGGGGATTTTACATTAGGCTGCACTGCACTCTATACATAGCTGTTACTTTATATGGTTTCTTCTTGGAAGGGGGTATTCACACCATCTAACTTTTGGCATCTAACTTACGGGCCTAAATTAGGACTGAAGGTTTCCTACTTAGCTGCTCTCAAACAGGCAATTTAGAGCCAGTTGTCCCTAAATATCTGAAGTTTGGTAAAGACAACAGGGAATTCAAGTAAACTGTAGTACAGGATCTCTATAACGTTGCAGAAATTATATAAAAAATCTGTGCCTGGATGAACACACAAATCTTCATCAAGGTCTAATATTACAAATAGAGTCAAATACCAGAGACAGCTCACTTCACTAAAGGTGGGCTGGTGGAAATGCATGTCTGTAAGATATGTTTTATATAAATATGATGTATATGTCATATATAAGGTTTTCAGCACTCACTGGTCAATTTCAAACTCCCACTTTTTATTACAGAAAATGAGGTTAAAATCAGTTGGTAATATTCAAATTCCTTTTAGCAATTATTCTGTATTTTTTAAGGCCGCTCCTCATCTTTTGTAATGTTCCTTTCTGTGCTTGGCTTTTAAATAATTTTCTACACACTCTTAAACAACCTGCACTGAGGTCAATAAGAGCTGCCAAAGGTGCAGTTTCCCTGAAAATCAGTCCACTTTTATCTAACATTTCAATTTATGAGGGGTCAAATTATAGGTTGTTGAAGGCATTGACAGTTTATAATAAGCAGTGATAGTGACCCTGTGGCATGCATGACAGAATTAGCAGCTGGGGTTGTTGCTATCAGCCAAGAAACAAAGCCCGAGGGGTTTCCTGGGAAGTGCCAGTGCTGCTTCTTCTCCTGGCTGCCAGGTGGCACAGGGCTGGGGCAGACTCAAGGGATCAGCAGCAAGGGGATGGGAGGGAATTCAGAGACCCCAGTGGAGAAGATAGTGGCATGTAAGTCCTATAAACTATGAAGTTCAGTCAAATGTTATATTAATATTAAGGTTGCAAAAGTACTTTTTATTCTTATTTCAGCTTCCAGGCACAGAAAAGAGAAGAAAGGGTTTGGTATGCCTAATCTGTACTTACTAAGGAACATTCCAGGTAAAACTGAGAGATGCTTAGTGTGTTTAAGTGGGTTGGGTCTCATCTTCGTTATCTTAGATTTCTAAATACAAGTAGGACAACAACTATGAGGTTTTATTCCTACATTGATTCATGGAATGATTTAGGTTAGAAGAGATCTGTGGGCCTATCTCCCCCAACCCCTGCCCAATCATGGCCAACCAGGTACTCAAGCCCACATCCAGATGGCTTTTAAAGATCTCCAAGGTGGAGACTCCACAGCCTCTGGGCAACTAGTGCCAGTGCTTCATCACCTGCACAGCGCAGAAGTGCTTCCTGGTGTTCAGAAGGAACGTTGTGAGTTTGTTTGTGCCTGCTGCCTCTTATTCTGGCACCACTGAAAAGAGCCTGG
>VXAB01008331.1:52081-147694 GCA_013399175.1 Odontophorus gujanensis | reverse complement strand
GATTCAACAGTTCCCTTACAATCGCCAAGCTGGGATCTGCTGCCATTCCTCCTCTCCTCTCAAGTTGGCTCTCTCTGCTTGACTACGGCAAGGGAGAGTGTCCGCTATGGTATGGGGAGGGGGGTGTAATCTCTGTGTCTTTCTCACAGAGTTATTCCACCAGTCAGTCTCTTGCTTGTGCTCAGTCTCTCTACATCCTCCCTAAGCTCCACCACCAAGTTGAGCAGCTCGTCCACCTGCTCACACCTCACACAGGTGAGCATCCTTCCCACCCTCCCCCTGCAGCCAGAGAGTGCCAGCTTCACCCCTGCTGGCTCAGCAGCCCACCCATAAGCTGCTAGCCCCCCAGAACCAGCACAGTGCTTTTGCTGGGCTTCAGAAAAGCCCTAAAAAGAGCCATTTGGTTGGCCTTTTTGCTTTAGGTCCCTTAGCCAGTGCAGTCATACCCTCCCTGAAGCTGGTCTCCACAGCAGTATTTGCAACCACAGCCACAAATATCAGTTCCCTTTAAACTCTCAGAATACTCTGTTCCATCCCAGGATCATTCTTCAGTCAGGGGTCTTTAGGCCCCCAACGCAACACCTTCTGGCCACCTAGGGAGCACAGGTGCAAACCATCTGCCTGTGCTCCCTGGACTAGCCACACTCCCTCACCAGGTGCTCAGTCACCAGGTCAGACCCTGACCTAGCAGTCAATGGGTCGTTGCGTGGGATTCACATGGTACCTTTGCAATCTGTGTAATGCTACCAGGGACAATTATATCACCTGCTGGTGTTCAGATGGTGCAGATTTGGTTTCAGAAACTGACGATATTCAAAATTAAAATCACACTGTCTGTAAGCTGCCACAAATTTCCACAAATTTTTGGAATGGACAAAAGTAAACATTAATTCAGTCTGTAACATAGGGGAAGAAGTGGGGAACTGACATGAAAGACATGAACTGTTGTAGAATACAGAGTGTAACCCATATGTACATAGGTTATGCTTATTGTTACGGAGCTTCCATACTTGGAAAAGTTCAGAAGCTGTCTGGGCATGATCCTGGATGACTGGTCCTGCTTGAGTAGGGGTTTTGAATGGGATGACCTCTGGAGGACCCTTCCAACCTCAACCATTCTGTGGTTCATTGCTGTAGGGTGAATAACCCAAAAGAATAGCACCCACACAAAATAATGAAGGTGGATGGTATATTTTTGTATGGCTTATCCCAATGGTATAAAGATGACCAGTGAATAAGGAAAGGCTCACCTGTCACTGATGGTCAAGGCTTGCCTAGGACTCCACAGGGGGTGGATCTCCAACAAGAGATCCTTCCCTGGTGGTGGTCAGCCCTTAAATGGGGTCTGGGAGAAGTGGAGCCAGACTCCACCCCTTCCAGTCACACAGGTGCATTACCTTCACCTGTGCTCCTGCGGCTGACTCAGTGCTCGCCTCAGGTGATCCATCAGTGGTTCAGGCCGTGATTTAACAGTTCCCATATGGTTGTATGAAAGTGGCAGGAGCTTTTGCATGGTGTATGAGGCAAGCTGTATGCAAGGCTGTTCTGTCTGGAGAAGGGAAGGCTCTTGGGAGACCTTATCATGGCCTTTCAGTATGAAAGGGGGCTTTTAGGACAGACTAAGAGACCTGACCAAACTGTTGTAGGATGCTGAATCTGGAACGAACTTCAGACCATTGTCCAAGACAACAAGAGTGGTAATTCCCTGGGACAGCCAAATGTGGCACGTAGTAAAAGCAACTACTGAGTTAAAAAAACAACACAGAAGTTCAACAAACTCTGGTGGCTTAAACTGGATCTCTGTCTGTTTATTGCACTCAGGCTATTGAAACAAATTGGCGGCACGATGCTTTTGTAATATGTTGACTCCTTTCTCGTGTAGGGTTCCAAGGTGTCCTGTATTACAAAAGAATTTTCACCAACCACTGCTGGGAATGAGTAATTAAATGAAATGCATGTACTACTTCTGTACAATCTGTCGTGGGCCAAAGAATGTTGTTACACACCGGTGGAGCAAGTCAGCATGGGAAGCCCAGCTGTAACTGCTGGGAGTGCAGCTGGTGTACATGTTGCCTCACCTCTAGCAGGAGAGTGGGAGGATGACATAGTACTATTAGTTATGACAGAAGTAGTAGTGTTCTTTATCCTTCTGTGGATGCTTTGCTTGTTTCAGAAGGAGTGTGCTGACATGTGTGGCTGAATGTCTCACGCACACTGCTGTGCTGGTGGTCGCAGTGGTTCCCAGCCGGAAGGGAATGAGCTCATGAGCCTCCAGAGTGGTCTGTGCGTCCTTGGAGAAGGTCGGTCAGACCAGGGGGTGGCTGTGAGCAAGAGGTCCCGCTGGAGCACACGGCCCTGAGCAGCCACAGCCTCAAGGCAGTCTGCAGCAGCACATAGCAGAGCTGCGGGAGGGGCAGCTGTGCTGCGGCTCTCTGGTATGAAAGCTACCAAGAAGGAATCATAGAATCATTTGAGTTGGAAGGGACCCTTAAAGGTCATCTAGTCCAACTCCCCTGCAATGAACAAGGACACTTACAGCTAGATCAGCTTGCTCAGAGACCCATCCAGCCTGACCTCTAATGTAACTAGGGATGAGGATTCCACCACCTCTCTGGGCAACCTGTTCCAGTGCCTCACCACTCTGATTGTAAAGAAGTTCTTCCTTCTATTCAATCTAAATCTTCCCTCATTCAGTTTGAAACCATTTCCCCTTGTCCTATTGGAACAGACCCTGCTAAAGAGTCCATCCACTTTTTTCTTACAGCCCCTCTTTAGATACTGAAAGGCTGCTCTCGGGTCTCCCCAGAGATTTCTCTGCTCCAGGCTGAACAGCCCCAGCTCTCAGCCTGCCCTTTCAGAAAAGATGTTCTGTCACGTGGACCATTTTTGTGGCCCTCCTCTGGATGCACTCCAACAGGTCCATGTCTCTCCTGTACTGAGGACTCCACATCTGGATGCAGTAGTCCAGGTGAGGCCTCACAGCACAGAGTAGAAGGGCAGGATCCCCTCTCTCTCCCTGCTGGCCATACTGCTGTTGATGCAGCCCAGGATAAAATCCATTTTCTGGGCTGTGAGGGCTGCTTAAAATTTATACTTGGTCTGAGCTCACAGAAGGATCAAGGCTGAGGTGGAGCTGTTGTGTCTAATAATTGGATGAGGAAAAACCCAATGGGAAAACAATAAGGTGAGGTGGGATGTGGGGAGCCAGGCTGCCTGCAGCAGTGTCCCTCCTATGGCACTGTATAAGGCTGTCATTGCATCAGTAGTGGTGCTAAAAAAAACACAGGTATGGCTGTAGGAAAGCGGGGAGCGATGGGGAGAAGATTGGGGGCAGGTTGTTTATTTGAGTGTGGGAGCAGCAATGTGAGAACAGCAAAAAGGAGGACCTGAATGCTGAGGAATGAAGGATGAGGTCAAACTCATGCAGAGGATGGGTCTGCCAGCAGCAGGAGTGCCAACGCCTACAGCTGGCAGTAGTGTTGACCCACGCACAAGACAGTGGAGGACATCTGCAGTCACTGACTGGGCTCCTCATTGGGTCAGTGGGGGAACAGGCCTGCACCTCAGCATGAACAGAACTGCAGCTCGGTGTAGTGAGGCAGCCCCCAGACCAGCATAAGCCACTGCTGTGCTTTCACCTTTGTTCAAGTGGCTGCCCTGACCATCCTGTTCCCAATTATGGCCTGATGTGAGAGGTACCAGAGCTGTGCAGCAGCGAGCTTTGCTGCTCCATCTCCCCCCGAGCTGGGACATCTCTCAGGGGACATTTCTTACGACTTGCTGCTGACTGACATTGAAGAACAGGAGCCCTTTTGAGATGGTTTGCCTCATCTGCTGAAAGACAATGAATACGAAGCGAGTAATTCAGCAGGAGAAACGTCCTTGCGTGCACAACTGACTTCAGAATTCTCCTCTTGAGTACCCTGCATCAAGTGAACCTCGCTGTTACTAAATCTGCAACTAAACATCTGTATTTGACTGTAGTATATTCTGTTGAATCACTGTGTTAATAAGTTGGCTAATAATTAACTGCTGATTAAGTGCTACTAAGAATCAAACAACGTAATCATGTGATTTATCTTAAAGGTATTAATAGTTCATAAATTGCTGCTAAATCAGAGTTCTGTAAAAACCTGCTCCCAGCCCTCAGTCCTGGTGCTGTGTGTGACTCCATGGATCCAAGATCCACTCGTAACTTCTTGCTGTGTGTAATGCTCCGTGTAATTATGTCACTGAGTCAGTGGGGTGTTACTTTAGATTACTGATTACTTCTTTGTTTTCCCACTTTCCTTGTAGTGTGTTCATCAGCCAATAAACCGTTTATCTCAAGTACATTTTGGGTAATTGCTCTGACAAGGGAGTGCCACAGCTTGGCACAGCCACAAGCTGTGAGTGTGGCCCGTGCTGCAGAAGTGCTGCGTGCCATAAGCCCTCCTCCAGTGTATGTGGGCAGGAGGCCTGGGCATCCCTAGGGAACACGTGCAGGACAGCAAGGCCTGGATGCCACACGTCCAGCAATGCTGTGGTTAGTGTGCCCGTGCTCAGATGGCCCTCAGTGTGGAGCAGCCAGGCCAAAATTCCTGAAACAGAGAAACCATCCATGCTCCCATGGGTCTCCACAGTGCTCCCACTCTGCCTCGTGTTAGAGGTGCACCAGGAGCCCAGCAGGGTGGGCACAGACAGGTGCTTTTTGGTGAGAAAGTCTCCGGCTGCCTTCAGAGAACAGCAGTCCCTCAGCAATAGTGTGTTCAACTTGAAGGGGCAAAATAATCACACTTCTTGCACACCCATCACTGCTCAGGGTTCTCCTGTGTTGCAGTGCTGTAGCTAATGCTGGCGATGGGCAAAACTCAGCTCTCTCCAAGGTTTGTGCACTTAACCTCTGAAGAACATCCACAGGTCCCCCCTCGCTGATATTCATAGCACACCGCGTGCGGTCGGTAGATGGCACTCAACTACTACTGTTACCTGTACTTCCCAGTTAAACCAGAGCATACTGGCGCTGGGCACAGGTAGAAGCCCTCAGCCCTCGTTGCATTGCAAACGACAGAGGCTGTGATCCCTGCTGGAGCTGCCAGCTGGGCCCCGCACTGGCTGCACAGACACACTGTGTAACAAGCGGCACACTTGCATGAAAAGGGCACCCTGCCTTCTTTTGCCCAGTTTACAAAATCACCTTTGTAGCCAAAAGCAGGGACATACTACCAGAATACTGCTTTGAAGGGGCTGCATCCCAAGTAGAGTGAAACAATGCTATCAACAAAGCTTCCCCCCTCCCTTTACCATGGGAATGAGCACATCCTCCCCCCCAGCTACCACCCGTTTCCCCGCTTCAGAGTAGGGAATAAGGGCAGCTCCTACTTTGCAGGCATCCTCTCCCAGAGGTCCCCACGGGAAAGCACTCAGTTCAGTCCATCACTCACAGCTGGAAAAGCGGCCCTGCTCCTACAAATACTAAAAAGTAAAACTCGTGCAGAGCAGTCACTCTCAGAACACTCAAGTCTAAGAATGAAAGTTCATCAAAGTCTTAGAAACAGGCAAACACCTACACAAGACCTTTGAGCTCCGCAGGCGACAGCATTTCTTTCCACGTGCAGCTCCCACTACTGCCTGGGGGTAACTGGGGATGTTTCCCAGTCAGCACTTCATAGATGCTTCCCAAAACATACAGCAGGAGCAGCTTCCAGGGGGACACACAGGCAATATTAGCTCACTGCTAGACCAGTTTTTGAAGCTGAGGACAGGAAAGAACGCATTGCAGACACAGCCTTGGCCAGCAGGCAGATGGAGCAGTGCTGTTTGTGACGTGGCAGCTGCCACTCCCAGCAGCACTTGACAATTTAGGACAACAGCTCAAAGCATTGGAGGCTTTTGCTGAATCAAGGACTGCTGAACTGCACATGGAAACCTCTGCACTGCACTCTTAACCAAGAGGCACGGAGTGCCGGCTGACAAGTGGTGGCTGTTCACTTGGCTGCATTCTCGTTTACAGCACAAACCAGGGTCTTTTTAGCAACAGCTCCCCTCCCCCTGTTAAATAAGTGGCCGTACCTGGCTCAACTGCAGAAGATTAAACATTTTTGCTGCCAGCTCAACACCTTTTCCACAGTCTTTGATTCCAATGCAGAGAACAGGCCTGTAAGCACAAGACACTGCTTGTGCCCGATGTC
This sequence comes from Odontophorus gujanensis, assembly GCA_013399175.1. Taxonomy (NCBI): domain Eukaryota; kingdom Metazoa; phylum Chordata; class Aves; order Galliformes; family Odontophoridae; genus Odontophorus; species Odontophorus gujanensis. The sequence goes on along the minus strand of VXAB01008331.1, from coordinate 141,524 downwards.
AGGGGCTTGAGCACTGTGCTGGGCTGCAACTAAGGCAGTCAGATCCCAGCACAACCAGGCACTGCAATGAGGCGAGCAAGAAGGAAATCCACTCACCACACCTAGTTGTGGACTCTGGATTTAGATGCTTCTCCCATTGGGAAGTTAAGTCTCCGAGCGTTCAGTAGGAGAGGGAAATGCATCCTCTCCTCCAATAGTGTGCAGGAGGCAGAAAAACTGGTTTTCTTACCTCATCATTGAAGCCAGATGGCCCTCAGCAGGAGGCACTGGCTCCAGCTGAAGCTTTTGCTCAGAGGAATGTGCTGGATGGTCAGAGTGCTGTGCTAACCAGTGTTTGTTCTCAAAAACACCAATTAATATGGAAAATAAATGCCTTCAACAGAAACGGTGGCTAAAATATTTTATTTTTTATATCATAGAACATACTGCTGTTTGCTTTAAATCACTTTCGAGTAAAGGCACACATTGTTAAAAATACTTCGAAGTACATTGCATGTACAAACTCATGAAACAGATGTACATGTCACCAAAAAAAAAATACAGTATGGCTTCATAAGGCTGAGGCAGGGCTGGGACAGATCAACAGAGTTCAGTTTCACAGGATGCTCTAACACAGGGAGGACTGACTGGAACAGAAAAGAATGGACCTAAAACACTGATTGTTACGCAGACGGAGCAACACAGCGCATCCACAGCACGGAGCATTCCTGTATGGATTCACAACACTGATAGTTCTGCAAATTCATGGGGCTTTCAAGTGCTGCTGAGTAAACAGTGCACACTGTGACCCGCCAGTTTGCAACAGTGGGAAGAAACTGTGCTGACAGCCTCCTTCAGCAAGCTGCTGATATGCGTAAAGAGGAAGAAAGGAAAGTGAAACAACAGAGTGAAGCTAGCAACTGCTGGTAACGACTGAGTAACAAACGGACAGCTTACACTTCGGGCACAAAACAGGTCTGCAAGAACGCTCCATGACAATTGTCTAGCATTAGTCCCACCCGAGGTTAAGGCTCATGTCTAAAGTTTTCCTTAGATTTGTTTTCCTTTGTGCAAAATTACCTGAGCACAGATATCAAAGGTCTACAGAACCTTGAACATACCTGCAGATACCTTAAAAATCTGTAGATACCTTAAAGCAAGACATCAAGAATCAATTCAGTATCTGTCGAACTCTAACAGCTAAAAAGGTCTCAAAAATATAATAACCCAAACAAAACCGAATGCAGAACAAAACAAAAAAAGCAACGAAACGAGGCAACAATCTTTTGGTATGTCAGTAAAGCCAGGAGAAGGAGGAGCTCAAGTGTCTGCTTTCATCTCTTAATAAGGTACTAACATGGGATGGAATTATTCAGAGAGGGCTGCTGAACTGTAAACAAGTCATTAAACCTCTACAGAAAAGGGCAGGAAGCAAAACAGAGGCAGTGACTCCGTGTTCTATGAAGAGTTCATAGATGCGGCTCTCGGTCTCGCTGCAGACGGCCGGGGGATCCTCACTGAGCACGGAAAACGAGGACCTGACTCCACCCTGCTCTGCATGAAGCAGGAACTGCTACCATTCTTATTTGCTCGGGTTTATTCCCTGCACAGCTGTAAGGCCCGGATCCAGAAATGCAGGGCGTCACACCCCTCAGTGCATCCTGAAAGCTCAAGAAGGACAGCGCTGCCTGGAAGGCACGCACACATGCTTTCAGCGACCAATGGGCCATGGGGGAGACCTCCAGCACAGTGCTCTGGACATTCACCCTGCTGAGAATGGCCCGTGGATGTTACTGAACCAAAGGAAAACAGCAAGGAGACACAAAGCACAAGGTGATGTTTTCCTCCTCTTGCCTCACACACCGGTTCTCATCTTTCGGTCCCAAAAGAAATCAGTAAAAACAAAAACCCCACTCTGGTCAATGAGAGACTGTGTATGAGCCTGAGGAGCAAAGGGGACTCTTCCATTCCAATACATCAGGTGAAAACTCTGATATGCCAATCAAAGCTGTCTGCACTGTGGAACTGGAGCAGCTGATGGCAGAGGGCACTTCACAATCATTGAAAATCCCATACAAAGGGTACCCAAACCCTCCTGTTACATATCAGCCTAGGACTGAAAGAGAAAATAACAGAGATGGGTGATGGGTGGCAGATGGCTGTTCTGGAAAATCCTAAAAACCACAGCAGTCTGAAGTACCCATTAATCTATGTATAAATAGCAAATAACCCAAAGAAAATGCTATCGCTAGTTTGAAAAACTAAGTTGAACATTGCTTTTCTATTAAATAGATTAAAATATTCATCCACTGAGAAATTACATCGATAAATAAAATACTTTCACGTATCAAAAATGAGGAGCAGGTGCTATCAGTTCCAGACGCCGTGTCCCGATAATGAAAGGTCCGAGAAACAGAAGCTGTCCAGTAGTTCTAGTGTCCAATTTACAATACTGAATCCAGCAGGGTTTGGCTAAGCGTTACAGTTTAAATAACCTCATCTAAAGGAACAGAGCGTCCTGTAAACATCTGACACAAATTGCATTCTGATGGCATGGCTCTACCTTCTCTATGCAGAAGACAGTTCAAGAGGTGGTGGTAACGAGGGACGCGATCTAAAGGCAGCACTTCTGCTCTTCAGTAAGGCTTGGAGAGATGCGAGCTGTGAACGTACGGCAGCCTGTACGATTCTGACGTTTCTGGAAAGCTTTCAAGTCCTTAAAAAGCCCCAACGGTTTGAAGTATAAAACACACATTGAGAAGATGCCCTTCTAAATCATGTGTAAAAGTGTCTGGCACCAGAAGTGACCGCTAGGCGTTGTTACACCAAGGAAAGGAAAAGAATCACTCCAGCAAGTGTCCCTGAATTTCACAGCAGACGCAGCCAATTTGGTTACTCGGTGGTGTTCTGTTCTTCTGGAAAAGAAGCCACGAGCACGCACTCCTTATGCTGCCTGTACTACATCATCAATATATATTATATACACACACACACCGTATGGGTATATATAATATATATTTGTGCACGTGTTACATTTGCCTCAATCTGCAATCGCGTGGTGTCACGCAACGCACCAGGAATCAAACTGACTCATCAGATCATAGCTGGTGTAAGTTCAGTATGGAACCTTTCATTACACAGCACTCAGCTTTGCTCTGCACCCGTCGCCTCTGAGCAGAATCCTCACTTCCTTCTTTCAGCCCGGTTCACGTTTGTCGCCTCCATCGCCCTTTTCAGCCACTTTTCTTCACGTTGTGCCTCCGCTTACGCTCAATGTTGAGACCTTATTTCTGTCAGCTTCTGAAGGTAGCTCTGCGCTGCTGGCATCGAGAGAATAACCTGAAGTGTCCTTTGGCCTATTCGGTAGCAGCCGTAGCCCATCAGTCCAAAAACTGTCGCTTTTATGACAAATTTGAAGATCTTACTTGAAGCGGACGGCGGAGGCACACTGCAGCAAAGAGACACAGAACAATGGTGAACACCTGCAGGGCCGGAACAGACAGGCAGCTTCTTGCCAAACAAGGGCTGCTCCTCCTCTCCTTTTAGGGCAGGAGGCTTTCAGGGGACAGGTGTGTCATGAATGGGCAAGGAACGTTTTCACCTTTAAGCACTGCATCCAAATTATTTACTGCCTTTATTACTGGTAATATTATTAAAGCCATTCCCACCTACGTAAGACTCTCCTTCTAACGGCTGTGAACCTTCATCTGCCCATCTCTATGAAAACAACCAAGAATTCTTAAGAACCCCAGAAGCCAGTTTATAAGCCAGTTTATAAGGCTACTGTGTGTTTACCTGCAGAGCCAAAGGCTTCTGCAGGTTCAAACCAACCCCAAGCTTTTGTTTGTTAGTATCAAGAAAATGTTTGCTAATGTCTTGAGAAACAGTCAGTGTGAAAACACGACGGGCACACTAAGCCTGGTAGATGTGCTAACATTATGATGCAGCTAAACTGAGTTCACATCCCTTTGCTTACATCAGGGCAAAGCAAGATCTTTCAAGTTAAGAGAACATACAGAGTAAGGTTCAGAGAAAGAACCCAAAGACTGGGCACCTGAGAAATGTGTTTGTTTTTGATTCAGATGACTTCCGAGATCATTCTCCAACACATAAAAATGAACCTGTAGAAATGTTAAGAACTCCTCCCTTTCAGTAGATGGCAGCCACTAACACAAAGATGTAACCGTTCTGCAACTGCAGTGCAGCAGCACGAATGGAAAAAGATTTCAATGAGAAGAATCTTAGCACAGTCATCTTTCAAATGTCATTTGCTTTATGTTGTTTTAAAAAGCGAAGTTAACACAATGCTCAGCTCTTAGGAAAGATACTGGTAACTACTCCACTTAGTTGTCCTAAAGCACTGCAGGCCCTCCCCACACTACCAGGTCACACTGTAATTTCTCGTACATTTCTAAGTCCTGGCCTTTGTGGCTTTATAGGATGCAGTCTGAACAGTTTCTTCTTTTATAAAGCACATGCATCTATTTTAACAGTTACATTGCAGTGAAAATCTGTGGCTTAAATCAGCCCACAGTGCAGCATGCAAGGCCAGAAGCCCATTCTTGCCACCTTCTACAGACCACATCTGAATTTTCAGTGAAAAGCCTTTGGTGTGGATTGACAGATTTCCAGACAATGGCGTTTTCTCACCTTCCTTTCCCTCAACATGCCACCATGTATTGTTTTTATTTTTTCCCTGGCTGTACGCAGCCAGCACAGTAAGTCAGGGAGCTGTCAGGGTGGGGATCACAGCAGTGACATTTCTTTAAGCTGTGACCAAAGATCAGAAACCTCCAAACAAACCAATCCTTGCTGACTTTCAGGAATTGAAGCTGCTATGGCAAGACATGGGGAAGGACAGCTTACCTCATTATTTCCTGGATGTTTAAGTCAGAGTTCCAGTTCTTCTCAATTCCAGGTACGTGACCCATCCCAACCACACCGACTACAACAGCAGGGATGTATTTTCTAGGTTCAGCTAGGGAAGAGATGGAAACAAAGAAACGCATCAGCACAAGAACTAGTTTCAAGCTATAAATGAACAGGGAACATGCAAAATTACAAGACAACATTTTCTAAGAAGCAGAGACTCTTATTACCATACATCAAAAATTACACATATTTCACATCTCACTCACTGCCTTTTGTGTTGCTGCTGCTTTGTTGTTTTTCTTGACCCTGCTCTTTGCTGTCTTCTGAGAAGAGCTTGGCCCACAGCTTTGGACAGCTGGCACACCTCCCTGTCATGGGAAGGTGCAGCCTGGCCAATGTGGACAGCCAGAGCCAGGGCCTGAGATCAGACCTGACCCTGTTAAGCTCACTGTTACAGACCTGGCCTCAGCAAGTAGCAGCAATACCTGCACTGTCAGTGTGCAGCAGCCAGCTATCCAGTGACCACTCAGCCACAACACTCTCACCTCTCATCTACCAGCCAGTTTGCTCAACACCAGGAGAAGCTGACACATTCATCCTAAAAGATTTTGGATTACCTCTCCCCTAGTGAAAAAACTGGTAATGTGTCATGAGACTAATATGAGAATAATGTCTAAGTAATAATAACAGTGACATGCAGTTTAACAAAACAACCTCTGGCACTGTCTCATTTACTAAGAGATTACAGCAGAGGACTGTCAGACAGGTGATACATTCACACTCTTGTCTTTTGCAGTCTCATCTTTTATTTTAAATCCCTTGTAATGCATGTAAAACCCTCCCAGCTTCCCAGGCATTCAGTGAACGTATGATTCACAAACTCTGCTCTTAAGGTAGATTTAAAGAAAGGAAAAAAGACCAACAACAACAGAGGACTTGCTACACAATTCTTTTTTTGTGGCTTATGATCCAGCAAAGAATAACAATAAACTAACTTTTTAGTCTGCTCCTTTGACTGAAGGACTGAATGCATGCACGGCCAGTTGGACTAGGTGACCTTAGAGGTCTTTTTCAACCTTAATGATTCTATGGCTCCTTTGAGAACATTACCTCCTCACAATGTGTTTTTGGTGAAACTTCACCAAGTCAGCATTGAAATAATACTAGACTAGGGAGACGCAAGAAGAAGTACAATTCCCTCACTATTTTTGCAATCAGGAGACAGTGTCAGAGGTTTGCACTGAAGCAATTATAAAGACAGCAAAAAAAGGTAATCCCTACTTCAGTATGCGTGTGCATATACATACACACATTTCTTCATATGAACAAAGGGCATGCACATCACACACGGCAGCAAAATACTTCTGAAGGCTGGAGAAATACACTTATTCTGTATGCCTATGCCTTGTTGAAATATGCAGAGTTCATACTTGCTGCATATCACCAGGGCTCCCAGGAGCCCAAGTTATAATAAGCAAAGCGAGATGAATTCTGAAAATTAGAAGTAATTAGTGCAGCAGGAAATCTCTGCCTGAGCAGCTATGGGTGACAATGAATTTGGTGAGCTAGTGAGACAGGCGACGCACGTCTAGACTGTCCCTTGCTGTGCTGCAATGCCACATGCTGCCTTTTGAAGAAGCTGTCAGGCTAATCAGCATTTTGCAGGTTTAAATAGCACAGTGAGAAAAGAATCATAATTAGCAGTATATTACTCTGTGAGATTATTCTATAGGTGGTTGCAGTAGGAGAGGCATATGCCTCATAACTTTTCAAGCACTATAATCTTCTGTGATACGTGGCATCTGTCTTGCATGAACCCACAGAACACCACAGTTTTCCCACAAGGAACTGAGATTTGTAATAGCACACAAAGAACACAATGGTTAATGTATCTGCTTTAAAACAATTACTTTCTGAAGCCCGAGGTAGTTCTATCTGCTTTGCTGCTTGCTTCAGCATGTAGGTCAAGTAAATATCTCGTTCTGAGACGATTGTTCGATGAAGATCAGGAAATTCTCCAATCATCTCTGCCATCATCTGCTCCAGTAAATCCTTCTGTTTGCATTTTTCCACGTCATCTTTACTGAAAGAAAGGTTACGTTTTCTCAGTATCTGTGTGACACTTCTAAAGTCCAGTGGAGATGAACCAATGAACACAATCAAGCACTATACACGTTATTCACACAAACCCATGCAGACAGCTCTCCTCTCAACAAGAGGAACAATCTGCATAAGCCTGAAAAGAGAGAGAAAGGCAAAGCGGAGGTCACTTGCCTTTAGGCAGCTCAACTTAAGTTTCACCTTTCCCAGTTTAAAGGCTGACAACTGCAGAAAAACACCAGGGCTCCAAAGGAAAGAGTTACCACAGTGCCCCACTTTGACTGTATATTCAGTCTAAAACAGCAACAGAGTGCTCCTGAGGAGCAGATCTGATCACTGAATGCATGAAGGTTCTATTTAAGGAATGAAACAGCACACTGCCAGGCACAGTCTGCAAGGGTGGAAAGGATTCTGCACTGCTTGTATCAATCACAGGTCTTCAGCAGGGAAGCAAGTTATTAATCAGTTCCCTGAATGAAAGAACAGAAATGAGCAGGAAATAACTAAGAACTGCAGGAACAAATTTAATGAGTTTTTGTATTGTTGTTATTTTATTAAATAGGTGCTGCTAACCTTCTGTTTGCAGCCACAGCAATGGTACAGTCTGGCAACAAAATCATCTAGTTTTGCATCACTGCATGCTTGGAGAATCATACCAAAATTTTTATTTATTTACTTTATTTTTTTTTTTTGTAAGTTTGACATTGAAAGGATGCTTCAAAAGGCAGACAACCAAAAAAAGGCACTGGTAGCTTTCCACAGATCACGGAAATGGACTGACAAATCTGATTCTGAGTTACTACTCCATTTTCAATAGACTCTCACATTGATGAGTAAGCGGGCTCATCTATGCAGCACCTGCCCCAACTGCTTCTGAATTACAGCCACCTTTCTTTTCAAACTCCTACCCATATTATTTTTAAAATATTGATGTAGCAGGTCAATCAATTATAATATCAATTATTATTATGTTAATGAAGACCATTTATTTTGAAGTATAATTATCTTAATATTTTACAGTTGAAAACCAAAAATATCACATCAGGATGAATGTGAGAATTTGCTTAGAAACACAGTCCCCAGTGCCCCCAAGAAACTGCAAGCAGTTTCATATTGGTATTAGATTTATAAGTAACAAAACTTTGTACATGAACTGTAGTTAATGGATGGAAAGCAAGACTGACATTTTACAGATAAAGTAGCAAGTCTTTACAGGTAACCACACTGAAGTAAATGCTACAACTGAGAAACAAGGCTTGGCTGTCCCTGCTAGCTCCAGCCCTGGCCCAATTTCAAGTGCCTGAAAGAACTGACATCAATCACTTCAATGAGCTGTGCTGAGTTCTGGTTACAGAGTATGGGAGGCACTGAGATGCATGGCCCACACACACTGGGAACCTGCTTCTGGCAAGCCTCCCACCACAGCAAGTCTAGTAGGAGCAGATGGAACTCAGGATGACAGCTGGGCATGTTGTCACCCAGTTCAAGCAAGTTCTCACACCTACTGGTGGCCAGAAGCAAAGAGGAAGCAAACTTGGCACACTGGTTTCTTTAAAGGGCACAGGAAACCAATCTGAGCAAGGGAATAGTCTGAGAAGTATTACTGTAAGACAGTAACCCAACAGCATCCCCTTGTAAAGGCCATCATCATTAAGAGTTTGACACACTGTTGAGATTTCAAATGTCTTCTCTCATTCCCAACATCTGCTCAGACAGCAGATGATGTAGATTCAGTTCTCAGACTGCTCTGATGTAAATGTGACTTGGTATGGCAGACCCAAGTCCTTAGGAGATCTGAATGAAATTACCATTCCACTCTCTTTCATCTACATCCACACAGCAGTACTGAGAAAGATTTTATTTTCAGCATAAAATCTTTTACTTCAAAGTGATAAACAACCTAGAATTACTCTATCAAAATATTATCTTACAAAGAAATGTAGCAGGGGAGCCAGCTTTCTTTTTAAAAATATGAATTATTAAAGGATAGTTTGTATATTTTTCTCCCTCACTCGTGACGTTTTACCGTATCAGGCTGGGTAAAAGAACTTCAGGCTCCTACCATGTCAAACAGAATGGCTGAACAATTCACCTCAGAAAACCATATGGGATGTTTATTCATACCTGATTGGATCAGATAAGAAGCAAAGGCCCCAAGCAAGCTTGACTTTTTGCCAGAAAGAAAGTGCAGCAATTGCTCTCTTAAATGTAACAGGGATGGGTCTGTCTCCAAGATGAAATTTACAGAAAGGTACTTTACTAGCCTGGAAGAGAAGGTACGAATTACTAGTCAGCACATACTGTAACAAAGTAGAGCACTATTAAGATAATCTTTGTTTTATTATGTGATCTAAGTTATTTTAACCAAAAAAAAAAAAAAAGAGCAAGTATTGTCACAGTTATACAGCAAGAAATATTTTGGCCATGCAGTGAACAAAATTTTCAATTATAGTAAAAAACACCGAGTCACAATGCCACCTTTAATGTTCTTTTACCTAGGTAGAAAGCTTCTGCTTAGAACTGCTTAAAATGAATGGATGGGACTCAGTATCTTCTCAAGTCTGAATGAATTCCAAGGGAAAATGACTTTGGTTATTTTGCTTTTACCAGATTTTTGTCAGGATCACAAACCTATTGGTCTGTCATGATAAAATGCACTCCAGAAGGAGCTCATAAAACAAAAACTGACACAAGATACCGGAAAGCAGTGCTAGGTGAGACTTCATTCTAACTGAGGCTGGCACACTTTATCACAGAACAGTAAAAAAAATCTAGAAATTCTAAGCTTATCTAATTAAAAATCTCAAACAGCCACTTCAGAAGAGGAAACAGAGCTAGTCAACTCTAATTCATCTGGACAGATTTGTTTCCATAGGTTGAAATCCTGACACCACCACCAATATGACCAGGATCCATAGCCAAAACGCAAAAACAGTTACTCAACAAGAACAAAATAAACTGAAACAAACACCATCAAAAACACCACTTATCATTTAAAGCCTTTTTGGAGTAACTTTTGTGTAATTTAGGGTTATGAATCTTCGTATTCTTCAGTATACCTTCAAGCCAAAGATGGTTTTTACCACCTCATAGGCTTTAACTAAAACATGGCCAGAGTGCCCCTTTCTAACAAATGCCTCTATTTGCTGACTCTGGAAGCAAAAGGCCAATAATTTGACCTCAGAAAAACTATTTCATGATCGCACCTCTTTGAAAGCCTCTCTGAATTCCCCTCCTGGGGCCATCCCCAGCTGTTCTGTGATGTGAGCAGACACTTTCAGAAGCAGCATTTGCATCAGCCCGGACATGACTCCATTCTGGTGGAAAAGAAGAAAAATGTTAGAAAAACACATCAGCATACTGTGTGGATTTCTCAGAAGAATGTGCTGTTCACAGTCATGAAAAAACATCAAATATCTTAGTGAAGAAGGAATACTGAACATATTTTTTGAAGCAAATTCCCTGATCAATGCAGTTCTTTTGTTTCAGTTTCTGTCAGTTGTAAAGAGGTTTTCCACTGGTGTGCAGTCTCTATCCTCCCTTTCAACAGCAACAAAAAAGGACGACGGGAAAAGACAGGGGAGTAGTCAGATTTATTTCTGACTCTATTTTACCTGTCCAAAGATGTATGAGCTGTTCTACCATACATACTGCACTTTTATCTCTTGATTTGGTTACCAATAAAAAAAAACAAAAACAGAAAATTGCATTCCATTACATTTACAATCATGCTATAGAGATGTTTAAAAAAATAGCTAGTTGCCTAGTCATAAATACTCCCACAATCCCAGTAAAGCACTGGGCTGCGCACAAGTTAGGCTACAGAGAATTCAAGGTTGTGCAAGAATTTGATGTGCATGACTTCAGCACAAGAAACCTTAGAAGGAAAACCTTGAGTCTGACTCACTCCCACTTACAAGCATACCAAAGGCCCCTCCTTGCACAGCTGATTACTTTTTAAAACAGACACTTAACAATGCAGACTTCTTTACTGAAGAGAACTAGTGAATGAAGGTAAGGCTGTTGCTGTGGTCTACCTGGACTTCAGTAAACCTGATCCTGTCCCCACAGCATCTTCGTGGAGAAGCTGGTTGCCCATGGTTTGGATGGATATGAGCTCTCCTGGGTGAAACACTGGCTGGATGGCTGGGCCCAAAGAGTGGTGGTCATTAGAGTTAAATCCAGTTGGCATCCAGTCACGAGTGGTGTCCCCCAGGGCTCGGTACTGGGGCAGCTTCTATTTAGCATCTTTATTAATGATCTTGATGAGGGGATTGAGTGCATCCTCAGTAAGTTTGCAGATGACACCGAGTTGGGCGGGAGCATTGATCTGCTGGAGGNTTGCAGATGACACCGAGTTGGGAGGGAGCATTGATCTGCTGGAGGGTAGAAGGGTGCTACAGAAGGACCTGGCTAGACTGGATCAATGGGCCAAGGTAAACAGTATGAGTTTCAATAGGGCCAAGTGTTGGGTCCTGCATTTTGGTCACAACAACCCCAGGCAACCCTACAGGCTTAGGGACGAGTGGCTGGAAAGCTGCATGATGGAAAGGGACCTTGATGTGCTGATGGACAGTTGACTGAATATGAGCCAACACTCTGCCCAGGTGGTCAAGAAGGCCAATGGCATCCTGACCTGTATCAGGAATGGTGTGGTGAGCAGGACTAGGGAAGTAATCCCACCCCTGTACTCAGCACTGGTGAGGTCCCATCTCGTGTACTGTATTCAGTTTTGGGCACCTCAATACAGAAAGGACACTGAGATGCTGGAGCAGGTCTGAAGACAGGCAACAAGACTGGTGAAGGGTTGGAGAATATGTCCTACAAGGAGTGACTGAAGGAGCTGAGGCTGTTTAGTCTGGGGAAGAGGAAGCCAAGGGGAAACCTTATTGCTCTCTTCAAATACCTGAAAGGTAATTGCAGTGAGAGAGGGGTTGGTCTCTTCTTACTGGTGACAGGACAAGAGGAAATGGCCTCCAGGTGCTCAAGGGTAGGTTCAGGTTGGATATAAAGAAAAACTTATTCACAGAAAGGGTTGTTAAACACTGGAATAGGCTTCCCAGGAAGGTGCTTGAGCCATCATCCCTGAATATGTTTAAAAACTGCCTGGATGTGGTGCTCAGGAACACAATTAAGCAGTGGGTAGTTAAGAGTTAGGGTAGCATGGTTTGGTTGAGACCCAGTGACTGAGTCCTACCTGTCTCCAAGAGTGGTCTGTCACCTAGTTATGAATCTCCAATTTGGCATCATCCTGTACCACTACCAAAAAGGGTATTCCCCTCTACCTCGACAAAGGTTAGCTTTCCCATTATATCAGCAGCTTCATATGACTGAAGATGAGGTTACATAGGACAGAACAGTTGATAGGAATGCTTAAAGTTACCAGGGGAAATCCTGGTCTCCCCTCCTTGCTCCCATGGACACAATCAAACGACCCATCCACCACCAGCTTTGATGCTTGTGCAATCTCTCCCAAGGTCATAGGCAGTTTCTGCAGGTAAGTGGCTTAGAGTCACTAAGGACTGGCAGAAGAGAGCAGCTACTTTCAAACCTAGCTGCGTATCTGCTTCATCAAGCTACAAACCAGCAAGAAAGCATGTTACAGGAACAGTGAACTGACATACTGCTGCCATATGGATATGCCAAGCAAAGAGACAGGGCACTGGGCTCCTGGGGAGTGACAAAGAAGAAAAAGGGCAGTGAAAAGAAGGGGATTCAGCATCCAAGATTGCATTCAACAGCCACATGTTTCCAGAAGTTCAGAGAAGATAACCCACGAAGAAAACTAACATAATACAAACTTGGCTCATCTGCAGGCTCACCCACCCTTTAGAACTGGATTGATGTATCTGAAGTCCAAATTTCTACAGTGATGGAAAGATTTGCCCCACTGGATAACAAAGGGATGCACCTCTTAAGTGTCCGAGTCATTTTTGCTTTAACGTGCATGGAGCTCAGTGCTTGCCAGATTTGCTCAGCATTACAGGGATGCTTGTCACATAGAAGATGGCAAGCAGCAGTGCAGAGCACCAACCAGCTGCAACTGGCCAGCCAGAAAGAATGGATATAAAGAGCAAAATGTGGGAATAACAATAGAAACAAAACACTAAGAGAGACTGTTAGCAATACCAGATTACTCCATGTCAGACAAACAAAAGATGACCACAGCAAAACATTAAATCCTAAAGGACTGGCACCCACTTCAGAGCCATAAACATGAAGCGAAGTATAAATGCAAAGAAACTGCACTGCCCAGGCAGAGGGATGCAGAGCTACTAGCACATAGGACAGAGAATATGAAGCATCAATTTTGTCAGACCAGTGTTTCACAGTAAGCAGAATGCAAGTAAAATGAGAAGGATTCTCAAGAAAGGAACAAAAACAGAAACACAAGCTACTGTGCTGTCTTTAGTGGATGAGTGTCGCAACAACAAAATACTTGAAAGCGTGGTCAGAAATACCAACCACAGGAGAAGAGATTAAACACACTACACACTCGTGAGGCTTGGGAATGGATGCGGGATCACAGAATGGCTTAGGTTGGAGGGGACCTGAAAGATCACATAATTCCAATCCTCTTGCCCCAGGCAGGTTGCCACCCAAAAGCTCAGGTTGCCCAGGACAGAGGTCACCCAACCTGTCCTTGAGCACCTTCAAGGATGGGGCATCCACAATATCTCTGGGCAGCTGTGCCAGCACCTCACAGCCCTGTGAGTCAAAAGTATTCTCCTAGCATCTATCTAAATCTCCTCTCTTTTAGTTTAAAGCCACTCCCCCCCCTTGCCTATCACCACCAGATCACATAAAAAGTCACACCCCTCCTGCTTATAAGCTCTCTTCAAATACACTGAGGTCTCTCCCCAGAGCCTTCTCTTCTCCAAGCTCAGTAAGCCCAGTTCCCACAATCTTTCTTCACAGGAGAGGCGCTCCAGCCCCCATAATCTTTGTGGTCCTCCTCTGGACTCACTTTAACATTTCCATATCCCTCTTGTACTGAGGGCCCCAAACTTGACACAGTACTCCAGATGGGGCCCCACAATAGCAGAGTAGTGGGGAACAATCATCACCCTCACCATTCTGGCCACCCCTCTGTTGATGCAGCCCAGGATACTTTTGGCCTTCTGGGTTGCAAGTGCACACTGCTGGCTCATGTCCAGCTTTCTGTGTTGAAGGTAAGACTATAGCTAATGCCATGGCTAGCATGGATCCAGCAAACAGGATGGCAGAAGAGTTGACTGCCCAAGCAAGGTCAGACTACAGGTTCCCATGCTCTTCTCCAGGTATTTACTACTGGCAACTGCCAGAGGCCTTCTGGAGCCAACAACTCTTCCTTCAGACAGCACAGCCATGCTTATGTTATTTATAGGAACGCAGCCTAAGGAGCGCAGACTGCAGCTGCTCTGACTGTGCCAGAAGTTACAGATCCAACATCCTAACTGCAGAACTGCAGGCAGAAACAAGCAGTGTGTATTTTTTTTTTTCTTGAAGAAACACAGTGCTAAAACAAAAAAAAACACACAACAAACTGACACTAAATGCCATGGATGTTTGTACAGGGTTACACAGCCAGGTCAGGGCAAATTGGAACTAGTTTTACTACTGCTGCAGGTGCATTGGAGACAAGCCTTCAAGGTACCAGAGCATGTAGCCTATGAAGATCTCTACACATATGGTACCTTTCACCTACCAATTCACAGTGCATCTATTTTATTCAACAGAAAATCCTGTAGGCAAACTAAGCATGAAGGGGTGTGTTTTGCACAGCTTAATAACAGCTTTTTCACTGTCCAGAAGAATAATAAAAAATCATTACAGTATATTCCAACACAGGTACATTCATCCCAAAAGAGTAGGTTAAAACAAGCTTCTTTCAGCTTATGCTGCCACCAGCCCACTTCCTCCTTTACCAAAGTTTCCCTCTTCCTCCTTTGTGTCAGAACTAGCAATCAGAGCAACACAGGGACATCACACAGCTGAAAAGTATGCCCTATTCAGCCAGTCACACAGCCATGTGAACTCTGGTAGGGACACAGAAGGGACAGTAGAAACGTGTAGCCAAGAAGCTGAGGAGATGACCAAACCAGTCTTACCAGTCTGGTTTAAGCCAACTGTTCAGGTAACACACATTTGAGCCAGACTTCAGTCTGCACTAGGTTGTTTTGCCTAATGGAAAGCAAACAGACAGTTATCTGTAAATCACTCTAAGAGTTTGGAAATTCAAGGTGGAGCTGGAGGAAGCGTTTTTCAAATCCCCCAGCAGATGCTTAATAAGCTGTGAATACCAGGGATCCATTGCAAGCATGCCACAGTTTCACATTAACACTCTGCTCAGCTTCCACCTTCAGTGATCAAGCGTGACATGCATTCTCACTGCTTTAGAGCAATTACAGAAAGACATAGCGTTGCCTTTCTAATTTAATACCCTAGGATGGAAGTTATAAGCAGTTTTAACTTGTGCTGTAACATTTTGGCCTGGGTGCCAGTTCCATTGCTGTGAAATGGGAGGAGGGAAGTGAAGTAGGCGGAGCAACTTAGTGGCTTGTTGGCTTTGTGGTAGGGGAAAAGCAAAGACACTAATTTCGCACAAGACAGTAGGACTGAGTTTCCTAGTGTTCCCTATATAACTCACACTGCGGCAGAATCGAACAAGGGAGGTTTTTTTTTTTTTTGTGGTTGAGATCATACATGGAAAAAGACATTGTTTAAAGGCACAACATCCAAATACTATTATTTGCATCACTCCTCATGAGAACAGAGACCGACGCTGAGCTATAACAGTAATGATCCTTGACACTCTCCGATTCTGGAACCAACACAGCCTGAACAGAGGATCACTTTCAGTTCTGGCAGGAACTGCTGAAAAAAAGCTGCCAATATGAATTGACACAGGAGAATTTTTTTCTCTGTATGCTATTTACTGTGCAATGCATGGCACTTTATTTTCATTGTCCTTTTCCTTTTCCAACATCCTCTTAAAGGAGAAAAACTTAACACAGTAAAAATGGCTGCATTTAGATTTGACATAAAACAATTTGTATTTCTTTTTTTTAAATATAAAACAAAGGCAGCTCTTATGCTTGTTTACCAGGTCAAAAGATCCTCAACTACACTGCTCTGTCATAAAGACGCATTATTTTGGTTACATGCATCCAAACAATGCACCTTGCCTACAATACACGGATGGATGCAGTAACTCGAGCAATATGCAGACGTTGTGCAATCTTCTATCCTCTGATTGGACATAAATAAAGAAAACAGGAAAGGTACATTATTGCCTAACTGTATGAGTCAGAAAGGCTGTACTGAAACACTGTGCATGCACACAGACACTACAGATTTGCCCTTAGCCACTCACACTCTTTACGTGGATGCATTGTATATTCCTGTGAGGGGTGCAGTCTTGGAAATTGCCCAATTACATCAACAAAATCATTCCAATACATAACTACGATGTGTGTGCACCACACAACCAAAATCTGTGAAATTGTTTGTCCAGTTCCGTGCTGGAAAAGCTTTTGACTTTCCCAAAAATTACTGTTCTACTTAAACACCCCACGATCACTTCAAAAATCAACTACGTGCTGCTTCACTGGGCTTAGCTAAAAAAAAAATAAAATATTTAAATACAAGCTAATAAAGAGAAACTGAAAACTAAAGGACAACATTTGTTATGTGCCTACACATCCAAAACAGTGGCAAACTGCCAGAGTAGCAGTAATTTGAATAGCAATCTACTCTTCCATGCCTACAGCCAATAAGCAGTTTCTGTGAAGACAACTGGAATGGCAATAACCAAAACCAAAAATTGACTACCAAGAAATACACTACCAAGGAGGAGGAAAGCAACTGAATGGATCACTACAGACAATAGCAAAAGTAAGCATTCCTTCAGTAGCTGTAATATAGATGTAGATCGTAGGGATAATAACCATATCTAAATGGATTAGTGGAACACTACAATTAAGTACTTGTGGCCTGGAAATGGAACAACTGTTAAACACAGGAAGAGACCTGCCCAGGTCAACACCTGCCCATACAATTCAACAGTTCAACTGAACTCACAGCACTGCAGCTAGAACCAGAATACCACATCTTACCCCCACCACGGCATCCTCATCTAGGTAAACACCAGTAAGTTCCCAACTAGTGGGAAACACCTTTTTTTAGTTGTATCTTGTATCATGAGTAATTTGCTCAATCTTTAACTCTCACTGTGGGAACCATACCTGCTTTATAGCTTGCTGAAGTTTTTCCAGATTTATTTCTTTGGCTTCTTTTAGTAAAGTCTTTTCATCCATCTTTAACATAGAAACTCTGTACTGGCATAGTTCCACCACAACCACATCTGGCTGCACTTCTTGTATTGTCTGAAAGAGACGAATTATTATTATTTTTTTTTTACAACAGATTAGAAATGATTAAACAGAATTACAGTCAATATTGATACTTCCATGAGAAAAGGGACAAAGTACATCTCAGCAATCATTTTCAAATAAAATAACAATGAGAAAGCAAGATTTCCCAAAGTAGCTATTTATTAAGAAAAATGGAGAAAATGACAGTGAAACGCTCCAGTTATGGATGCTCTGGGGCAGGAAGAAGGACAACAAATTATGCTGTGAGAAAAAAAAAGAAAATCATGATGTTCAGCTTCTTTCTTTCACATTAGCAAAGTCCCATAGTCTGTGTCCACTTGCAATTTGACTTAGAAAAAGCTTTATTATGAGCCAGAGTTGATGATTCTGGTACAAGACTCCTTCCCTCCTGTGGTCCAGAGAATAAAGCCACTCTGAATTGCAGACTTTGCATAAAATTCAGTATGAAATAGCTCCTACTTTCACTAGTGTTTCTGATCTGCTTGTACTTCGAACTACATTCTCAAGTTTCGGGCAGCATGGTTTTACAGCTCACAATTACACACCCCATGCACAAAAAAGCCAAGAACTGCAGTTTCTTTTCAAAGGCTTAGCATCCTTTCGTCATACCCTCATCACAGTAAGCAGACAGTAACACTAAGACTGTCTGCAATTGCTCTTTAGATGGCAGATAAATATTTGAGATTGGAAAGTATTTCTTAAAAAAAAATTAAGACAATACGGTTGCCTTCTTGCTCATCCCACTGTACTGTCAAGTCCTCCAACAGCTCATTTGAGAAACAGGATCTAGAGGCTGAAGCAAAGAAAGGAGTTGGACCTGGTTCTGGTTTGTGACATTTTTAATAAGTTAAGATTAGCAACACACTGCTGAAAGCTTTACACATCAGAACTACCTTCACTACATCTTTTTTGCTGCTGTCACTGAAGTGGGCTGTTCCAACCACATATACTTTAGAACCATCCTCAGTGTCAAGCTCAGTCACAGTGCTTGGTAAGGTGGGTTTTTTCTGCCTCTTCTTCATCTTCATCTCTAGAAGAATTTTAAATGCATCTGCATCAGCTGCAATTGTAAAGAAAAAAGAAAAGCATGGATGATTATGAAATGCACGTAGGAAAGACAGAAAACAAAAATGTCGCCACCGAACAGCAGAGTAGAGCTAAAAGGCCATTGATTTACCACTGTAATCTTACATTCAATTCTGAGGCTACATCATTGAGAGTGCCACCACTGGAGAGGCTGCCTCCAAGCATGGGTCTCAGTCCAGGTTTCCTACCCTGTGGACACTGGGACAGGTTGTCCACGCAGTTCAGTAAGAGAAAGAGAAGCTGTGTGGCAGGTGAGGCGGACAGAGAAGCAAAGAATACTTAGAAAAGGTATATACTAAATCAGAAAAAAACATTTTTTCATTTCTAGAGCAAAAATGTTCCTTTTTGGAATCGTATCTGTATAAATGACAGAAACACATGTACAGTGCTACGAGTACGCTGGTAAAGTAACCGGTACATGCTGGAGCATGTAAGATATCTACCAATATAAATCTTAGCCTTCTGTGTGACTGGCACACCAGAAATCTGTATACAACTGAAAATCAAACCTCAATAGGCATTTGGGTCAGGAAATCAACAATTCTCCCATGGTTTCAACAATAAACCAGGACCATTCCAGTATAAAATGAATTCAGTCCATCAGTATCAAGCTTGCCATAGGGAACTGGAAGATCTATCAGTTCCATCACAGTTGCTTGCAGAATGCCAGAAAGCTGCATCAGCTGAGATAGAGAAGCTTCAATTTTACATCAATAGGAAATAAAGTAACTTTGCAGGAGTTTCCTTTAAGCTGTAATGGATCTTATTAAAAAACAAACAAACAAGCCATTGAGGAGGAAAACAGATTTTCTGTCTCCATGGCAAGCTGTTGCACAAGTCAGCAGAGACTTGAAGTGGTCCAAAACCCAGAAACAGGATCACAACACCAAAAGAAAAAGGTCAGCAAGCAGCTACAAGTGGGCTATCACACACACACACAAAACACAGTCTCCTACCACACATTCTCTATCTTTTCATGACCCTGTTTTACTCATGCTGCCCCAGATCTGCTCTATAAATATTTATCTCAAAGGACTGCGCATCAAAACCAAAACAGAACCAAAGGCACCCTCCAGCATCCTTCTCAGATAGCATCTCAGCAGCCCACTACTTCATTTTTAATATGCAAGAACGTGGCATGTTACAATCAGCATAGTCTGATCTGCTGCCAAAGCAGATGGTGATGCTAAAGAGGCAGAGAGGAAGACAGGACTGTAACAGGAAGGAGAAAGGGTAAGGCCACTGCATTTGTAGTGCTCTCAACATCATAAAAGCAGCCATTTAGATCGACCAAAATCTACCTAATCAAATATATGGTCTCCTAGAACAGTCAAAAGTGGGTATTTAAGGAAGTGTATAAGAACCAGGGAAGCACGCATGGTGCTTTCTCCAAAGGATCTTCTTGCCTTCAATCATTTATGGTTCAGATTACCTGAACTGAAAGTGGTTTCTGCATATGCAATGACCCTTAAAGGATTTCCATTCTGTTAATTTTTTTCAGCCTTCACCTCAAATATATATACAGAACTGGACAGAATGATGTTTCATGTGGAAAAAAAGCTCTTATAACAGCAAAGTAACAGACATTGTCAATTAAGAATATAATCAAGAAAACATTCATAGGAATGCTGTGGGGATTTTTTTTTTGTTTGTTTTTGTTTTTTTGTTGTTTTCTAAATGAGACCAACTTCTAAATCTGGTTTCTGTTGCTTTTTTCTCCAATCTGCTTCTTTAGGTCTCAATTCTTCATTAAGCTTTTCCCATAGCTTTACGTAATGCTCAGTTTGCTCCCATGATCGTTTCTTCTCAAAGCTGTGGTTATTAAGCAACTTCAGCATTAGAGTCAGGTTGTATGCAATTTGCTCCAAGGTGGTTCTTGGCCTATTTTTTGCCAGAAAGCACAACCTGAATGTCTCTATTGTTCAAAAGGAGGCCTGCATATACTAAGGTCACAACATGTATCAATAAACAGAAAGCAAATCCTAAGAAGCGTTTGTTCCTCTCCTCCTAGAGAGGAAGGACTGTCACCATCTGATCCTCCTCACTGAAAGGTAAAGGCTGATACTTCTCCCAGTCTTTACAAGACAGTTCTGGCTGAAATATTTTTATTCCCATACCCTGTGGGCTTGACCTTCCTATCAAAAAAGTATCATTATAGCGGAATGGACAAGGTGCTCCATCGGTAACAACTGATTCAAACTTAAAACAGTAGGTGAATGCATCTGTTATATAAAACAATTTACACTCTTCTGAAAGCATGACAGCAGCAAACTGACCATCATTGCTCTTTTCAAATTTGGCTTATGCAGTTGGGCCTTTCTACAAATCATGAACAGATTAAGCCAACGTGACTTCACTTGCATTGCCCTTTGCACAGAGCCCCTGTCCTTATTAGGTAAGAAAAAGGCAAGAACGTTTCAGTTAACATGCTTCCAATGTGACACACCCTCCCCAGCCAAACCAGAAACATACAGATACTCTGTGATACACTTGATGTTTCCTTTGGGCCATCTTCTGGTACATCAGAGGAGGACATTGGATCAGCAGCAGCCTGTATGAAACAAATTCAAAAGGAAGCTGGAAATTACAATGAAATGCTTTAATGCATCTTTCCTCTTGTGAGTTTGCTCTATTTGAGCCTAAATACAATATTAAAGCAACTAAATAATTTAAGCAGTGTCAACAGTGCAAAACATCTGTGGCTTTACATCTGTTTTTCTCCTAGCTGTTTACCAGAGACAGTGCTTACACCTGACATTAAGTTTAAAAATATCTGACTCTAGAATAAACCAAACAAATTTACAGCACCTCTAATGGTGATATAGAGATTTCTGTGTTGGAAACCAAAATGTGCACTGACTATAACACCATTCCCACTGTTCATATAGGCTATTTCACTTCACTGCCAAGTAGTCAGCATTAATTTTGTCATTCTTGACAGACTAATAGCTCTCAAGTATACACAAGTCCATTTGTGAAGAGTCCGTCCAGCTATTTCATACTGTTTGAGTGAGTAAATACACAACAGGAAGACTCAGCCCTACAAAATCTGGGCATATACTGACTTTCAAACGCAGCAGGAATCAGAGTCAGAAGGATGTGAAAATGCTCCCATATTTTTCCCCACTTAAGGATGAGAAGGAGGTAGAGAAGATTTCCGAAGCATGACTTTAAAATATTATCATTCCAAGTACATATCATGTCTTTGACTAGAAAAAACATTCTTATTTGTAACTAGCATGCACATTTTAAAATCCTGTCATAAAATTCAAACAATTCATAGATGCATTAGGTTGGAAAGGACCTACAAGATCATCTAGTCCAACCATAATTCCGCCTGTGCCATCCAAGCTGGAGAAACAACTGGTAAAGATGATGATGTAAGGACTCAAGAACACTCAACCATAATCTACCTTTAGGCAACTGCATTAATTCTAAGCTCACTCAGGATAGTTACTGGGAGAATTTGAAGTTATTTAACAACAATAAGTCAAAAAGTTAGAAAGGATGTGAAACCGTAAACATTCAAGTACTTTCCAAACAAAAGGCAGTATTAGAGTCAGCAAGCTGGTGGCCAAGCTCTCCTGAAGGATGGAAGCTTTCCATCTAGAGTGACCAGCTTCATTAAACTTCCTACTTAACCTGGCAAGCTTTGAAACAGGACTGTACAAAGCACATACTCCTGCTAAGGGCTTTCAACGAGAGTAATTTCTCCTTATACTCCATTGTTTCAGACAGTAATTTTTAGATAATAAATCTTACGTGTATTCCTGTGGCCCCACTGAAGGTAAAGCAAAATTTATTACTGTATTTGCTGGATTAAGACCAAGAAGTACAATGGGTCCACAGTACTATGCTGAAAGCATTTGCAGCTATGTACCATCCTTCACTACGAAGCAATGCCTGTTCATGGACAACAGCAAACTGCAGCTACACTACAAACTGCAATTACACTCTCAGATTTAATTCAACACCAGCTCAGCTTTTAATAACAACATATGGCCTGACTCTGCTGTTTGCACACCTAAATCTAGTCACAAACATTCTGAAAAACATACAACATACAGAATTAATTCACTCACTTATGCTGGTGTAGTTATCATGAGTCTGCTTTCTGCCTCAGCCTCTTATTTATTTATTTATTTATTTATTTTTTAAGAAGCTGACAGGACACAGGAACACATGACCAACGCTCATTCTTCCTGGCAAAAAATTCAACTAAACTTCCCCTATTTAACCGGAAAAATATACAAAAGAAAAGAAGAAATGGAACAAAGCACAAAAAAGCACCTGAGCTTAATGTGGCAAGGTACATAAACAACGTACAGTGGAAATAATTCATATAAGACTGCTCAAAAAGTAATGCCTCCTGTTTCATGATGTTGGCCCATCACATCAGAGGTGGATGTTGGTGAATATGGCAGTAGAGCTTGAATCTTCTTGTCAATATTCCGTTGGCAGAATAATTTTGTCATGTCACAGATGTCAGCAGAGAAGCAATCAGACAAATGGTGTCTGACATAGAAATGCATGTCAAGGAAAGGTGTGTCAATGAATTCCTCCATGTGGAAAAAAATAGCACTCACTGACATTCCTGGATGCTTGCTGAACTTGAGACCAAACAGTGGATGAGAGCACAGCAAGGCAGTGGGTGGTGCGTTTTAGCAGTGCTCCCAGGGACAGTGGGTCACCACTAGTACAGGCTTTTAAAAGCATGGCATGCAGACTCTTGTTCATCACTAGCTAAAATGTGCAGCTAATAGTGGTGTCTGTGTTGAAAAGTACTGTTTTATAGCTGAGAATTTGCTCTATAAAATCAAGTTATCGTGCTCTTTGTATCTGTTGTAGTTTCTACAGAAATAAATATGAGGCATTACTTTCAGAACAACCTGCATACAATCAAAGTTGTGTAATTTAATATAAAAAGACATCTCTTCATAAAGTTTAAACTAACAGGTTAGTCTATTTTGTACATTCTTCACTTACAAGTCAGTTACTACAGAAGATCTGTTCAAGTTCTTGCAGCTGCAGGAAAGAGGACCCCAAAAAGAATGTAAATGTGGCGAAGCAATAACAACAAGCCCTTCATTCCTCTGCTTTTAAAGGGGCGTCACACTGATCCCTGACTTCACAGACCTCCCCTCAGCATGAGTAGGGCTATCTTAGAGTCCCAACCTTTCCATCAATCATACTGAGAAGAAAACCTTCAACTCCAATTCCTACCTCAGGCTGTTGCTCCTCTTGCATCCCTGGAATGTAGGCTTATTTTCACCGATCTCACAAGAACTGCAAAAAGTAAAAGGAGTGATGAGAATCAAAAATTGATTACAAGACTCGTAATATTCATTTATGAACCAGGAGAAGGGCTGGAAGCAGAGACAGCTCTACAGATTCTTTGACAGAAGTTGCAGAAATAGGAGCAACAAACTTAGTACGTACAAACATAACCTTTTCAACTCTACTGGAAAGAAAAAACACCACAACGTCAGCAGGGCAAAGCTGGATTGTCTCGTTAATCCAATTTTTGAGTTGTCTCTAAAACTAGAACATTACCTTTGTTTTCTGCACATACTGAGAATATGTGGAACTTTTTTCGGTCTTAAATTCTGCAAAACTGACTTTTCTTCCAGTTCATCCATAAGCAGTCTAAAATACAGTGGCTGTCAAAAAGGTTTCAGCAATAGCAAAAATCTTGTTCAACTGGGTTAGCAGCTCTATTTCATCTAAACAAGGTAATTTAAGACAATCTAATGTAATTTTTGGAATTTTCTATATTTCATTACAGCAAGGAACAGAAAGGCTATCTCAGTCTTAATAATCAACTAGAGAACTGCACACATTATCATCTAGTCTGTGTCATGTTACCATGAACAAGTTTACAAATATGTCAGGGTCAGGACATCAGAAAGGGCACATCTGTGCGAAAAACCTGGGAACTGGGTTTACAAATCTTTAGCACATGGCTTCAATTCTTGTGTTGCTGTTTTGTGTGTGTGTGTGTTAAGACTTTCTCCTGTATGTATTCTCTAAGTTGAGAAGTTACCCCTGAAGCCAGCAAAGCTCTAGGATTTGACTGAAGGCACCCTCAGGGCGTTGCACAAGATGCTGAACTTGCAATTCATTCTGCTTATTCTCACTACAATGCCACTAAACATCAAAGCACTTGTAGAAATAAAAAAACACTAAGGTATTTTGGGTTACCTCCCTCTGACCCATTCTGTACGTGCCAACAGTGTTCTGTTCTACCACAGAGAAATTTTACTGCTTGTGCTGGGCAGCTTTGCACACACTGGTGACACCTTGCTAGGTTTTATAACCTTTCCCCTGTCCCTCATTTCTCTGCCTGAGGCAACGAGCAATGTCTCCCAAGACATTTTGTTCTTTCCCCTACACATGTATCTCAGAGACAGTCAGGCAGAGACTAGCTCTGACCCCTTATCTGCCCAACACATTTCTAGCCCCACTGCCAGGGGGACACATTTTGTTCCTGCCCCACACCAGGAGGAAAGCTGCTGGGGCCTGATGGCTGCTTTCCAGCATGCAGCCATAGTGGAAAAGACTCGACTTAGCCAAATGCAAAAGTTTCCTCAGTCTGATCAGCACTTTGTCCTGGTTTCCAGCAAGATCTGAAGTAAGCTGCATTGCTTTCTAGCTTTGCTTAAAAGACATTTCTATAAAAAGAGTACTTGGCTGGGCAGCAAGCAGTATGCACGTGTAATTTGGACAGCTGGCACCTCTCCCTGTGCGTGGTATGGAGCAGCTCCAGCAATTCACGCCTTGGCACCACCCGTGCTAGTGGCCCAGCAGGCAGGACAGCACAGCTGTGGGGCAGGTGAGACAAATGCCAAGCAGCCAAGAGCCTGGACTCTGCTGTTCTTTGGAGCGAAAGCCCCGTGAAAGACAAAACTGTGACCTCACCTTCTCCTTTCCGAGGGGTCAAGTGCAGGAAAACCAAGCATGAGAACAAGCTGGAAGGGCAGGTGAAGCTAAGCTGCTCTTCTGTGCTGCAGGGTTTTCACAACCTCTGTGCAAGCCCAGCCACGTGGCTGTGGGCAGTCACACAGCCCAGTGACAGGCCAGCCAGGGATCCTGGTGGCACAGCAGGATGTCCTCACACTGTCCTGCCCCTGTTGCACCACTCCAGGCTGGAAAGGCCCTACTTCCCCTCCCTATGGCTTTTCAAGCTCAGGTGAGCAAACACCTGCATGAACAGCTGAGGCAGTGAAGCAGAAGGGACTGCATGGAGCAGGTATGTGAAGTCAACACTGTTCTCTTAAAAAAAAAAAAAAAAAAAAAAAGCAAAAACCACACCACATTACATGCCCAGCTACATCACTTCAGGGTGCACTTTGAAACTCAGCTCTGAAGTTTAAATAGAATAAAGTGTGTTTTTCTGCCAGCAGACCTTAAACACAAACTGCAGTTCTAGGCTTTGCTTAAGGTCTGCCTGGGTTTGAAAACAAGTCTCTTATCAACAGGAATGTGTTAAAAATAGTAATCTGAAAGTTTCAGTTGAAGAGTAAAGTTCTAGACAGAAGTACCCAGTGATTTTCCATCCAGTAAGTGACATTTTAGAAAGCTTTACCCCTTTCTTACCGGTGGGTAAGTGGTATATGCAATACTGGAGAGAATGCTTCTCTGAAGTTTGCTTGTGACAATTAGCACTCTGCATTGTTAATCTGAGACACGCAATCTTTGCAGGAATCAAAGGTGGTCCTTCAGCGCTTACATCTGCACTAGTTTCATTAGAAGTACAAGTTTCCTTGCAGAAGACCCATTTCTGAATCTCCCCCACACACTCAGGACACACTTAGTTCAGATTATTCAGTCTTAATAAGAAAATCCTTACAACTGGCTGGCAACAGCAAACAAACTGAACAACTGCCATGAAAATTTGAGTACATTCAAGCTCTTGCTTAACACAAGCAAGAACAGGCACAAAACACTTCAATACCAGGGCTACAGCTGGCCAGTGTCCTCCACAACACAGAGAGATGATATATGATCAAGGAACTGCTCAGGTACCTTGCAACCCAGGCTGACCTCCCTCATCCATGTGGAAAATTCACCACCTTTGCATATCTATGTATCTTCATATGTTCAAAGATATCCACATCCCACAATATTTGAAATGTTAATCTTGAAACCTCTGAGAAAGGACTACATGTTCCTTGCTGTTACAGAGATAAGGAACTGAAGCATGTGAATCCGCAAGCACTTCCTCCCACTGTGTCCAACGGTAAGACAAAGGGTACTGATTCAGATCAAAGCCCAGCAAATGTAGGTAACAAAGCTGTAAGGCTGTCCAATCAAGCTCTAAGATTTGGAAAAGCATGAAGGTTTTTTTGTTGCTGTTGTTTTTTTAAAAGGTACAATATCCTTAAAAAATAAAAATAAAAAATGAAGGTAGCTGACAAGGCAGTGCCTGTTTGTGCTTGCTAACCTGTAGGTGAATTTTAAACAAACCCGGTAGGGCAGTGGGAGTCTCACTCATTAGGAGGGACAGCTGCACAACACTGCCTCTGTAAAAAAAGGGTCACAGAAGATGAGGAGGTACAGAGGGTGGAAGGGTTGAGAAGAGGATGTGGGCAGAACCTACCTGGGAACAGAGGGAAATTCAACCACGGGATGTAAAGCCATAAGCAAAATAAGCTGTTTGGACAATTCTTTACTGCGGTTGGTAATACGTACACCACAACATCTCATTACCTCAAGTTCTTCTACTTACCACAAGATTTGGCAGAAATACACAAAACTGATCAAATCCCTCTGTTCTAGCTACTTCGGAGGCCATTAAGAGGTCCTCACAGTTTAAGATACAAACTGAAATCCTGAGCTAAGATAGTGCATTTCCTTCAGACGAGATGGGAGACACAGCTTCCAGATGAGAGATAGCAAGTAGCTCTGCTCTCTAATCTACTTGACTCCCTTAGTCCCGGACACAGCCCTCCTGCCAGCAGCATCACCAAGTGCTCCTGGAGCCAGAAGAAACAAGACAGAGCCTGATCCGGTGCTTTTCAACCAGCCAGCCTGGCTTTTGCCTCCACTGTTTTCCTGAAAGGACTATTTGACAATTGAGTGTGATTCAATATATATTTTTTAAACCCTAGGGGGTCCCTCCATTCATCAGATGATTAAAAAAACAGAAAAAAAAAAAAACTGTTCTTCATGTATACACAAATGAGCAAACAAAGCCCTTCATTCAAGTCTGAAGGTGCCTAGGCAATAACACAGTAATTTCTGAGGACACCTCATGAACTGCAAGCTTGAAATCACCATTTTTGCAGGCACAGATTCCCACTGAGGCCCTCTCGTTGTGGCAGCATACACAGGGCAGCCACTCACACTGACAGAAGCACCAGGGAACAGGGGTGATACCATGCCCCTACATCATTGAGATTATGGCACAGCATTCTCCTTAAGTGCCACTACTCCTCCTACACAGAGCTAACAAAGGCAGAGCAACTAAGTGCTCCCTGCCACCCCATTTCATGTCAGTCCTCTGGATCTCATCAGGTACAACAGCTCCAGCAGAGCTTTGGGAAACCCACTCATGAACTGTTGTGTCACTGCTCACATTGAGCAGCCTCAGCTGACCAAAGCACTTCAGTTCTAGCTGCATATTCAGGGACCTGAAACTTTTAGCTCTCAGTATCAAAGAGATAAAGGGTACACACACGAACCAGGGGTGCTATCACAACGATTTACAGACTAGAACACAGGCTGCCATTGAAGAACAAGTGCCCTGTCTCATTTATTTCAACTTTTTGCCCTGGTGAGAAAATTCAGACACAGTAAAGGGCAGAAAGTGACTTCATTAAGGTGTCCTCCTGCTGTATTCAATCCTTTAACTCATCTAAATTTGCTTCCTTCAGACAATGATTCAAGTAAATCAATAAAAAAGCTTTTTTAAAAACTCCCATGTTCCTCCCTATACAACATGCTAGTCAGCTACTCTTTAAAAAGACTTTTATTGAATATTTTGTTCCTTCTGAGATAGACAGAATCAGAAACAGCATTTGTTTTCCTCAACTTGTCGACACTGCAAAAGGGAAAAAGTACTTCACAGCCTTATATATCTGTTCCGTATTTTCTGTGTTGCACTGAGATTGTCAGAATAAGAACAGTAAGAACGACAGAAAATTTGTTTCACATTTTACTGAAAGAGAAAGGTAACTCTTGTGTTCAGTTTTTTCCTCCCTTGAACAAATCCGTTCGTGTCACTGCTTTAAATACTTCCAATATTCAGTAGCACTGAGGAGGGTGGGTATCCACAGTTCCCAGTGGAGGTAATGTCAATCCTACAATCCCTGAGATGGTACCACACGTGCTTCTTCACTTTACATACACAGAACTGAGATATATGAATACCTAAGTACACCTACAGATCATACCAGCGGTAGATAAAGTTCAGATCCTACTGGAGCTTTCCAAGCATTTCGGTTTTGCAATGCGAATTTTCCACTGTTCCTACATCACTGGCGCTTCTGAAGAAAGCTTTCCTCCCTCCCCAGCCCTGGGGCACACAATACCCTGCCAGCACATCCCCTGCTCAGAGACGCTGACGGAAGCACAGTGCTTGGGTTAAGGGCTTGAACGTGCTGCAAGAGCCAGCTGTCAAGTGACAGTGAATCTAGCACACCCCTCAAACCTGCTGTAACCACGCACAGCTGGCCCCTGCTGGGCTCCAACCACATGGACACGCTCCTGACCAGACCTGTAACACAATAACCCTCAGCAGAAAGTCTTTCTGCTCCTCCACATTCCACATCTATGCATGAACAAAGGCTGAATCAATCAGTAGATACATACTTGCTTCAGTAGCACCTGCTTCCACTGCAGCAGATGAAGTGTTTAAGATTGATGAACCTCCCATGCTCATGCACAGGAATCTCAGTAGTGTTTACAAACAAACTAATGCTGGCTCCAAATGGCGTCCCTTTTCTCTGCTCCTACTCAGAAGGACATATTAGCAGAAATCTGACTGACAAATAATGCAACAGCCACAAATTCAGGAATTGGAACTTACTTCAAAACCATTGCCAAGGTGACCTGCTTGACATACTGCACGTATTTCTTTGACACAACCCACGCCTTTGAAACTCAACTGAGCAACTGGTTCTGTGATCACAGATGGTTGGAGATCGCAGGTCTGGTTTCTCATGACTCAGAAGTTTATAAACTTCAAAACACAGATTCTACCCTTTGAGCATGAATGAGATGCTTCTGCAAAGTCAACTATGCTGATGCATGCCACCTGGATGCAGGAACCTGCATGCTGGAATCAATGTCCACCTGCATACTTTGGAACTAAAACAGAAGTCAATCATCTACATTCATTTACTGGAAAGGAGGTAATGGAACATGAGAATATCTGCCCTGGGACACCAGGGAGTTGGATACCTTTTATCTGATGTTCTGACAACACTATCATTCTTCATCCCTGAAAGAGAAGGCATTGCCACCTTTGTGTTTTTAGAAATGACAGCTACTACACTGACTACAGCTACTCACTGAACTGAGTGAATATGAGACAAGGTAGGTCAGAATGCTTATGTGGAATGGACTGAGCATGGACAACAGGACAAATCTATATGGTTTCAGAAGGCTGTATAGAGGTTGCTAAATTTAGAAACATGGAGCAGAAAGACCAAAGTGACGCAGTCCAAGTCTGATCAGATACCCTAAAACTCATACTGTCCTAGAACCCACACATCTACCCGAGTTAATTTTCTGTTTTGCTCTGGTATGAATCATCTGGATTCAGGAAAGATTTGGAACTGAAACTATTTTAATAGACTCCCCCACGATCAGCAGATTGAGATAAGATATCCATTCAGTGCACCTCCTCCCTCCAGGCCATTCAGAACAATCAATCAAACAACCTACTTTTGGATCTGGGAAACTCTCAGCAAAGAACAACAGGGAAGCTGCACAGCTGCTGCATGCACAGCTCTGGTGAGCCCCACAAGAAGCAATGCTTTCACCCACCTCATTGCCTACACACTGCCAGCAAAGGAGGTGAGAAGTCCTGCTACAAACAACTGCAAAACAGCTGCAGGAGCCTTAAAGTCTGTGTTTGTGTTTATTCCAGTGTAAGCACATGCCAGCAGCCTGATGCTCTCAGGATATGGGTCCTAAAAGCACTGGCAGGCACTATCATTCATTGACTCTATTATGAACACTTACATGCCCTCCTTATGATGGTAAAATTGAGGTTTTTTAGAACAAAGTTTTCCCACCTGCTAAATACATTATTTATCAGTGCTTTTCTGTCCATCTCTTCCATCCGGGTCTCCAAACAGTCAGGAACAAGCTGATGGACTCTCTTCCAAAATGCAGAGGCGATCACAAAAGCTGAAAACGCTGCTATGTGACACCTGCTCACATGCTAGCAACAAGGCGGGACATTCAGCTCTCACTGCAGCCCGGAACTGGAGAACCAGTATCGAGTTTCAGGACACCCAGACAAAGCACCAGGAAGGCACATTAATCCCAGCTCAGCAGCCCCAGAGGCAGAAGCCCCATGCCAACACCAGTCCTAGGAATACACAGCAATCAGAAAAGCCATCCTGCTGGTGCACTGCTCACTGACTGTGTAAAGCAGCCTGAAGCCAGCCAGTAACTGAAAAACAGATATTCCCTCCAAAGATTATTTCTATTACTATCTGCAGCCCTCAAGAAGCAAAACCCCTCCCCTCAGCGATTCCTGTTTCTTCACAAAGAGGCCTTCCACCAGGAGCTATTTCACCACCCTGCTGAAGGACTGCTCCCAGTTGTGCAACACGTGAGGTACAAATGCCAGTGGAGTACGACCCAGTCTCCCTGCACAGCACACAGGAGACCATTTTCCACCTTCATAAGCGTTTGCATCATGCCCCTCCTGCACAGACACACACCTTCCAAGGCAGATGTGTGGTGCTGCACTACCCACACAGACAAGGTGGTTCTGCAGACAGCCTGCAGGGCTGAAGTAGGAGACAGAAATGCTGGAGCACCAGGGCTGTCTCCCACAGCATACATGGTGTCACCACCACGTTCCAGTTCACGTGTGCTGAGATGCTCAGTCACTGCATCCCCCAGTGAACCCAATCATAATGCCCAGCATGTCAACTGAAGGGGCAAGAATGGAGAAGGATAGAGGCAAAAGGAAAAAACACTCTGGGACTCCAAAAAATATTTGCTACTGTTATTAAGGAAGTGAAGAGTGTCACTGAATGCATTCACATTTTCATACAAATTTAGATTCTGGTTAAAACTGAAAGTTATCTATCTCTAAAGTCATTTTACAGACAGAAAAAAATAAATAAATAAAAACCCAGCACCCTACAAGTTTACAAGCCCCAACACGTAACTGCAGCACCACCTTGTTCATAGCACCTCAAACAGGAGCTGCCCCCTTCACTAAAACCTTAAATAATTGAAGGTCCGACCTCAGAAGTGATTTGTATCAGAAAGTTACCAGCAGACACCAACCCAGTAACAGTCACGACTACCACCATGCCAGTGAGATCTCCCTGGGAGTCAAGGGGTGCTCTGAGCAGCACAGACGCACTGTGGCAGGTCAGGGGGAGGTGCAGGACCCCCCTTACAGCAGGTGAAGTATGTGCTGCGGTGTCACTTCAGGCAGCTGCAGTCACACATAGCTCCATTACATCTGCTCCAACTCTCATCTCTGTCCTTCTCTCTCCTCTTTCTCCATTTTCTAAGGCTGCCCCAGATCTCTTTTGTCACTTTCGCTACATAGCAAATAAGGAGAAAAAAGATTATTTCTGAAAAGTACTACTGAAAGAAAAAGCAACACCACTCAGACGAGTGTCCCAGAAAGAAGATGCCAATACCACTGTGCACTATTCACAGCTGTGGCGGTGGCAGCAGCAATGTTGCATTATATTTACCACATGGAAGAGAGACTGTAATAATAGCTCCAACTCCCGTCACTGCTCTGGGTAATGCCTGAACCTACAGCTACAGGGTGCCGGGCACCACTGAGACTGGTTGGCAAACTCACAGCCAGCAACTTAAGCCAACAAAACTCAAAAGTCAGCTGTGCCCCAAACAGCAGGACACAAAGGCCATGACCTAACACAGCATTTCCATTTAATAAGCTCACGTAGCTTAAGCTAATTAAATTTGTGCATTCTTCCCCAGTTGCGTGAGGCTTAGTGCCTCTGTGCGATACAGCAGGGAGAATCCTGAAACCTGCCTGCCTTCCCTGCTGCTTCTCTGCTGGTTGCCAAGAGGGTGCGTGGGCAGGAGAGCAGTGCCCGCAGCACCGGGCACCCCTACACCCAGGAGGAGGCGAGGGCACCCCAGCAGCCCGCTGCTCAGGCCAGCAGGCACTCCTCGCCTCTCCTACGGCCACGTAGCGCTACCAAACAGAACCACTGCTCTCTTCCCAAAGCAGCACGTTCCCACCAACATGCACCAGCCTGGATTCACCGTAACCATCCGCAGGCCCGAACACCCGTATTTCACAGAAGCCACGAGCTCCGGAGAGGAAAAGGCAGCACGCAGCGCACGGCCGCGGGGCACCTGGGCCGGGAGGCGGCCATCTCAGGGCGCCGCCTCATCCCGGAGCCCCGCGCCGCGGCCTTCCCGGCGCCTCCGACACTCACCCTGTCGCTCGCCGAGCTCGGTGCGGGCCGCCCAGAGGCGCTGCGTGCGGGGACGAGAAGGAGCGGGCGGCAGCGGCGCGGAGCTCCGGCACCGGGCGCGTCAGTCGGACAACGCGCGGCATCAGTCATCCGGGCGGGGGCGGGCGGCGGCGCGCGGCACTCTGGGGGCTGCAGTCCCCCGGCACTTCCGGCCGCGCCGCTCGGGGCTTCGCCCGCAGTAGCCGAGCAGGCCGCCTTGCGCGACCCGTTCAACGCAGCCCGTGCTTCAGGGTGCTTGCTGTCGCTAGGTGGGCGCGTACGCGTGTTTTGTCAACCACGGGGTTGTCAGGAGTAGGTTACGGATGGTGGTCGTTTTCTGAAGCTGTCCCCTTCTCTTTGCTCTGTTTCTGATAGGTCGTAGTGAAACACAGTGCACCCGAGCACAGGCTTATCTGAGTACACTTTGACTGGAACAGAGTGCATTTTCTGCTCCTTTCTTAAATATTTTACTCCTGAACGTACCCTGGGCAGCATTACTTTGGGGGAGGGCTGAAAGCACGTGGCAGCGAAGTGCTGACGTGCTGGGGCGGATGGGACTCACTTCCCGTTTGCACGGTGACAGTTGAGCTGGCTGTGCGGGCACAGCTCAGGCAGCTGTGAGAAGGGTGGTCTGGGCGTTTACAATACACGTAGCCAGGTAAAAGTGCGAGGCAGTCATTTCTGCACTTCTGAAGAAAGCGTCTGTCATATTGGGAAGAGAACTTCAGTTTGGACTGCTTATTTTATTCACAGATTTCAAACACCTTTTTTTTTTCTGGGGCTGTGGATGAAGACCACTAAAAAGATGGAGCACTGTGCTGTACAACAGCAGCTTGGTTACTGCTTTTGGGGACTGTGCCAGAAGGTTTCTTAGCACCTGGGGACTCCCTGCCCCAAGCACTGCCATTTCCAGGTGTACCCTGTCCCCACTAACCACAGCCGCTTGTTTCTGAGTCTGGTCATGCTCTGACCTCCTCCAGGGCTCAGCTTCACTCGGCTGTAAGCTCCCCCTGTCATGGGATCCACCGCTTGGCTGCCAGGAGGCAGGCAGCAGTTACATCACTGCCCAGCACTGATTAAGCAGCATGCAACACAGCTCAGCAACCTGAACCTTAGTTCACACACCTATGTGTGTGTTCCTTACACAGCCAAGCAAACGTTTTATCCTCTCATTCTGATTAGTTTGACTGGACCACGCATCAAGCATACGCTTAACACGTTATCTGCAGTGCAGTTTGTTCAATTCCAGCTAAACATCTGAAGTGTTGGCATTTTTCTGAGCTGTCCCTTCTGCCGCAACACTGCTGATGTCTTGTGCAAACATTGTGAGCCCTTTAATAGACTGCAGACATGTTCCCAAGCTTCCCACTACTTCAGCTGCGAAGATTTGATGATAACGTTTGGTTCAGAGCTGAGGATCGCTGTCTTAGCCTGCAGAAAACACCTTGCCTGATCTGATCTGATTTGGCAATTCATCTGCTCGTGGGCATACTGTGAACCCTGGAAGCCTGCTTCTTCTCTAGTTCATGATGCTGCACCCTGATTGTGTCAGCAGTATCAGCACTTTCACTTATAATTGCTTCAGGCACTGCTTCCTCTTGTGGCTCAGCAAGAGCAGAGGTAGCTGAACATGCCTTTACAAGGACCAAGCAAAGACGCAGGTCTCTGCTGATATGAAGCAATGCCTCAGGAGTGCCTTTGCTGTTTCTGCCTGCTCTGTGGTATACAACATTTCTCAGAGATGAGGGAGGACAGAGATGAGAAGAAGTTTATCAGACAGAAAAGGCCTTGGTCCTGCTGTGGCCAGCAATCCCAGGGGCTAGCAGGTGTGCTCGGGTGGTCTGAGGAGCCCTTCTGCCAGAGCTGTGCAGTGAACCAGCTGGCACTGCTGGCAGCTGCGGCCTCAGTGCTGGAGCGTGCATGGCTGCAAGTTGTGCTCTGGTCCACACGTGCCAAGATTTGTTGTAGCTGAATGCCTCGTTAATTTACAATTACAAGGTGGGCCACTAGTGTCTGCTGAGCAGTCTAGTGTAACACATACACTGGGTCCTTAAAAGTTTGTTTTTAATAGTGTATCTTCTTTAAATGTCATCGTTACGGTGGCATTACTTGGAGGCCAGTAGTGGAAGACAATAGTTAAGAGAGTGTTTGGCAGCTGTTTCATGGATTTCTCAGTGTTCAACTCTAAATGCGTTTGTTTTTTTAACTGAAACTGAGCCTCAGAGAACAATTACCAGGTACAGCACAGTCAGAAGGGCTCCTTCTGCATATACGCTGCTCTTAGGGCATAGGTCTTTCCAGAAAAGGGTGCATGCTTCTCCCTGCCCTCCCTCTTCTGTTCTCCTTCGCTACCTCCATCCTGTGTCCCTATCCCTTCTTTCTCTCACCTTTCTCCCTCTTCTCTCCTCTTCTCCTTGGGAACCAACAGCAGTGAGTATGGCATTAGCTGCAATTCTATTGTCTTCTGTGTCCTCTGAACACAAAGACTGTGTGAGAATCATCCCCAGGGCAGGTTGCAGGGCATCACCAGGTAGCACTGGGTAGGCATTTGTCTCTCCCATTCACAACAGGTTCTCAATAACTTGCATGAATAAAGGATTCACACAAAACGGTCGTTAATAAACCCAGGAAAGTTGTGCAGGCATCCAACGCTTGGACGCAGGCGCAGTATACTTGCACTACTCACTGCAGGTATGAAGGACAACCTGTTCCCATGCCTTTGCAGCAGTCCTCTCTCTGTTGAAACATCCTCATGCCTTAAGATTCATCAGCCCAGAGAAGCCAAATTAGCATTTACCTCCCGAGTCACGGCCTCTACTCAGCAGCTGCGGCGCTGGGCCAGTGCTGCGTGGCACAGGCAGGGTGTGCGCGCTGCCCGCTGCGCTTCTCTGTCTCTCCCGGCATCCGCGGCGGCCCCGCTGTCTGCGGGCGGGGCCCGGGCGCTGCCGGGCTCGTGGGGCCGTGGCGCCCTCTGGCGGCCTCCGGGCGTCAGCGGCGGTCCGGCTGCGCAGCGGCCCCGGTTCCTCTCGCACCTTTCACGCCCGCCCTCGCGTTATCGCTCAGAACGAGCATCCTAAGGCCAGCTCCGGTAGACTTCCTTCGCCGAGCTCAGCGTTATGGAGTGTATTTATGTCTCTCCAAGACAGGGAGCATCACAGACACTGCTTGCAGTCTGCTGACAGGGGGATTAGGGCATACTTTGATGCTGGGAGAGATGCAGCCTGTTCATTCCTCACGCAGAGGCCGGGGCAGGCAGACATTGCAGATAACCATGTCAGAAGATTGCCCCCGCAGCAGCACTGCGATGTTCTCAGATTTGTTCCTTCAGCCCTGCATGAGCTGCTGCATGTGGCTGTGACTGCTCTGATAAAGCTGGGAGATCCCATGAGCCAGGGTAGAGAAGCCGTTAGCTGTGTCAGCACACGGCTGTGTTTCAGATCATCTGTGTGGGAGACATGCAGAGCGAGCAGCGCTGGGTTGATGTGACAGCCAGGCAGATGCGAGAGCAGCACTGGGCTTCCCTTCTCTAGGGACTGATGCTGCAGCCCAGGAGGTAAAGCAGTTTCTGCTATCTCACAGGGAAGGCTGGGAAAGCAGCAAACCAGGGTCGTGCCGCAGTGAGGGAGACTAGGGTTGCACCAGTGAATATTTCTGTTCCCCAGACTTACCCAGCGGTCCCACATTAGAACGTGATGCCAGTGGGTTTTGGAAGACAAAGAGAGACAATGGAGCTATTATAGACGGTCTTGTTCCTACGCACAAGCAATTAATCCACGCAGTGTTGTTTTCAAATAATAACAGTCTGAATTAGAGCCACAGAGCAGAAAAGTCTGGACCAAAGCCAACTTGCAATCCTTACCGCACACTATTCTGCCTCAAACTTGAAAGCCATATGACTTTATGAGAACCTTTTGGTGTAATGAGTATATATAAAAACAAATTAAAGTGCAGGGTTATGAATCACTGAAAATCAGCTCTCATGGTTATGTGAGACATGTGCACAAGGATTAAAAGGATGGGTCCAGAACTTTAATTGAAGGTTGTATTGAAAAGTTGCAGCAATGGGACTTCTCCTTTAAATCACTTCCTCCTCACGAGTGCACTGTTAGCCTTGCAATATGCACAGACATACAGCTTGTCCTGCAACAAATTGCGCTGGGGAGTGAAGGAGCAGGGTGCTGCCTGCTCTCCCCTCACCACAGGGGGATGTTCAAAGCAAACAGTAAGTTAATCTGGGGTAGGTGGTGCAGTGGCTTCCACACGTATGTAGTCATAGTGCTGCAATCAACTTGCCTCCAAGGCTCTGAAAGTGAGTTAAGGCTGTAGAGTTTCTGTACTGTTAACTGTGTTTTCCTAAACTGTGTCATTTGATTAAAAAAATAATCAAGGTTGACATGATTGCAATCTCTTTATTATTAATATCCAGAAATATTCTGATTTGCAAATCCCTGCTGCTTTTCCCTTTATAAATTAGGGAAAGCAGGTGACTCCTGAAAGACCCTTTAAAAGTGTTATTCTTCTCAAAAAGATTGCTGTCATTAGCTTGCCTTAATATTATCTTGTGTGTGTGTGTGTTTCACTACAATAAATAGTTGTATAATGCAGAATCAGAACCTAAACCCTAAATATCCTGACATGTATCAAGATATTTGATTATCTTCCATCTATTTAAGTCTAAATATCTGTGCCTGTGTCCTATTAAAGAACTTGGAATGAAGAGGTGTAATATCCAAGAAACAAAACTTGTTCAAATTTTGTGCAGAAAATCCTCAGACTTATACCTGGAGTAAGAATGAAAAGGAGTGAGACATCACCAGGGAGAAGATATGCTGCTTAGTTTCTTTGTTGAGTTTAAGCTGAAGGTGAAGGGCGGGCCTTGAAAACGCTTATGATCTTGACACAGCAATTTCGCTTTGCACCAGATGTCTTTTGAAATGGCAGAGAACTTACATGGGAAAGAAGTCTGAAAAAGACTCAGCTAGGGCAAAAAATGAGGTGAAAACTACCATGTGACCACAACGGGTGCCTTCCCTTCCACCCTTCATTGGCTTGTGGTTCACTGAATCACAGAATGGTTGAGGATGGAAGGAACCTCTGGAGATCATCTGGTGCAACCCCTCTGCCCCAGGAGGACTGTCTGCAGCAGGCTGCCCAGGTCCATGTACAGATGGCTTTTGAATAATCTCCAAGGAGTTTGGTTTAAAGGCCATCATCCATCACTTCAAGGTTGCTACCTTGGCTGAATTTGTGAAGATTTATACAAACTCATCCTACCTGTGGCAGTGTGGATGCAACAGTCAGAAGACTGTGAAATGCCTTTAAAAAATATATAAATATATATATAAAAATATAAAGTGATATATATATATATATACACACACATATACTTATGTATTTCATGCTTAGATTAACATCTGCCATGGAAAATTTCAGCCCAGGGTAGTTAAAGACTAGTAACCTTAAAAGTGCACAAAAATTGTCTCAAAAAATGGAAAGTGGCCAGCAGTCTTTCCTATAATAAAATCCAAGTCAGCTGCTAGTAATTCTCGTATTTGCTATCATGGTGATCAGAGCTTTATGCATATGGGCAAACAATATCATTTTATGAATAGTGCAACAGACATTTTTTCAAAGAAAACTGCACTAAGAGTGTTTAAGATTTTACCATCTTAGAAGAGCTAAACAAGATCCTTCATGTCTGGGATTATCTGAGATGACAGGCAGGCTGACAAGTTGTTGCCTTGATAAAGGCGATGATCCTCATGTGATGCGTTGTTTGCATGCAGACTGTTTCCTTTAAATAAGGCTTTCCATGACCTCTACAACAGGCAAGAGTGATGCTGGCTTGAGGCCAGCACACTCCATGTGACACTACAAGGAAGCTGTAAAAGTCCATGGATCTGGACCCCAAGGCTTGGAAAGTCTTCTGGTGCTCTAATGTTGCTGCTTTATAGGAACTCCATAACTGTTCACCTCAGCAAGGACAAAGGTTACAGTGACCCCAAGATAACAGCATGTGCCCCAAGGCATTCTTCAACTACTCAGAACAGAGTGCATGGTCACACTGTCCTCTGCCTGCGATGGCATTATCTGTCAGAGCCTGGAAATGTGGCAGAGAGAAAAAAAGTTGTGATAAAAGCAGAAATAGGGGTGCTTGTGCTATGTCACACAGCTTTCTAATTTGCCCTAATTTATTTTGTTCTGGATTGGCGAATCCATAGTTGGTGTTATGGCATTTGTTTAAGATAAGATGGGAAAAGAAAATGGGTTTTAAAGCAGTAAGGTAATCTTCAAAGCCAGCCAAGTTGATGAAAAATTATACCAACCAAGTGTAAGGTGGGATAGATTTTTGCCGCTGCAGATCTTGGAAATCCCCCTTATACATGGAAATTCATGTTGATAAGTGTAGATAAGTAGTGTAGACAAGTATTATATGAATAATGATCTGCCAAGTACACCCCACTGCTGTCAAAATACACTTTATATAAATCTCAGAATGTGAAATACTTAATACCTTCAGAATCTAATTCATCAAGTAGAAATTGACAATACATAAGAATATATTTAGGTGGTGTTAAATTTGGATATAAAATTTGGCAATGCTTAAGCTTGCCTTCCCTTCCTATTGCTCTCTAAAATGGAAAGCTTATTTTTTAATTCCTCTGACATGGCATTTTGTCAGTCTTTCCCACACTTCTAGCCTGGGTGCTATTTAGATACATTAGCATTGAAACATATCTGATATTCGGCACATAAGCATATTTTTTTCTGTGGGCTAACTGGAAAGTGCACTGAATTTTCCTTGAGACTCGCTCAAGGCATGGGTCACGTTATCGCTGGAACTCTTGTGAAGCTGCAGCTAAAATTACATCGTGTGTTTTATTTTAAGGTTAAAAAACACGTTAGATGTTAATTATTAATCCAAAGGAGCTCTGACCCTTGCTATTAATAGTAAAGTAGCTGATATATAATAAAGATTGTATACTTTAGTTCCTAAAATTAGTTCAGAATGAAAAACATAGCACTGCTGCTATTACTGTTTTTGTAAAGTATGTTCCAAGAAACAGAAGGCTGGGCTCTGTCCTGGGATCACACTTGCTTCAGGCTAAGACATTTCCTGCTCAGATATGCTGGCTAGCTGTAATTACACCGTTGTGTGGCTCTGGTCTGCGCAGGCTGTGTATCACACAGTCCCCTTGCAGCAGTTGATCCAATATCCCTCTCGTATCAGGGGTCTGTGAAGGTACCAGGAGTATGTGGTGTTCCATGATCTTCTAATTACCCAAAGGAACTTGCAACTGGAAATAAGTTAACACATTCCCTTCCCAGAGCTAATGGGAAGATCAAGGAGAAATTCTCTTTTCCTCCTAGTCCACTTTCTTTCTTCATCCTACTTGGGCTTGCACCAGATCCACGTTGCACAGCAATCACTGGGAAAGAGTGAAAAGCTCTGACTTCTATCCCTTTTCATTCAATTTACAATTAAAGTACCACTCAGTTTTATGTAAAAATCATTTCATTCACTTGATTCTGGTAACTTTCCTCACACTGAATACCTACTTTCCCTGCTGAATTAAATGGGATTTATGATGCAAGATATTTGACATGATAGAACATCATAAATTCAGACCTTAACATAAAGAAATGTTTTTGTGGTGTATTTATTGAGCTCTTAAGTATATCACAGGACAAGAAAATACCCATTAGTAGTTACATCAACACTATGATGGTGTAACACAAGCCGGACACTACAAGGGCATTACAGGAGTTCTTCTTTTTCCCAAGATAAATAAATGCAGGTATTTTGGCAGCTAAAGCACAACTCTGTGAGCAAAGGGTGGGCAAAGGACTTCTTTTCCCCTCTGCTTTGCATTAGTTGCTAAGCTAGTGCATCCTTGAGAAGACCTGCAGAAACAGTCCCAGGCAGCAAGGCAGGAGGAAGGGCTGATTCTGTGTATCCCCTGAGACAGAGGAGAGAACTGGATGCCAGGTTGTTATCCCAAGTGTAAAGGAACTAGTACAGAAGATTGCACAGCTAAAAATACAAAATACCATCCAAATCCAAAGTGCCACTGAGAGTTGGGAGTGGAGTTTTCAGAATCTAAGTTCAGGAGCTGATATTTTCATCCCTTATGTGAATTAAGCTGGCATTAGCAGCTACCCATGTAAATTCAAATCTGATTTATCACCAGCGATCTTCATTTTTCAAGGGAAATCTATGCATTCACCTTCAGACTATTTCTCTCTCCTGAGGAAGGAACTCAAACAGAAAATCATGGAGGACGCTATTAAGAGAAGTAAGGGCTGGGAGAGAAGTAGTCAAGCAGGGTATCTTCGGCCTTTGTCATGATTTACAACACTTGAGAGAGGCCTAAAACAAGGGAACTCATTTTCCACAACAGTTCTGATTTTCAAGAGAGAATGAGAACTCTCAAACACCAAAAGTAAACTGTGAAGTGATAGAGGTGTTTGTTTGTTTGTTTCTGAAGCTACTGCCCATACCACAATGGTAGAAGTCCCAACTGCATGATCCTGTAGTAAAAAGGACAATCTATGCTTCGAGCAGTCTGCTTTTCTGTGCCAAATAGTATTGCAAAGTGCAGCCTAATTAGATCTCTGCTATCACCCATATACCCCTCAGACTGTTTGGCAGCTTTCTTCCTGCCCGTACATAACAGTTTTCTCTAAGATATACTAGTTTGCATTGTCCAAGGTCAATCTCACCAAATTTGCTGTCTTTGTTTGTAACCACTCTTGGATAACTGGTATTGCTGCTCTCACTGTTTGGTGGGGCATCTCTGAGCCCACAGCACTTTGCATTCCGAGATGCCATGTAAAGGAATATCACTTCTCTTTCATCAAACTATCAGCCCATATATCAAATGCAATATCATGAGCATTTGTCCACAAGTTAACTTCTATGAGATTCTTCAAGTTTTCTTACTGAGATGTCAATGTATTATTTTAAGATTCTGTCTGTCTGAAAAATCAAGCAATTCTATCATTATTTTTTAGAACTGAAGCTGTTTCACATACACTCAAGGAGCTCAGTCCTGCTTTTTAACTTACCCAAACAGTTCCAGTGGCACAGCTAATGAGAATGGGAAGAATTTGGCCCCGTGTACCCATTTAACCCTAATTTAAAAAAAGGATTGATATCTGGCATCTTCCAACCTGGAATGCTTAACATGATTTTGGGAGGAAGTTCAGCACTTAACTGCCTGTGAAATTAATAGTCAGTATGTATTAAATATTCATAATAGCACCAGTAGATCACAACGCTTCTTTAAGGAGTCACTTTTAGATTTCCAAGAGGAGCTGCCCACACGTCCTGTGTTTTGACTGTTCCTACATGACACAATACACCCTCAGATATCCCACCCTGCCTAGCTGCTTTCACTATATGGAAAATTAATAACAAAAACATTTTATCTCCTTTCTTTAATGTGGATCTCTAATCTTCAGGTCTTCAAATCCAAGACAAACTCTCTAGTTTGCTCCATTGAGAAAGGGCTGTAGCCCCTCACTAGGACTGTCCAATGTAGCTAGTGCAGCCCTCCTACAGGTTTCAGCTGTCTGCAGTGCAAGACTTAGTTCTTATAACACCAGCTCTGAGAAACTTCTGAAAAA
This sequence comes from Odontophorus gujanensis, assembly GCA_013399175.1. Taxonomy (NCBI): domain Eukaryota; kingdom Metazoa; phylum Chordata; class Aves; order Galliformes; family Odontophoridae; genus Odontophorus; species Odontophorus gujanensis. The sequence continues at coordinate 98,845 of VXAB01008331.1, read as the reverse complement.
AAATAGCTAAGCTGTGAGAAACAACTGAGAGAAAGTACACAGAACTGTGTGAGATAAGAAGAAAAAACTGCAGTGGGTAATGCTGGGATGTGGATAGTTAGCAATTCAAGGATTCAAAAGGAAAAATGCTGATATTAAAATGTGTAAAATCCTAAGAGAATAAAACAAGTGGCTGGTGGATGGCAACTATGCAACAGCCAGCCCATTCCAAGGACGGCAAAGACTTCTCAGCGTGACTCGCACCTGGGGGGCCAACAGAGACCTGCTGCTTCAGAGGAAACAGTTTCTTCATGAAATGTCACCTTCAGAGCCTCACAACTAGAATTATAAATTGGAATTATAAAATCATAGAATCATTAAGGTTGGGAAAGATCATCAAGTCCAATCATTGACCACCATGACCACTAACCATGTCCCTCAGTGCCACATCTACATTTTCTTGAACACCTCCAGTGACAGTGACTCCACCACCTCGCTGAGCAGCCTGTGCCAGTGTAAGACCACTTCTTCTGACAAGAATTTTTTCCTAATGTCTAACTTTATAGGTTTCCTTTAAGTGTGAAACTGTGACAACCATGAACTTTCAGCTATTGGTTATCAAATGCCAGACCAGCACACCTCGTCATTGAAGTGAGCTTTTATTTAGGCACATGATTTAGAGCTAAAATGGGTAAAGAAATGCAATATACCATGGAGTACTTCCAGAGCAGGAAATCATCATTTCTGAATCATCTTGATGTAAAGATCTTGGATACTGCTGAGAAGATCTGAGAATCAAAGGAAGTAGCTCAGAGCAGATCTGACAAGTAACTGATGGAGGGTTCACTCGTGTGAAAAAGCAAGAAGAGAATCTGTAAATGCAGGAATCATATAGTCCCTGCTACTTAAATTATTGAGGCCACTAATTAAGAATAGACTATGCCTCAGTGATGATTCTGCTGCATCGATGCCTTGACAACTGTAAGATTCTGATGGAATGTGGTAAACTGATATAAATGGCACTTCTTTTCTTCTGCTCTGTAACAGAAAGAAACTAACAAAAAGCTTTTCCCAAACTTCCACACAAAAATTACAGTCAGAACACAAACCCAAGACAGTACTGAAGGAGTTGATAAAGATATGAGCAACAGGGTTCTTGGACCTAAATTCTTGATGTGATTACAGTATACACCAATGAAAAAAACCTCAGTTTCACTTCAAGTTATATGAGGGCAACTTCAAAGAACTGCCTCAGGATGAGACCTTAAAAAAAAGAGACTGAGAGCTTGAAGTGTGTAGTGGTCCAGCAAACTGCACAGGTTAAAGATCCCTCACTAGCTTATGAAACTGTAATAAATACTTTATTAGAAACTGGTTTTTTTTTGTTTGTTTGTTTGCTTTTAATTTAATTTAATGCAAACTTTTTATGGCAGTCTGATAGCACATCAGCATGTAACAAAACTGATCTCTTGATCTGCTGAAGACAGATGAAGGTCAGCTTTGTGTCTTGCAGTGGCTTTGAGTCATTTCTGTTTGCAGGAGGTGGTATGAAATCTTACAGTGAGGAGCACTACATAGCTCTTGCGGTGCTGACAAGAAGCACTGAAGAGAAATTGGTCACTGAGTACAAATACCAGCAGGGAGGTGACTGCTATCACTGCCGGCCATCCTGCCTCCTTTACAGTTTATCTGTTTCTTATTTGGCACATGGGAGATTTTCTTTAGCCATGAGGCTGCACTGCAGAGCTGGTGTGCACAAAGGAAACTCTCGTGCCAGACTTTCCATGGGCCATTTGTAACACAGGGCATTTTATGCCTTTCCTGGTGCTCAGTTTAACAGTGGGGAAAATCAGGCGAGTATTTAACAGAGCCAGGCAGGCTGGAAAACAGTTCCCAACTGGGCAGACTGAGGCCTGCAGACACATCGACAGCGAACGTTCAGCTGCACGTTTTGAGGCTTATTTCTTCCAAGCCTCCTCACAGAGCAGGTGAACAAAGGAACACCTCAGCACTTCACTGAGGGGAAGGGCCGTGGCTGAGGGGAAGGTCGAGCCCCGCAGTGCCGCCAAACGCCGGCGGCGGCCGCGCCCCCGCACCAGGCTCAGAAAAGGGCCGGGGCGGAGAGCTGCTCCGCTCACGGCACGGCACGGCACGGCACGGCATTGGAGGTCCTCCGCCCGCAGCACCTCAGCGACGCCATGACCGTGCTGAAGCTGTCTCTCATGGCTTTCAGCTTCGTCTTCTGGGCAGCGGGGCTGACCATGCTCATGGTGGGCCTGTGGGCCAGGGTGCGGCTGGGGAGCTACCTGGCGCTGTCTGCCAGCGACTCCCCCGGAGCCCCCGCCATCCTCTTGGCCACCGGCACCGCCGTCATCGTCTGGGCCTTCCTGGGCTGCTTCGGCGCCGCCACCGAGCACCGCGGCCTCCTGCGCTCGTACGGCGCTTTCCTGGCGGCCGTGCTCTTGGCCGCGATGGCCGCGGGGCTCTCGGCGCTCCGGTACCGCCAGGACATCGCGCGGGGCTTTCGTGTGGGGCTGCGCCGCGCCCTCAGCGCCTATGGCGAGGACGACGGGAGGGCGGACGCCCTGGACGCTCTGCAGCGCTCCTTGGGCTGCTGCGGCGTGGAGAGCTACCGGGACTGGCTGCGCTATAACGGCTCGGTGCCGCTCAGCTGCTGCCGGGCACGGCGGGGCTGCTGGCTCAGCTCGGCCGGCGAGCACGGCCTGCACCGGGAGGGCTGCTTCGGCAAGGTGTCGGCCTTTGTCAGCAGCAACATGTTCTGCGTCGCCACAGCTGCCCTGGGGCTGGCGGTGCTGCAGGTCGTCGGCGTCGTGCTGGCTTGCCTGATGGCTGCCCGCGTCCCTGCTCGCGTTGCTGCCCCGCACTGAGACCTCGCAGGGTCTGAGTTCTGTCACCTGCTCCCTTCCGTGCATCTGGGAGATCTGGGTTCACCCCGTCTGGAAAACATCGCCCCCATTTCACCCTTCCTCCGCTGTCTGTTCCTCTGCTGGAGACTGTGTCAGGTATGCCACCACCACAGCCTCTTGGAGCTGCTTCCCGTCGTGGCTGTGTCCCCTGAGTGGCAGCAGGTCTCCACTGCACCGCAAAGCCTTTGGGCACAGAGCAGAGAGCAGCAGCATGGACAAACGTCACCCTCCTGGGCCGGACAGACAGCTGGGTGGCAGCTGAGCTGGGTGATGTGAACAGGCAGAGGTACTGAAATGGAAGCAGGAAAGTGGAGAAGGTCTGTGGGAGCAAGGCAGATGTGTCAGCATTTTGTCGGGCGCGTGTTCTGAGATCTGCTGGAAGATCGGTGTCACTGCAATACTACAGTGCATGAGTGGGGTCTGGGTGGTTCTGGGGACAGCCAATGAGGACTGCTTGAGGAGCTGCTCTGCAGCATGCACCCCACCACTGTGCTTCACTCTGGTGAATTCCTTGCAAAGATGTCCAGCTGTAGACATTTGCACCACAGGAATTAGGAATGTAGCTAGCAAACCTGTAGAGAATAGGTAAATGCCAGCAAATAGGAACAGGACAGGAAATCTTCAGTGATGGAGGAGATCCTGGGATGGGAAGGGAGAGTGGAGTTTCCCAGGGCAAAGGGCATTAGCAGTAGGGCCCCAGTAAGGAGTGCACGAGATGGAGAGTGAGGAAAGCTCCTAGACTTCTTAGAAATAGCCTTGTGGGATTTTATGACAGTGTTCCTGGGGTGAAGCCAAGACAAAACTTGTATTTAACCCTCAAAGATTCTGATTTCAGGTATTTTCACTGCTTGTAACTGTTTGTGCAATTTGAAAATACCTGGAAATGCCACTACTTCTGTCTTTTGTGGTAGTGAAACCCTTTTCTTGTTCTCTGCCAGTTTCCTTTTGAGCGAGCAATGGATTGGTCAGTTCTGTGGTGAATTTGTCCAATCTGTAAAACGATAACTGTTTCTGAAGTGGGGACAGTACTGCAATTTGGCTTGTTAATGACAGCCCCTGACCGTATGAACTGCTCTCGTAATGTGAACAGGTTTCTTAGCCATTTGACAATTCATCTGCCCAGATGAACTCTGGATATGTGTTAGGAATATCTCTTTCTAGAGCAAATGTTTCATTTTTTTAGTACTGATATTTTTAATTGTTTCTTGTTTTAAATAATTTAATTTTATTGTTGTTTGTGGATGTCCCTGTACAAACATGTTTTTGTTTGTTTTTTGGAGCTGTGCACGAGTGGAACTCTGCTGTTTTCTGAAAATCGCTGTCATTTTGTACAGTCTTAACACTGTTCTGTGCAAAAAGTGTAATTTGTATGGGAAATGGTACTGCAGAAATAAAGTAGTGATACAGGCAGCGCGAGTCACTGCTTGAGTCCAACTCAATTCTTGTATTTGTGTATGTCTCCACATGGTTCAAGTGCAAGCAAAATGAAGTGTACATAGAAATGTGAAGACAGAAGTGCTTTTATTTATTTCTTTGGAAAAATAAACAGCGAAGCAGAGATTGTGGGGAGCATTGGAAAGGAATGTGGAGTTGCCCTGTATTTATGAGAGCTGTCTTCGCCTGAATCAATAAGCTTGGAAAGCTTACAAAAATATTGCTCAGGTCTTCTTCAGCTCCACAGGTGGCTCAGTTATTTCTGGTATTGATCCAGACTACATTATATGACGGGCAGTTGTCTGTTGGAATGAAGAATGCTGGGTGAAGCCTGCTTGGTCTACAACCTTGTTGTAGACATTCACTTCGGTGCGTGCTTTGTTTTAATCTGTTTAAGGAAGTTTTAATCACACAGCAGTGATAGGACCCAGCTTTAAGCATACCACTGCGTGCCTGTGTGGCAGCCAGGCCTGAGTCTCAGGGCATCACATTGATGTGATCAACAGCTGAAAATGGAAACTGCTCTGCACATGGTCTATGCTCACTGGAGGAGGATAACCTTGGCACATGTTCACAAAAAAGTTACATATCCTTGTAACACTGAGCACTTCACAGACTGGCTGTGAGGTCTCCTTGGCTGTTTGGTGCTAGTTGAAGAACAATCAATCACAATGTTCACTTTTGTAGATGAATGGGAGAAGTGCCATTCTTTTCTAATTAACTCCCAGATGAGCAGATTCCCAGAAGCTGTTACGGTTGTCTCAATGTCTTTGTGTTCAGCAACCAAATTTTAATTAAAAAAATGTTTTAGATTCAATCTCTTTTTTGTTCTGAATGGTCAGAACAGCTGTGACTGGGAAATGTTAAAGCAGATGGCATCGTTCAGCTCTTGCTAGAATTTGTAGTTGGTCTTCTGTCATCCTCCTCTGGACAAAGTCACTTCCACTTTAAGAAAGCCTGATCCCATCTTTAACAACTACATTAGGTGTGATTTGATCAATTAAATAGCATACCAAAATGGGGGCGAGCTGTGTTGCAATTGAGGAACAACAGTGCTGTTGTTTGGGCAAACTGAGATTTAGGATTAGCAGTGATAAGATTAGACCCCTGTTATAAAACTAGGACTATTTCATAACAATGATCAAGAAAGAATATGATTCTTGTAAATTTCAGGAGTGTTTTTACATCAGTTATTTAGTGTACTTGTGTACTGAGTTTCATGTTACAGATAACCAGAGTTAAAAGTGAGCTTTCTTAATGGATGGTGAACCTTGAGAAGAAATGGCATCCCTGGGTCGCTTCCTTATCACATCCCAGTTTGTGTCTCAGCTGAAAAATAGAAAAGCTGAAAGAGGCCACTGAAATTTGCTGAGAAACCAGTGAAACCTTATGAGGCAGTAAATACTTACACAGTGTCCGCACATATCAAGCAAGATGTAAACATGCATTTTCAGGAGCTTTGCATTTACCGATGGGATGTGTGAATTTGCACATAAAACATCAACAGAAAAAAATAGGAGCTACTGAGGCATCATAATGTTCTGTCCTTCACATTTGCAGCAAGCGCTCACTACTGCCTATTGTTAATGATTTTAATCCATGTAATAGAATCTTATCTGGGCTACAGGATTCATATTATCAAAGTAGGCATTATTTATTATTATTTCAAATGTTTTCATTATTCTAGAAAGATTTCTCTTCGTGAAGCAGGTTTTGTGAAGCCTTGCTTCTCCCTTTCTGCTGTTGTGCTAATGTCTGGAGTTGTTCTTAGGCTGGATTCATGTAGTAAGCTTTTGAGTATAGTAGTTAGAAGCTCAAATCTTGAGATGCATTCCTCTTATGGTAGCAGCATTTTAAAGTGGGAAGCTGTGCTCTGTAAAAAAAATCTCAGGAATGGAATCTTTCGTGTTTAGAGTTAATAATTTCTGATAGCTCCAGTTCTTCCAGCTCACAAGGCATGGAGGGCAGGGAGTATCCCTGGTCAGTTCTAGGGCTGATTGGAGACTTGGGATTGATGAGATCTTGCCCATAATATCCATGTCAGCAACAATAGTCTTAATGATTTCTTACTACTCAGAGTGCATTTTCCATGGCCTTTCCTGTGCTCGTTGATTTCTTGACTTTAGATAGCACTGGTGTCAGTAATTTATGGGTGCCTAAAATGGAAGCTTTGGGAAAATGACCTCTGCAAGATGGAGTTCTGCTTTCTGTGTTTAAAACGTTCCCTCCACTGTATCAAGGAAACCTCTCCAGGTAACGGATGTCTTTTCTGTTGGCCTTAGATTTTGTCGTTGTTGTTTGTTGAAACAGTGATACTTCTTTCACATGTTAAAGATCCCCTTGGAAGTCCAGAGCAATGGTGTCCCTGCTGTTCATGCCAACCCTGCTGTGCTGGAGGTACCGCAGGAGTCCCCGCCTACGTAGCAGCTCAGTGCTGAGGGGGGATTCTCTGAGCAGAATTTGGGGTTCATCAGCACTTCCGTTTCCTGAAACTACTTTTTTTACAAGATATTTTTCTTGGTAACTGTGCTGGAATCATGTTCCTTGCCATAGGGTGCTTTTCTCCCCATAACTTCCAGGCCATGCTGATCTTGCCCAGGAATTGCTGGAGGAGGTGGAGGCTGTCTGCATCTGCACCAGGAGTTTTGCTGCAGGGTTCAGACAGATAATCATGAAAGGAAAACATGAATCCACAACTGAATATACTTATCTCATGACTGGAAACAGATCTGTTCACTGAAGCTGGGAAAGAAAACAGCAGGCTGACTAGGTAATAAGCAGAATTCTGAAAGCGACTCTTCCCAAAGGCATTTGTTTGTAGTTCTTGGCACAATTTCTCTGTGATACCGTTGTCTCAATAACTTGTTTCTGGAGCTGATTGAGTTTGTCTTCAAGTCCTGTCCCATTTTGGAAACACATGAAGATATTGCAAAACATCCCACTAATGCAGCATGTTCACGCTTTCCTGTCCATTTTGCCTTTCCACATTTCTACTGCTCCTTTTCTTATTCAGAGAGCATTTTTATCTATAATGATGTCTGAGTTAGGTTTCAGCAGCCCTCTAGGTCCCTCGAACCAACTCCTCTTTCTTTTGTACAGCTTCCCACTTCACAAGTCAGGCAGTCCTCCCAGGTCTGAGGTTCTGGTTGGACTGGTTTTTGAAAAGAGACCTCTTTATCTGCTGGTTTTGAGTTGCAGCACCTTTCTAGCCATGGTAGTCACCTTTATGTTTTTTAATCATCAGAAAAATCTGGCAGAAAGTCTCACCAGTATATTTTCAGAGAGCTATTTTTCTGTTAGATAATATTTGTTTCTTACCAAAGCAAGGAAAAGAGTGCCATTTGTTGGCTTGTTGGTCGAGTCTGTTGTTGCTGATGGTTTGTTGAATTGATCGTACTCTGGGAAATTTGGGTAGAAGCTAAATTTAAGGAAAGTAAATGGCCTTGGAGCAGCTCAAGTGATTAATAAATGTAGGTCATTATGTTTAGAAGGTACCACTGAGTGAAATAAATTTGTCAGTAGATGTTTTCCAGAGAATATGGAGGTAGAATTCAGATCTTTCATCCAGATATATTCCAGACTCATAGAAATTGATCTTCATGGCTTGAAAACAGCGTGGAGCTTAGTTTTAAATCACCTGATTGAAGTCATTGGAATGTATACCCACTACTAAATTAACTGCTTACTACAGCTCTCCCTAAAAAGTAGAAATGGTGATGGGAGTGCTGTTTTGAAGCTTTCTATCATGCATTGTATATGTTGTGCTTCCAGTCAGGACGTCATGCTTTATTTCCATCCTGTATGATGTTCTTTGTGTGCCTGTGATGTTCACATTTATTTGTGACTCAATTTTTAGCTCAAGATGCTTGTCATCATGTTCTTTTCCTTTTGGAGGAGGTGTAGCAGCAGTGTTGAAACACCATTCTTTCCATGCAAGTTGATACAATAAAATTTCTCCAGTGCTTACTGTATGTCACCCTTAAAAAAAAAAAAAAAGGCAGTACTGTTTTACATCAAACTTACACTGTACAATATCTTGTTTGAATCAAATTTGTAGTATAAAGCACAAATTAATCTTGCCCACAGAGCCTTCTGGCATATAAAAAATTGCTTGCCTTGAAGCCTTTTTTTTAGCTTGCTCATCTAAGCTATATGAGTGTAATTCCCCTGGTGCTGCTTCCTCCCAGTTTTTAATTATGAAACTATGAGTGCAGCCAGCACACTGCTGGTCAGCTCCTTAGCTGTGACATTTCTGGGGGCAGTATTTCCTTTGTTCTTCACCACAGCTTTTATTGTATTGATTATTTCTAACTGTCTGGTGTTTGCGTGGTTTCAGGACAGGACTATTCTATGTCAAATAGGACTTAAAATGCATTTGACTCTACATCTCAGATAGGTTATCTTTAATTTAACTTGGAACTCTTCCAGAGCAGGTTGACACAAAGCTGGAAGCCATGGGGAACTTAAAATCGAATTTCAGAAGCAGGTTCTTTAGGTTCTTTTGGTTTATAGTACGATTGTTAGAGACCTATATTCATGATTGTAAGAAGTATGATTGTGCAGTACTGTAAAGTAGAATATGAAGTAGGTTCTGGGAATGGCAAAGACGGCATTACTGTGAGTACATGTGCCTACACAGCTTGCTTTGGGCTCTCCTTGCTCAGACAGAAGCCTTGTTATGGAAAGCAGAGTCTTTTTGTGGTATTTGCTGCCTGGCTGCATTAAGGTGCCTGGTTCTGATCAGGGTGTACAGTGGGAGTCCTTATAGTCAAGATGTTATCAGAGATTGGTTTCATTCAGTGGTGCATTCCGGGTAAGTCAGAAGGATCTAAGCATGTGGCAGCAGCAGTCTGTCAGAGCTGCACCAGCCTCGAATGGACACGCGTGTGCTCAGGACAGGTGACTTTTCTGGTTGTGACACATGGTGTTGCCTGGGATGTGGACTCCAAGCAATCTACTTATGATAGCAGGTGTCAGAATGATTGACTTGGTGTTAGTCTACAGTTAAAAGTGGGGGCAGTTGTCCTACATGCTTTCTGAGACCTCCTCCAATAAATGTGCTCTGATGTACAGCTGGTGTCTCTGAAGGTAGCTGGCTGCAGTACCATGTAATAGCAGGAGAATCCTTATCCTATTGCTGCCAGTGCTGCTCACAGCAGTGTTCCTCTTCAACGATTCTCCCTGAATTTAATCAGTGTGGTGCAGTACAAGTGGCAACAGGAAAAAATGAAGTATTTGCATTTATCTTTCCACAGAGCAAATGTATTGGATGGACAGACACCTTATGTGAAGAACGCGTCTGCATCTGCAAAGAGAAATCAGACATCACTGCCCATCCCACCACTGCCCCCCAGATCCACGTTCATTTATGCAGGGCTTGTAGGAGTTGTGATTTTTTGGTGCTGTATTGTTATGTTCTGGACAAACAGAAAACTCCACATGGAGCAGGTTGATGTCTGTGTCATGCTGATACCATGAGAGATCATAGCTGGTGTAAAGGCGGTTAACTGATGTGGGTGAGCATGTGTTCTGAAATAAGAAGCTATTCTGAAATGGGAATGTTGACTGCGGATGTCTGTCAGTTCATCAGAGTAGACATTAGAGGTTAAAAGGAAATATAAAATCAATCTCCTTAGGATTTCTTTCAAAGTCCATCGCTTTAGAATTTTGTTCCGGTTATAGTTTTGCAGAAGAGGACTGGGCAGCAGTGGAATATGAATCAAACAAGAGTCAGCAGTAAGCCCTTGCAGCAAAGGTGGCTAACCATGTCCTGGTCTGTTTTCAAGTGTAGCCAGCAGGTTCGGATCAACGGTTGATGGGATTTGTGAGGTTGCATCTGGAGTGCTGTGTCTGACCAGCTGGAACTTATCTGAATGGGGGCCACCAAGACAGTGTGGGAACTGGGGAGCTTGACAGATGAGGAGATGCTGAGGGAGCTGGGTTTGTTCAGCCTGGAGAGGAGAAAACTTGGCAGCTGGTCATGTTGCTGTCCTCACCTGTCTGTGGCACCATTTTAGGATACCCAGCATGGAGTTCTCTGAATATCAGAACTATACATTGGCGGATCCTGCACTCTGTTTGGTCACACAGTGGTTGCACACAGGAAATGAGACACGATAGTCACACTTCAGGGCTGAGACAAAACTAATGGGAAGAAAACAGCCCTTAGATGAGCAAACACAGTCTGTAGGATATACCACTGGGCAGTCACAGCACCACTCCACCAGATAGATCCTGGCAACCCATCATTACTTACAAGTAAGATGAATGTTTGATTTCAGTCCCACTATGTCAAGGACAAGAAGCAGTGATTGTTTCACTACCTTATCCAGCCACTTCAGGACAATTTGGTTAATATTTATGTCCGGAGATTTTTTACATCATTCATCACCTTCTTCTTCCTATTCTCAAGGCAGGCTGGCTGAGTGGGGGCACTCCAAGAGGAGACACTCCGGATGAGGGCTCCAAGTTCCCATTGTGCTGTTGTCCTTCCCTCACCCGCTCTTGTGGAGGTTTTCCATTTAGAAGGGACTGAAGAAGCATGGCTTAGCCAGGAGCAGAGGCTCAGAGGAGCTCAGGACAGACATCCCAGCTGGTGAGTCTCCATGGCTCAGCAAAGTGCTGTGTAAATCTGCCAGCCTGGGCCGCAAAGCTTCCTGTCTAGCTGGGGCAGAGCACACTCTGGCATTGCTAACCCTGCTCTGGCTGCAGTGCTGGCTCCCACGGAGCTCACTGAAGCGTCTCTGCATGCCACTTCTGGCACTTACTCACTGTGGTCACCAGCCCAGATGAGTCTGTACTCATTGTGTACAGAGCCGAACCGCTGGTTCATGGAAGGACTGCATCACACTTCGGGAGAAACATAACCGAATGCTGAACAATAGCCACTGAATAGTAACAGATGTGGTTACACCAGTCAAGTGTTCTGGATGCCTCGCCTCAGCACGCAGCTGCTTTTGGTTCAGCATAGAGCTAAGCACTGTCCTGCCTTATTTTCTGTGTCGTGTGAATGTGTTACACACTCTAAAGAGGCCAGGATAAATGTGAGTTACAAATGTGTTACAAATCCAGATCTGGTAAGAGAAAACTTGATATTGCAAATATGCTACAATACTTCTTGGTACCTTTCAGTTACATTTTATTTACATTGAGCTTCAGTAGAGTGGTTGGGAAGTTGCAAAGTGATGCCATGATGCATCACCTCATCACTTAGTCAGCAGAGTGCCTTGAGGCTACAGTTGAGTATTTTTGTATGGGCACATTTTAGAAAGCAGGTGTCAACTCAGGCACACTGCTGAACAATACTGCTTGCTGAGACGATGCTCTTCTGGAAGCAGGACTTCTGCAGACACAACCAGAAGGTTGATACGGATCTTGGAAATCTGGGGTGCCAAAAAATGGAACCATCTCAGAGTAAAAGGCACCATTTATCCATTTTCTTTGCTGTCATGGTGCCCTGTTACATTCTCAGCAGGAATAAAGCTAAACCATGAAAGCAGATTAGTAATTTTAAAAGTAGGAAATAAGAAGTAGGAGAAGATAAATATTTTAGCTCATTATTTAAAGTTTGGAAGAAATAGAGTAATTCAGTAGGTTAGTAGACCATCTCTGTGAAAACATGATGATAAAGAAAACTCAGCCAAGAGAAGACATCAATATTGTGTGAAATTGTGTAACTTAAGTTCAGCTCTTCAACCCCAGGAACCTTTCTATAATGCCCTTATATAATGATTTCCTGCTTTATTGTTCTGTATTTTAAACAAACTTCTCCATATAAAACACGCAATTACCAGCTTCAAAATCCATCTCTTGTTGAAATAATCAGGAAACGTAAAGCCCCTTAGGTAAAGACCAGGCAAGAAGTTAGTTACTCACTTAACTCCCACTCTGGGCAGCGTCTGACATGTTTTGCATAGAAAATGTATAGTAAATGACTGTAAGAAAACTTTTCTGCTTTGACAGAGCACGTCATTAGTGGATAATAATGCCATTTCTGGCAGTAAGAGCATGAAACTATAGTACAGTTAAGCTGTATTTTTCTTCTTTTGCAAACCACTGTCTTGTGTTCTGTGATGATTCCATGAATATTACCAAATATTATCTAAATAGCAGGCAGCTGTGGTCGGTGGGAGAGGTCACTGCAGTGCCCGCCAGTGTTGTTTGTCATTCAGTTTAAAATGGTGCACAGGTGCATCTTCAAAGAGGGCCCTTTTCTCACAGCAGAGGAACATTAATGTGATATAATTCTATTGGATATTACAGAGCTGAAATAAGTATTTTGCTTGATGCAGACGTTGGTCAGCCCTTCCAAATGTCCCATTCCCTTTTTAGAGGTGATTAGACCAAGCAGATTTGAGGCACCCAATAACTACAAAACTTCTGATATTTATCCAATGGTCTGGGTTGGGCTGTTACAGCCTGATGTTGGTATATTGATTTTCAGACTATGTGTATTTATTAATGTTATTGACAGAAATAACTGTAATAATAAGGACAGAAGTATCTGTAAGGTTATAGGAACTATAGGATTCCAAGGGGTGGATCAGGCAGCTGGACATCTTGCAGTATTCTTGTGGAGCTGCAGGAGGCCACCCCAAAGTTCCTGCAGCACAAAGGCAGGCCCCAGTTGTCTTTTGCAGGTCCCAGCTCAGAGCATCACCAAGTCAAGACAGCTTTGGATTCAGAGGGCAGCAGACCTGTGTGTCCTGTAGGCTTCTTACTAAAGAGCCTCGTGAAATAGCACGGAGGAAGCCAGGCTGGCCCCAGATGTGTGCCTGCTCCAGCTGGATCTCTGTGGATGCTGCCATGCTCCCTGTAAGGTGCCCAAACTGAAGCAGTTCCTTAACGGTGTTGCAATGCCACACATCTATACGATGACTTTTCCCTATTTCCATTTTGTTCTGTGATTCAAAGAAAATAATAAATAAACCACCAAACACAACTTTGCTGTTTCATTAGTCTAAAGTTTGACCCTTCCTGCCTGTGCCTTTTTACTGCGGGTATTTCTTCCCCCAGAGATGAGTGCCTTTGCCTTTCTGCTCGCATTTTCCATGCTGATCCACCTTTGGGAAATTTGGGCTGTCCTGGGTGAATGCCAGCAAACGTCCTTTAATTTCATGGATCACTTACACTGGTGTTTGGGCATGACACAATCAAATACCCATCTCTTCAGTGACTGACCTTGCTCACCTGAAAACATACAGTTAAGAGGATTTCCATCTTTCTTGCAGCTAGAGGCACAGAGAGATGAGGAGAAGCGCTGCCCATAGCAGTGCTGCAGACACGTACTGTACATGGGCTGTTACCTCTGCTCAATTTTGTCACCTGAAGACATTCATACTAGTTGAGAAACTGGTCCCATTGCACATCTCTATCAATTAGATTTGTACAGAATCAAGTATTGGTGTTTAACTTCAGTCTGATCTTCAACAAGAAGTCGCCTAGAAAAAGCTGCTTCATTTCCCTGGGGGCCGCTGGGGTCCCTGGGTGTCTATACACACACTTACTGTGCTACTTTAGGGCAGAGAATTGTGACAGACTGCATGGAGATGCAGAGCCCCCTGAGGAAGTGCAGGGCTGAGCTGCTGGGTGCAGACAGGTGCCCTGGTGCCACCCAGAGGTGCAGCTTGTGCAGAGCCAGCCCCAGCCCCAGCCGTGCTGCTCCCCATGGCCTCTGCACTTGCCCTTTTCCATCTGTTCTGCATCATTCACTCCTGCCCTGTGTTGGGAATGCTCTGCTGCTTGCAGTCACTGAAGCATTCTGCTGGGACTTAACTGAGCTGCTCTGCTGGCCTTCATTCCCAGCTAATTTTCACTGGGTGTAATTATCTCCACTGTCACTGTAACCACACTTGGAAATTCTCTCTCTGCTTCCTACCAGAAAAGCCATTTCACTTCACTCAAGGTGACTGTGCTTCACATGAGGGTGAAGTGATTCCTGAACATGGTGTGAAAATGCATTCAGCTGAGGGTTACTTCTGCCTGTTTTCAGGCAGAGTGCAGCAGACGTGTCAGTCAGCAAAAGAGGTGGAAGCTGAAGCTTTGCCATGCACGCATCTGAGAGGAGTCTGGCTGATTACAGAAAGGAAAGTAATTCTTCCTTTTCTGAAAGCCAAGCCATTCCCCCAGCAAGGTAAATCCAATTACGTTAACTGCGCTGATTTCATTGCAGTGCCACTGGGAGCACTCTAAATCCATGAAGTAAACACAAAGCACACTCTGCAGATATATGGAAAATAATTGCAAGCTCTTTCTGTGCAGAATTAATATACTATTTATCAAAGCTGGAAAGCTTCCTCACCTGTCAGGGCTGAATGCTTACAGCCACACACGGCTTGCAGTAGCCCAAGAACCACAGCTGCTCACCACCAGGGGAGTGTCTCTTTGCAGCAGCCTTTGTAAAAGAATTTCTGCCCGTCTGTTCCTGACACTAATTTGGACCCTATTACAAGAGCTCTGTGGGAATATAATTCCTTTGTTTTTGACATCTGCAGTTAAGATAGATTTGGATTTAGTTTTGAAGTTGTGTAGAAGGTGATACAGCCTTCAGCTGTCAAGAATGTATTTGCTGATTCTTAAATCTACCTTCAGGCAAGGCTTGAATGTTAATTGCTGTCATTGGGTGAATGTATAATTAATGCTACATGCAGTTAAGGTCACGCCTAATTGATTGCTCTTGTAGCTCATTTAGGAAGCCTATTGTTGATACTAGTTACCTGGAGGACAGCTGAGATTGTAACAAATACCTTTATTAAAACCAGGCTAGATGGAGTTAACAAATAGCAATATTTTATCTCTTATAATGACATTAGTAATGGATTCTGTAGGAACATTAACCAACAAAATTGGACTTTTAATGAGTATAGTTAGGATTGGTTCATGTTCAGTGAAGTCACAAACGAAATGTCAGCGCTCGGATTAATTTATCAGAGGAAATAGATGGTTGCTCCTTTCTGCTCTTTCAGTTCTACTTCAGCGCACTGACTGTAATCAAATGCAATTTTGAAGTTAATGGAGACATTTCCACATCTAGCTCCCATTTACAGTATTAAAGTCTCCAGGGGAGAGACAGAGGAGCTGCTGCGAGCTGATTAGAAACACTCATTGTGTACTGTTTGTAGGAATGGCACACTGCATGTTCTTAGCACATGCACACAGCACTGCTGACTGAGCAGACCTGTCCAACTCCCATCAGGGAACATGTGAACATTGAGCAGTGCATTTTAACTCTAAGGAATTCAGATGCAGGTTCTGAATTTGTTCTCTGTCTTAACAAAAGCATCAGAATAAGAGGCTACAATACTTCTCACTTCAAGGTTCATGCCAGGTGATGGAAAAGCGAAGATGCTGCTGAGAAAAGAGAGCCCACTCTACCTCAAAATACCGAGCCATAAGAAAAGAGGGAAATATCTCTCCAAAGCTTTTGTCCACTGATAAAAAACATCCAACTACATTTTATTTGTGTAAATTTTTCTAGGAAATGAAAGGGCTGAGCTGAAGTCTACATTTCTTGNACTATTTATCAAAGCTGGAAAGCTTCCTCACCTGTCAGGGCTGAATGCTTACAGCCACACACGGCTTGCAGTAGCCCAAGAACCACAGCTGCTCACCACCAGGGGAGTGTCTCTTTGCAGCAGCCTTTGTAAAAGAATTTCTGCCCGTCTGTTCCTGACACTAATTTGGACCCTATTACAAGAGCTCTGTGGGAATATAATTCCTTTGTTTTTGACATCTGCAGTTAAGATAGATTTGGATTTAGTTTTGAAGTTGTGTAGAAGGTGATACAGCCTTCAGCTGTCAAGAATGTATTTGCTGATTCTTAAATCTACCTTCAGGCAAGGCTTGAATGTTAATTGCTGTCATTGGGTGAATGTATAATTAATGCTACATGCAGTTAAGGTCACGCCTAATTGATTGCTCTTGTAGCTCATTTAGGAAGCCTATTGTTGATACTAGTTACCTGGAGGACAGCTGAGATTGTAACAAATACCTTTATTAAAACCAGGCTAGATGGAGTTAACAAATAGCAATATTTTATCTCTTATGACATTAGTAATGGATTCTGTAGGAACATTAACCAACAAAATTGGACTTTTAATGAGTATAGTTAGGATTGGTTCATGTTCAGTGAAGTCACAAACGAAATGTCAGCGCTCGGATTAATTTATCAGAGGAAATAGATGGTTGCTCCTTTCTGCTCTTTCAGTTCTACTTCAGCGCACTGACTGTAATCAAATGCAATTTTGAAGTTAATGGAGACATTTCCACATCTAGCTCCCATTTNTATGACATTAGTAATGGATTCTGTAGGAACATTAACCAACAAAATTGGACTTTTAATGAGTATAGTTAGGATTGGTTCATGTTCAGTGAAGTCACAAACGAAATGTCAGCGCTCGGATTAATTTATCAGAGGAAATAGATGGTTGCTCCTTTCTGCTCTTTCAGTTCTACTTCAGCGCACTGACTGTAATCAAATGCAATTTTGAAGTTAATGGAGACATTTCCACATCTAGCTCCCATTTACAGTATTAAAGTCTCCAGGGGAGAGACAGAGGAGCTGCTGCGAGCTGATTAGAAACACTCATTGTGTACTGTTTGTAGGAATGGCACACTGCATGTTCTTAGCACATGCACACAGCACTGCTGACTGAGCAGACCTGTCCAATTCCCATCAGGGAACATGTGAACATTGAGCAGTGCATTTTAACTCTAAGGAATTCAGATGCAGGTTCTGAATTTGTTCTCTGTCTTAACAAAAGCATCAGAATAAGAGGCTACAATACTTCTCACTTCAAGGTTCATGCCAGGTGATGGAAAAGCGAAGATGCTGCTGAGAAAAGAGAGCCCACTCTACCTCAAAATACCGAGCCATAAGAAAAGAGGGAAATATCTCTCCAAAGCTTTTGTCCACTGATAAAAAACATCCAACTACATTTTATTTGTGTAAATTTTTCTAGGAAATGAAAGGGCTGAGCTGAAGTCTACATTTCTTGTCAGCTATTAGAAAAAAAGAAGTGGAATTGCTGCAACCTTTGTACTGCTGAATGTCAGTATAATTGCCTGTGCTCTCATGTTCCACCCTACAGGTCTCAGGGGAGATGAGGTTTTTCTTTAAGCAGCCTCAGCCATCAGAGCACTGCTGGAGCAAACTGCAGGTGAGACATGTGCCTGCTTCCATCCTTCTTTGGGAGTCCCAAAGCAGTCCCTTGGCAACAGAGTCACTCATAATAAACCCAGACTGGGGGCAATCCCTGCATCCCACCAAACTCCATCAGGCCTCCACCCATCAAACCCCTTTTCCAGTGTCGGTTTTCCACACTTCAGCACTCTGTGGGAGGAGGATGAAAAAAAAGGTGATGCAGGAAGGTCATTACAAACTTCTTTCAGACTCCATCTACATCTCCATGGTCTCAAATTAGAGGTTCAGCTGTGTACCTGAACTATAGGCTTCCACTGACCACATCTGCCATGAAGTCCCATCAGCAGAAAGCCATCCTGCTGCCACAGTCCCCCTGAGGACTGGAATAAATACACCTCACTGAATATGGAGAGTTCATCCCGACTGCCCCACAGACCTCAGCTTGGCAAAGCAGTGGGAACAGTGTTTAGCCCAACCCAGGTGATTGGGATATAAACAATTCAGGCTAATTTGAAGGGCAGCTGACTCCATTTCACTTGTGAAGCTTTTGTGTTTGAACTCTCCAATTAAAAGGGAAGAATTCAATATATCAACATAAAAGCAGATATATTTTAACATTACAGAAGGCAATTATGGGAACTATCAAGAGGAAGATGTTTTAACGGAAACATTTGGAGGTAATGTATCATCAGCATAATGATTTTGCTAAATATTAGGAGTTACTGCTCCAGGAGTGAGAGATAATGGGGCCAGCATATATATACTCATTACACAGTGCACAGGGAAAGTTGATTAGCCAACCTGCTAACAGAATCAATGTTATCTTATTCATACATTTGCTGCTTAATTAACATTCAGTGGAAATAAAATGGAAACGATGTCATAAAGTCCTCCATTTGTATTCAGGTACACCAGCAACTGCTATGCCATAAAATCTTATGTATCAGCCATCCACACTTAACAAGTCTTATCAGTGCTCCTCAAGAGCCAAATGCTTTGAGGTTTTGTTTCAGCTGTAAATCAGCGGAGGAAGCATCATCAAGCCTAACTACTTGTGTAGTCATGTATTATTCTGAACCTGACAGATTGCTCAGCACAGTCAAAGTGTATTTGGGTGCATTTGGTATCACTTATCATCAGGTCTTTGGCTTCCTAAGCAAAACTGACTCATGTTTAACACTGCAATGGTGATACTGATGTTCTTGTCTCTAAGGAGTTTCCTAGTGGAGTCAGTCCCACAGAACACAAGATTTCATTTTAAAAGGGACTTGGAGGAATTATGTTTTGACTAGAAAATAAGGGCATAGCTTCACAAAACTGACATGAAGGGCAATCTGTGGCAATAAGCCTTGTACATGTGTCCATTTGATAAAGCAAAGCTTGTTCTTTGGTGTTCACTTGCTGGTGTGTGACTGTTACCTTTGGTTGCTCTGGGCCCTGACTCAGCTGCCCTGTGCTCATTGTCTGCTCTCTTGTGAGAGCCAGCAGACCAGGTAAGCTCTCTGGTGAGCCTATATACCGTACATCAAAGGCAGCAGATTTCATTTCTCAGTGTGTAATGCTTTGGCTTGCAGGAACAAAGTGGGCAAGCCCCCAGCACCAGAGGGTGTGTTCTAATAACTAGACGTTGGTGCCTGCTCAGAAGGATTGCAAAGGCTTCTTGTCCAGAGCTGCACTGCATTACTGGTCCATGACAGCTGCCAAGTGTTACTGCTCTCCAAACACTAGGTACTAATGTGTCATGAATTAGCAAGTTATCTCATCAGATTAGATGCTGGGGAAATTTTTGACTGTGAGAATGGTGAGGCACTGGCACAGCTGCCCAGAGAAGCTGTGGTGCCGCATCCCTGGAGGTGCTCAAGGCCAGGTTGGAAGGGCCCTGGGCAGCTGAGCTGCTGGGGGCAGCCTGCCCATGGCAGGGGTTGGGACTGGCTGAGTTTTGAAGTCCCTTCCAACCCAAGCCACTTTATGATTCCCATCAGAAGTCTCCTGCCTTACTGTTGCACGTGTAACCTGTCATCAAGAATCTTCTAATCTATTGTTAGCCCCAGCAAGAAACATTTAAAAAGCAGTGAATTACACATCTTAATTTGTTACACAATTTAGACAAAAATTAGACAGTCTTCCATGGATTTTGTTTCAGTTTTAATGCTTAGGCTAAAAAATATAAAATCAAATTTGCATTTGCAGTGAAAATAATGTTTCTATTTTAATAGGTATTTGCTGAGGAAGTCAGTACGATATGAAACATTGAGTTTTAGTTATAACTATGTAAAGCCTGAGGCCAGAACCTCCACAGGAGATACTTGGTCTGTTGGAAAAGAGAGGAGTGTTCCTCCTGCGGACATTTCATTTGACAGCCCACATTTCCTCTAGTGTTTCCCAGAGGCTGTCTAACATAAACCTTAATTTACATAGTCAAAGAGAAAATGAGGAAAAGAAAATGCTCTTTGCTTTATGGGCAAGAATCTCTTTCCAAGGCTTTGCTCTTGGATCTGCACTTGGTTCCTATCCTGTGGTTAATTTAAAATGAGACTTAGCTTAAACGAAAGGGCTTATGGCAGCAGACCAGGCCTCCCCAGCACTTGAGAAGAAACTGATGATTTACAGCAAATTAGACAGTGGCAGGACAAGCCAGCAATTCATAAATAAAGACAGCTCTGCAGAGAGATCATTTTGACTGCTGGTGTAGGACATTCTGACAAATCAGCGGGAACGGGACTTAAACATTTGCAAAGATTCAGGAACATATAAAGAAAAATACATATTTGCATGTACATTTTAGAGTTGGTTTTTCCCAGGTGGGCACTCCCTTTCCACAGCAGAGTCACCTGATTTCATACGGTCTGAGAGTAGCTCTCAGGATGGCAGCTGGGCTGCCAGGGGACCCTAGAGTCGGGGGTCTGCATGATGGCAGATATCTCAGGTATCTTGAATACAGTCCCTGCTACTGCCATCACCTGCCTGCCTATCTGAAAGGTTATATATGTTGTTGTTTCAGTGTGAACAAATACCACCCTGTGAGGACTTTGAGGGATGTTTGCTGCACACCAGAGAAGCAGCAGGCGCTGCATGGGAGGGAGCGGCACTTTCCAACCCAGCTTCTTTGTCCTGGCTGCTCCTCATGGTCATGGAATGAGAGAAGGGTTGAGATTTGCAGGGCCCTCTGGGTCTGTTTGTCCAACCCCTGCTCCAGCAGGGACACCCAGAGCATGGTGCCCAGACCCACATTCAGTGATTTGAAAATCTCCATGGAGGATGCTCCACAGGCTCTGGGCAGCCTGTGCCAGCACTCTGTCACCCACACAGCACATCAGTGCTTCCCGGTGTTTAAATGGAACCTCCTCCTGTGTTCCACTTTGTACCCTCTGCCCTTTGTCCTGGCACTGGGAACCACTGAAATGAGTTTGGCTCCATCCTCTTTGCACCCTCCCTTCACTGTTTATGGACATTGATGAGATACCCCTGAGCCTCCTCCAGGCTGAACAGGCCCAGCTCCCTCAGGCCCTCCTCACAGGAGGGCTTCTCCAGTCTCTGTCATCTTCATGGCCCTATGTTGGACTCTCCCCAGTGTGTCCACGTCTGTCTTGTACTGAGGAGACCAGAAATGATGACAGTACTCCACGTGAGGCCTCGCTACTGCTGATGTCAAGGATCACCTCCCTCAACCTGCAGGCAATACTTTGCCTAATGCAGCCCAGGGAACCGTTGGCCGCCTTTGTGGCAAGGACTCACTGCTGGCTTGCATTCAGTTCTGCGTTCCCCAAGACCCCCTGGCCCTTTTCTGCAGAGTTGCTTTCTAGGTGGTCCCGGGCATGTCCTGTAGCCTGGGCTCATTCCTCCCGGGTGCAGGACTTTGCACTTTCCTTGTTGAACACCATTTGTTGCTCCTGTGGTATTTCCCACCATGTTTTTCCCAAGCCATTCCATCCTGCCCCTGCTTACCTGCTCAGCCAATGGACACAGTGGCTCATGGGTGAGGCCTGGTCTCCCTTGAGCCATCCCTTGCTGCCTTCCTCTCCCTGTGGACACTGACCATAGCCGCTGCTGGAGCAGAGGGGCTTTCTTTGTACTTTGCACAAAGCACTTTGTATCCCAGAGGCTCCTCCAGCTGCTTTCCTTGCAAAGTCACTTGAGGCCTTCTCAGGCATTACAATATCCCCTTCCATGGCTTTGCAGTCATTCTCATGCAAGTTTGATTTTCTCCCAGACTCTTTTGACTCTACTTGTGTTGTCCTCTGAAGAGTCTCTTTGCTCTGCTGGGATATGTGTTTCATCATATCTTCCTCTTTTGGACTATCTCTTTCACTCCCAGGTTCATTTTTGCTATGGTTCTGGGCACCCCTTTATGTTGTGTAGGCCTTTCCAAACCTGTCAGTGGGAAGTCTGCGGGACTGTATGTATAGGACACAGAGTACAGAGGTTTCCTGGTTCTCACTCTGGCACATCCTCTACCCAAGCTTTTGTGGATGAACACATCCATCACTTCACAAAGGAAGTCCTCGAGTTGCTCTCAGGAGTTCTTTCCATCAACAACAAAATGTCCCTATCTCCCCACTCGCTGCACCCCATGAGGCCCCCTTCTTGTCCCAGAGCAACAACTGCAGTGACTCTCATGACTTTGCTGACACACTGCAAAAGCTCCGAGAGCAAAAACTGTAGACTCTTTTAAGCGCATAAACTTTCTTTATAGGCAGGCATCTGCAGTAGAGCAGGGGGGGGGGGGGGGGGGTGTTNGGGGGGGGGGGGGGGGGGGTGTCTTTCTCTTATCACATGCAAGACATAAGATTTTGCTTACAAAGCATGCATTCCTCTCCCAGGGATTTATTGTCCACTGCCTGGATGTGCTTTTGGAAAGACAGACTGGTGAATGCCATGAGCCCTAAGATTATAAAGCAAAATGATTTCCAGTTAACCAATAGAGTCAGTAAACTTCTTTGCTCTTAAGCTCAGCAGGAGCCCCAGAACTTCTTTCAGATGAAGCTGGCTTTGGCTCTGGGCTAATTCATCCTGTGAATAAACAGCAAGTCAGCAAAGCATTAAGTCAGAACACCAGCAGCCACCAAGGACAGCAGGATCAGCTGGGTAGCGTTTCCCTGAAGGTGACCTGCAGAACCCTGAGGTTCTCATTGGTGTTGTGGTGGAGCCATTCGTAAATTTTTCTGTTTGCATCGTGTTGCAAAATAGCTAAGCAATGCTTTAAAACTGCTCAGAGAACAGCAAAAGCTGAAAATTTGTTGCTTGTAAGCAATGCGCATAGAATGTTTTCCCATTAGTTATAGTCTGTTTACAGGCAGAGTGGAGTGTTCCTCATTAAAAGCCAGAAAATATTGGAAGGTGTCTGAAAAATAATCACCCTGCTTAAAACTCCCACTGTGCTCTGGGGCTTGTGCTTTAGCAGAACAGTTTTACTGAGAAAACCCATTGTTTCTTTAAAGAAGAACATTCTGTGATCAACGGCAAACAGCATTTCTGGGGGGGGAAAAAAAAAAAAAAGGTGTTTTCTGCTAGAATTCCAAGACCTTTACAGCACCATGCAAAGATACCCCTCACTGTGCTGGAAACAAGGCAGTGCCTGTGCCGACCTCAGCTCTGCTTTACAGAGTTTAGACACAGCCTATGTAGCTTTGGGACAAATTGTCTCGCTTTCCTGTGCCTCGATGGCTTTGTGCCTAAGCTGGGACAAAGATGACACGTGTTTTCTAGAATTTCATGACCCTTCTTACCAAAAGGTTAACAGTTGGGTGTTCTCTATCCCTCTATTTTATTACTGTGATTTGAAAGGGAACATTTTCCCATGCGTAGACTTAGGCCAGGCATACTTAAGGCTGCCTGCAGTGTTCACTGAGCCACTGGCTTCCCGAGCCTGCACTTTCTGCTCTCAGGTAACCTGGTGGCACTGCAGGAACTCTGCCTGGCTTGTCTCAGGGTTCAGCACTGGCTTTGGGATGCACAGAATATCTGTGTGCTATACTGACCGTGTCCTCAGCACAGGAAGAAGCTCTGGTCTAAACTTTTGGTGCTGTGGCATCATAGCAAGCACTACACTTTCAAAATCAGGGACTGATTTGCTGTCAACGCCAAAATATGAACTACCCAGCACCTCAAATCCAGCAGGAAGCAGAGCACCGCCACCACCGTGCCCAGCAGCAGAAAATCCCAACAGAGATGAAACACATTGATGAGTTGGGTCTAATGTGTGGTTACTGGAAATGAAGACTTGCGTGTATAAATTCCTTGCAAAGCAGAGGCTGAATATTTTCTGTATGTGATATATCTTTAGATGTATATTTAGCACTTATAGCTCCGTAGCTGGTATAGAGGGGCCTGGATGTGTTTGCGTAAATGCACGTTTACCTACTACAGAGAGATGTTAGTAACACCAGTACTAAAAAGCATTCCTGCACTAAGGAAATCCCAACAAGAGCACCTCTCTAACTGTGAGATAGAGCTGGCTGTTCTCCTGCTAGGTTTGCACAGCCTAAATATGGTCCAACAGATGCTGCTGATGTACTTATCCCCACTGTCAGGTCGTCTAACACACTCTGAAGAGAAAGGTTTCTGTGGGACAGCAGCCATTAACCCCAGCACAGCAGGTCCTCTAAGAACAGTGCTCCCTCCCCTGGCTGTGCTACATACCCCGTGCTTTGCTTCTTGATATTTGGCAGTTTGGGCCGAAAACTCTTGGCAGGACTGAAGTACTGTACGGGGGAATAGTGGTTTTACACGTCCCACCCACTGCTTCTACCCAAATTCCACTTGCTGCATGCACCTATGCTACCACATAGCACACATTAAGCTAGTCAGAATAATATGTATTTATTTTCAGCGCTATTTGCATTAAATACTGGTATCATATATCCATGTCTGAGGTAATAAATTAAAAATAAATTCAAGATTTCAATCCTGTATTTGTGCTGCGTATTTCCCCTACCATTCGTTACACATAATTTGATGCAAACACACATAGTCCGTAATTCCGGTAGTAATATTATTTGAACACAGTCACTTTTTGTTTCACTATCATTTTGCTGAGAATGGTTATTGCATGATACATTTTTAATAGACGTTTTAGTTATTCTAGAATTTCCTATTAAATCACACCTATCAAAGTTATAGGAAGATGGGGATGAAGATGTGCTTTGAGCCAAGGAAGGCAAATATTGAATCAGAGTGATAGCACATACAGCAGGATCGTTGCCTGCTTGCACTAGCGTCCAGATCCAGCAAAGCCACTTCAGTATGTGCTTAGCTTTAGAAAGAACGTATGGGTCGTTTCAGTGACATCCATAGCCTTAAGTGTTTGCTGAATCAAGAACTAGCCAAGCTTGGACGCCTACATTCATAGGCTTGCTTCTTAAACCCTGCTATTTGAACATGATTTTGCTGGTTTCATGTTTTGTAAGATGTTTTGTAACAACCTCTGTAAGATTTTTCATCAGTGAAGCACCCATAGAAGTTTCTAACCTGGTTTATAAATACACTATGAAAAAATAAGCAGCTACGACAACTCTCTTCTACGCGTTTTGTTAAAAGCAACAAACACCTGGTTTGAAAAGTTATTAAAGTAATTCTTTTCCCATGGTAAAATATATTTAAAAAAATAAACTCTTCATTTCAGCATCTTCCATCAAACATAAAAGCTCATTAAAGGGCGAGGCATACCTCAGGTATTTCCATTTATAAATGCAAGAGGTTGAATATATCCACTCCTTTTGCACTTAAATGCTGCTGGTGGTAGTAAGGCCCTTTCCGCTAAGTCTCCGTCGAGCCCAACGTCAGTGAGCTAAAGAAACAAACAAAAATTTGCTTGCATGTAACTTTTTTGTAACCCTGAATTGAAAAAAAAAAAAGAACCCAAACCCTCTCTGCTTAGAAAAAAACTCTTATTTAACTGCTGCCATTAAAAAAGCACACTTCACCTCCGGGGCTTTTTAACTTTCATCAGTGATTCTGAATGCAAACGGTTTCAGCACTCCCTAAAATTACTGTGGCATGCCATCAGACTCCTAATGTTCCTAAGTTGTGCTAAACCCAATTCAGTCAGGAAGCTATAGTTCAGAGCTAGAGCTAATGGTTGTCTCGGTGTTCAAGGTCTACTCCCACCAGGTTTTACTTATTCTATGTTGTAAATGACAGTGCTCATGATGTGATCCTGAAAAACGGTTTGGTGTTATTACCAAGAGCTACAGTTCGTATGAAAGCTCTCCATGCTCATGCAGTGAAGTGCAGTGTTGAAGGGACGACGCTGCTCACTGCAGCCGCCTCGGATTTGGCCACCAGAGAGCAGCCGCGGGGCTTCAGTACTCCACCGAGCTCACGATTGCCATCGGCTCGTCAAACGTTGCCAGCCGGATCTGCTTAGGGGTGGGGATGGAGAGAATTTCCCCTGCGTCAGTCGGAGAGTGAATCCCATTGTCGATGATGTTCGAAACTTCCTCCTCGTGATCCTCGTACAGCGTGTTGATGTGCAGCAGAGGGTGCGTGGGGTTGCAGTTCAGAGCAGGGGCTGGTTCTGCTTTGGCTGGGTTCAAAGTCACACTTGTCGCGGTGGTCGTGGCTATATGGTTATGGTTGCATGTGACAAAAGCCCCGGCAGCAGGCACAGTTCTGCATGTGTCAGATGAGTACAGCATCTCTTTTGCAGGATGAGGGGCATCTAGAAGAAATCAAAAGAGCCAGTTAGAAGACGGGCAGTCTTTGACCCTCCCAGCGCATCACAGAGCAGCGTACTCAGCCAATGAAGGCGGTCCTGCCGTTGCTTTCAATGGGAGCAGGAGAGGACTCCAAAATGAATTTTCTTGGGATCCTCTGAGAAATCCAACAGGGCTGTTTGGTAACAACAGGACTGTAAGCTCAGGGCAATGGGGCAAACAACGAACGGGTGCTGTAGATCTCACTTTCTATGCATGCTCATGCTTCCTAACGTGAATGGTATATTCGGAAAATGAACTTAAAATAACTGAAAAGTATCTTTTACTCTCCTCTACTGTTTGGCAGATGTTTTTTACATGTTATGATTTAATGTTTTGACAAACGTTATGAATGTTGAAATCCACAAGATGGAATTCAAAATGCGCTGATATTTTCAATGGGAAAAAATAGTGGTTACATATTGTAAGCCACTTGTCTTTAGGAAGAACTCAGCAATTTGTCCTTGACTGATGTCTCTTTCCAGAACTTAGAAGTCTGCCTTACCTGATGGACTGCAATGTTGGTCAAAAGCAAAGCTGAATACTTTTAATTGTAATGGAGAGTAACAGAGCCCCAAAACTACAGTAATTATTTTTTGCTCTAAAAATATTCAAGCACTAATTTAGATGAAGGTACAACTGAGACCAGAAAACCCCAGTAGTTTTGAGGAGTTGAAATCAGAGCAGGTGACTGGATAAGGAAAGCTGTAGAATAGCTCACATGCACATCAGGGAGTTGGAGGTCTCTAAGGAGCATAACGATCTGGAAGTGACAGAAACTTTTATACCTCAAATCACTTCTTTGCTGGGCAGTGGGGTGACGGTGGCTGTCAGTCTGTCGAGGCCCAGAGGGAGGTCTTAGCTTGTAATGAGATGAGAGCCATTGCTTTAAGTACGTACAAATCTTCCCACATAGTGTTTCTTTCTTATGTCAGTAGCTTACAAAATCAACAAGAAGATACATATCTGCCTGTCAGTTTATCTACTGATGGCTTTTATTAGTGCCTACACGGCTTTCCCCATCACTCTAGCATACAGCAATTGTTGATATACTTGGAAAAGTCCTTCAAGGCAGAAAAGGAGTTGCATTTGCAAGACACACACAGGGAGCTGAGGCACAGGAGGAGCGTCTCTTGTGAGGCCACAGGAGAAGTGAATAGTTGAATTTCTGAATTCCAGACCAGCACCCACATTTCATACCATTCATCCTCTGGTGCACATGAGACACAGGGCAATTTAAGATGGCTTTGGGGTGAAGAACAATATAACGTGAGTTGTGCCTTCACAGGTGGCAAATGCCAGTCCCTAAGAATTGGTAGTTAAAAGAGATTTTTTTCTATATAACTTGAGAATAAGGCCGATTTGAAATATGCCAGATGCTGGTGGACCAGGAATTTAGAGGCTGAACTCTCCTCATTTTCTTATCAAGGCACAACAACTTTAATAGCTGTGAAAATCTGCTTACATGTGAAAAGCTACCCGCAGCAATAACATGCAGGCTGTTTTGTACGGCTCTACCTGAAATAATGCTTATTCTCCACATAGAAGTATTCTGATAAAGAGAGAGAACTACAGTTTCCGAAGCCTACATGTCCAAATATTATTACTTATCCCAAAATCTAGCAAAGCAGGTCAAAAGGTTCAAATGAGCTTTGCGTTTCTGAGAACCACTACAAAAACCATGGTCTGTGAAGGTGGTACCGTCATTATGATATACTGTACCTTTGAGAGAGGAGGTAACGTGTACGATGACATTCTCTTCCTGGTTTAGAAATCCACCCTCTTGGCTTTTTGATGTAGGCATCGAGGGGATGGCTGGAATCTCTGGCTTGGTTTTTTTACTGCTAAGTATATATGGATGTACATCCAAGGAAAAGTGCCGCGTGTGCTTCTTCTCACTGCCTGTGCTCGGGACGGCGTTTGACTCAGTTTTATGAGCTGATGATTGCTGTGAGGTTTTTGCAGCAGATTCCAACAGCGGGGCAATAAGGCTATCCGTGGCCGTTTTTCTCCGCATGGGCTTAGGCTTTTCAGGCTTATGGTTTTCGACCTTCATAATGGCTAACTGCTCCTTGAAAGGCTGAGGAAGCGGGTTGGTAGTCGGGATCCATTTCATCTTCTTCCTTGGTCTCTTAATGATGAGCTGCTCATTGCCATCGATGTCTGCTGGGTCGACACTTGGGTCTATAGTCTGGATCCCTGAATCACGCATGGTTGGGGTGGCATCATGATTAGACTGGGCCAGTGCCGCCAGCAGCTGGCGCACCACGTTGTCATACATGAGATCGCTCTCGTTTGTAATAAAATCCAGACGGTTCAGTGATTTTATGTGGTCCCGATTCTCATTACAAAACATGGCCAAAATATTGATGTCACAAAACTGGGACTTCTGCCACTGTTTCTTGGTCTTTATTCCAACTTTGTTCAGTTTATCAAATATGAAGTTGGACTTGCGAAATATGAAGAGGTGAATTAAGTTGATAAGGATGATCAAGTTCATAAAGCAGAGGAGAAAGATATCGACGCCCGCAATAATCCGCTGGAGCTGGACAGATGGCAGCTTACAGTTCACTCTGATGTGCAATTTGGAGCTGCTTGTCTTGTCTGGAGGCTCTCCTAGAGCGCACGTAAATTCATTTTGCTTCTGCGTAGCATAGTAGGTGGATAAGTATGTAATTGGTATGATGCTTAAAAAGATGATGAACAAATGTCTCGCGAGATAAAGCTTAGCTAAGAAGTTACTTCGTCCCCTTCTTTCCAGGTATTTCTCAAACAAGTTCTGTTCAGGGCTTTTTTCCTTCTCTGCATTCTCAATGATTTCTCTTTTCTCTCTCTCTGTGATCCCTGGGCCTTTGGACTGGATCTGTTTCTCTATTTTTGGTGCCCGTCCTTCAGCTGCACGGTGGTAGCAATTATCAATCTCCTGAAGCAAAAAATTAAGCTCTGAAGTCAGTCGGGTGGAGGCCAGAAATTCCCAGCCCAGAGCTGGAATGTACATTATCCCAGCAAAAGCCAGCAGTGCATAAGGTAGGAACTTATGCTCAAACAAGGAGGGCCAGTGGCTGGCATCAACTCCTGGCAAGGCATCTTTTAATTCTGTCCAACAATATCCTCTGGCATACAAGGCTTGATCGCGGGTGAAGTTGTGTGGTGTGTAACAGTATATTGGCTCCTCTGTATAACAGAGAGAAAAGTCACTGCTGTGCATTTAACCTACACAAGGAGCTCTGGAAAATAAACATTTCAAATGATATCAATTTTACTTTACTGTATTTTCACATGACTGTTCATCCCACAATGCACATAAGACAGATCAGCCTGCGTGCATCTTCACAAGCCTACAGGCAAAACTATTTACCTTCATAACGAACCTACACTAGACATGCCAGCAAGGAATAGATACTTTGGTTTAGTTACCTCTCTCAGAACAATACCCTAAGCTAAACTGTGGCCTGAACTCTGGAAATACAGACCCAGTATCCACCATATAGTAGCTCAGCACATTATGTTGGCATATGTGCAAATACTGGAAGGTTCATTTAGGTGAAATTTCAAGTTTATCTCAGCTAAATATGCTTATCAATAGAAAAGTTAGATATGGTTGAAGACAATCTTTTTAATTCTTGTTAACAATGTCTAGTCACTGGATATGGTAAAAAATATCCACTGGATATGGAAAAAAAAGTATAGCAAGAATTATTAGATACACAGGTAATTATACCATTTTTCTCTCGCATCATCTTCAAGCCACAGGCTGCTGGACAATGGGAGGGTTTATGCAAGAAATACCATATGCTTGTCTACTTTCATACTCCTTCCTAAGCATTTGGGTTTTGCTACCCTCATAGACAGGATACTGGGCTTTGACTCAGTAGACACATTTTGTTTTCATGTAATTACATTTTTCTAACAATGGATATGAAAGTAAGACAGAACAACTTGTGAAAGCGAGAATAGCATTCACTGCCCCCAGGAACAATGATCATTTTCAAAACACCCTCTTCAAGTATGAAGACTGTATTTCAATGCTTTGGTAAGTAGAACAAATGGAATATAATTTAGAGTGTTCTTGTATACCTTTAAAAAAACTCTTAAATTGAGATCCATAGCAAGAAAGCACGTTCTCTTGAACTGAGAATTGCTCAAGAACACCAAGCTTGCTCCAGTTCTGAATGCAGTCTACAATTCAGATTGAGAACAGCTCACTTGAAGAGAGTGGTGATACTGTTGTTTTAATAATACAAATTATGAAGAGAAATAATAAAATATTATGTAATTTGATAACACTCAGGAAAATACTAAAAATTAATAGGCAGGCAAAAAAGTCCTAATCCTTCTGGCTTAACAGAAGAATCCTTAGTTGACCAACTACTTCTCACATTCAAGGAAATAAAAACCATTTCCTAGTGGTTTGGTAAAATGTTGACATATAAATGTATTCTCTGATCTACAGAGATCTATACTCCAAAGACTGCGCATTTTTTAAAAGTAATTCAATGAGGATTCTCTCCTAAAAATATAACCAATTTGAACAGGCTTGCTAGAATAGTGTTACTCAAGACAGGATGCAAATTGAATAAGCTCGATAAATTCTTTAAAATCACTTTTCAAAACTATTTTATCATGATCTAGCTTCAACCTTTCTCAGAGAGCTTAAAGCACTGTAATGTTACCAAAATTCCCACTTAGACTATCTTTGTGCATTTACAGTCATCAGTTACAAGAAAAATATTCATTAACTCTCATCTTCAACAATTACATGCCCTCCAAATCCACGATGGGATGCACACACATAAAAGCCAACTCTTAACTATCAAAGAGTTACTGTATTGATTTCCCAGGACGTACACTAGATTCCTATGGGAAAATATTCCCATGGGGAAAACAGACAAGTAGCTTTGAGTATTTCTTGTACACAGAGATATTTTGAATAGGGTGTCCCCGGGCTTAGTAGAATTTCTCCTGGATCTCAGCAGCATGAATACATGGGAAGACAAGAAGTATCCATTCAATTCATCCGTAAGGATTACTTTTAGAATCACGTATCAGCTGCTCCTACCAAAGAAGTGGTAAAAAGTTTACCTCGCTGAGGCCTGAAGGGCTAAGCTGATTTCTGCCGAAATGTTATCTACACAACAATAGTCACTTAATAAACAAACACACGAGCAAATAAAAAGAAAACAAAAATGTCTTAACGCGTTCATTCACGTTGGACAGACCACTTGGAGGCTATCTGCACTCTGTCCACTGATGCTGCTTCAGTGTACAACTTTACAGCTGCACAACTTTAATTTGGACTCCATCATTGGAGGCTACTTCAAAAATGGGACTGCCCAGCTCAGTTATGAAAGCAAATGACATTTCAAAGAAATCTGTTTGCTTTCCTGTAAAATATTGTTTAGATGCACCCACCGCCTGGTAAGCTGTGAGAGATCTCTACTTTATTGAGGTAGCTGAGCACAGTGCCCCATACTGAATTAGTGTTGTTGTTTATTGATGCTGGTCTCATATTTTGTAGCATGCTTATTAAATTGACACAACTTTGATTTTGTGCCAGGTAAATCCCAAGACCCTTCAGATAAAACTCTTATCCCCAGCCAGTGGGACTCGATAATTGATTGATGTGGAGGAAAGGTTCCAATGGAATTTTATTCAAATACTGTTTTCTAATATGTTTGAGTCATACCCACAGTCAGTGAATGCCACTGATTCTGGTATTCTGGTACTGCTATTGCACAGGGGAGTTTAGCTTAACCTTCACAGCACAGGACATGACTCACAAAGCACATCATCACCAGGGGAAGCTCATTCATCTAGACAGTGGAGAGGAGGGAAAGACCCTTCCAGACAATGACTCAAAGCAAAAGACTAATTTACCTGTTGCCTGGAGGAACCTGTCTCTCTTCATTGACAAGAGGCTGCCAAGCAAGATCATCACTCCGTTTAAGTTAGCTTTTGAGAATGCTCCTTAGGCAATAGCAGCATTTTACCTTGTATTTAACATAGCATTAAACACCATGAAGGTGTTTGATCCCATCATACTAGGGCATGGACCGTTTCTCCTCTACTGCAATCTGTGTCAATCAGGAATAAATGAGAAAGAAAAGCACGATGTCAGTAATGAATCTTGTTTGTTAGAAAAGATGGCAGCAACATACAGCTGGATCTTAAAATGCCTATCTGTTGAGCATGGAGGAGTGAGGAGTTGTTCTCACACACACTGCTCACTTAGCTGCAAGCCCTACTTAACACACGCTCAGTTTCAAGAAGAAACATTAGCTGGTTATTTCTGATGCAATGATCTGACGGATAAGCACCATTAAAAAAGCTGTAAGATGTTATCACCATAGCTCTGACACTGGATCACACAATGTAAAAAATATATTTGCTTTTATGTTTATATTCAGAAATACAGAAAGTTTCTACTGATGCTTGTATTTCACCCTCAAGCAGCTCAGGAATTTTTTTTTTCATAGAAGAAATCCAGCTACCATGAAATGTATCTTTTCCCTCACACCCACCAGTTTAATATGGAATAATTATATAACTGTGTAGGAAATTACAGCAGAATAAGGTATGGTCCAGAAAAAATTTTGGAAAACTTAGGGGGCACTACTGTGGTTGAGTGAGTTGGTCCTCTTCTGAGTATTGTCTTAAGTGTAATCTATCCCTACGCAATCCTTGACAGCTACATTCTTGTGAAGTCTGGAGACAGTAATTCCTACCACGTGTGCATCTGCAGCAACAGTGGAAAAAATAAGATAGTACTCAACTAACCCATAATCACTATGGGGAGCTGGAATACTAAACTCAGCACTTCTACATTAAATGTCACGGCCCAATGTAAGATTTTCAGAATAAAATCTCAGGAAGCTCATAGTCTGACCTTAGGTCCACCTACAAAAATGTGTTAACTGCAAGCCAGCATAGGAAGTTCAAGTTTGCTTCAGAACAAAATCACCTGGAATAGCTGAGAGTAAATTCTGTCTTCTGCAATACTTACCTACAGTCACCGTCATTCCCACAAACTCTACCTTTTAAACAATATACTAAGAGATTAAATAACTCTGGGCTAATGTGCAAAAATAATTACCACATCAGAAAAAAACGTACTGATATCAATAGATTATGAAGTATATTATACATTATCCTATACTGAGTAGATTGATGCACACTAGGAAGCTTAGCTTCCCTTTTTTAATATCATTAGATGACCAGAGGAGCACTACATCAGATGCTTTCAACAGTTGTAGATATGTATGTTAGATCCTGCTTGCTGTTCACATAAGTAGTTTCTAGAACTCCATAACACTAATCTTATTAATAAAATATGAGACATCTCAGCAAATATTTTTGGACATACAAACGAGATGAAATAGTCAAAGAGGAATGACTTAGCTGTGGAATATAACTGTGTTATGTCACCTGAAAAATTAAAAACCCTTGAAAGCTAAGTTTTTTCATGTTTCATTCTGCACCATATAATCCTATTGAGTTTAAGTGCTACTTAAACAGGGAAAAATGACTTGCAAACAGTACTGTGCTACAAAGGGCACTTCAGGGAAGTTAGAGAACATGACTGGGAGAAGATAACCAAGGTAGGGAGAGGGATGAATGCAGGGACTGTGCTCAAAAAACTCTGTAGAAAGAAAATAAATGGACTTCATGGGAGGCAGGAGTTAAGGTAAAGCATAGAAACCAGGTACTGCTGAGTCTGCTGCCTGTTAATACATACTCTGAGAAATGCTTGAGAACTTCCAAAAGTGGTGCAAGCTACCACTTCTGCTGTTACCTCCATCAAACGATTCCCCAACCTCTGCATACCCTCAGTAGCTCTTTTCAAGAGCCTGTGAATTACACACCCTTTGTCAGGCTGCAGGTACTAAATGTGTTAAGAATTAAGCATGAAGTGCTTAATTTCACCCTGGAAATGCAACACTGTTAAGTCCTGCAGCTCCTCAAACGAGGGGCTGAGGTGCTGAGGTCTGGGGCTGGAACTCCTGAGCAACTTCCCACTGCAAAAATGAATCTCACATCTGAAAACAGAGTTACCAACAAAAAATCTGGTCATTGCTGAGTTACACCTGAAGATCTACCCCAACACAGAATCACAGAAAAGCAAAAAGGAACCTTGAAACCTACTGAGTCCCATCTTGTTCTAAAAGCAGGGACAACACTGAGTTCAGAGCAACTTGATTAGGGCTCTGTCCAGCCTGAAAACCTCCAAAGGTGTAGACTGCACATGTATCCCACGCAACCTGCTGCAATGCTTGGTTTTTCTCAGGTGGTTTTTCTCTCCCCCAATTTTTCACTTTTGAGAAATGTCCATGCCCAAGAACGAACACAAAAGATACAACTGCAGTGCAAGTGACCAGAGTTCAGCCCACAGCATTACATCTCAGCCCAAGGAAAAGATACCAACAGCACAATCCACCAAGGAAGCCGTGTGTGTGTGTGTGTGCCTGTGTGCATTCATCTATATGCAGGAAGAAAAAACAACTTTGCAAAAAATGTGGGGTGGGAGGTGGTGCTGGTACATGGAGACAACACTGTCAAGAAGACACGATCAAGCTGGGAGTTACTTATCATTCTCCTCAATTTCTTGAGGTTCATTTTTTGCATGTCTTCTTGGACAAATAAGTGAACTGGATCTAACAGAAACATTTGCTGCTGTTTTTCAAATAAAGACAACAATACCAACCTCTTAGTATTCAACACAGTAAAAAAGCCAGACTCTGCTCCTAAAGGACTTAGCCAACTCCATGCATTGGGCAGTTCCTTTGAAGCCAATGAGATTACTCACGGTGCTTAAAATTAGGCATGTGCATCTCTTTGAAGAGCTGACACTGCAGGGGATTCAATTTCAAGCTTCGGAAGCATTGTTACGTGCAACAGGCAAAAGATATTTAAATAAATATGGACAAAGCATTTACAGTGCTTCTGGTAAACATTAAAAAGTAATAAAGGCAAGTATTAGTAATACACAGTATATGTCCCTATATAAAAAGGCAAATGACCCTTTACATCTGCCATATTCCCACTAAAATATATTCACCAAAAGCAAACCAAAGTATAATAAACTGTGTACGCACCCTGTGGCTTCCATCTTTTAGAATTCAGACTGAAAAAGAAATCACACCTCACTAGTCCTCCAGCTAAACTACACGAGTTCAGCACTCTAGACCAACAGTTCAATAACTCAGGTGGAATAGAACCATTTCCTAACAGCAGACAAAAGAAGAAAAAAAACAGAAACTCATTTTTCAGAAAATATAACTGAAAAATGAAGGAGACAAAATTCTTGTGCTTGTTACACCAAGACAAAGGTAAGTGTGTCTCTTGTCCAAATAGCTCTTTGGTAATCTAGACACAAACATGTAGCCTGGCCAAACAGGTAAGCTGCTCGACTCCTGGGTGAGCACCTGAACCCTCATGCTCTGACTCTGATAGGCTCAGTAAGCAGGGCTTACCAATTCTGGACACCTGGGGCTAAGTTACAGTTATGCATACTGTTAAGTTTATTACTTAATGAATACAATAAACTGCAGATTCACCCTGGGCTTTAGTGCTTTCTACCAGTCGGCTTTTCATCCTCTTGAAGAGAGCTGCTTATGCAGATGTTCAACCTGTACACAAAGAAAAGGTGGCATGTCAGTCAAGTTCTCCAAGGAGCAACTTGTAAAGTCCTCCCCACTTGTCTGTAGGGAGAAATTCAGCGTTTAAGTAGGCTCTTTCGACTAGTGGCCAACATAAATGAGATACTCCCTGATTCAACCATAGATGCTAATATGTGTCCTATCACTCTGTTCACCCCTACATTGTATCACCTGTAAGCCACCAAACATACGTGCCTCATTCATCTTGGGTACTAAAAGGAATGCACAAGCAAGCAGGTAAAAAACTGTTTATTTATGAAACTGAAATAATTTATTTTGTAGTTTTCAGTATATTTTAAAAGGCGAGGAAGAACATCCTGAATCCTCTTCTCTCTGGAAGAAGAGAACAAAAAATATTCATGTTACTAAGGTTGAACAAGTAGCCTAAGGAAGTATTATATCATCTAAACAGTAAGCAGATTTTACATGCCAACCATAAGCTTCCATAAGGAATATCAAACTCTCTGCTTTGGATGCGATTTGAACAAATGATGGCTAGTATCCAAATTATCTCACATGAAAAACTCCCTTATTAACAGCTTTATGCCAACTACTTTATTTAAAGGGTACTTAAAGGTTAGGTATTAGCACAACATGAGAATGGACTCCTGAAATCACATTTGTGTATCAGCTGTAGTCACACAGTCTCATTTAACTTACCGGACAAAAAAATAAAGCACTCCTGGAACTAAGCCTTAACTAAGCAAACTCATTAATTCATCAAAACAAAAAACAGTACCTTTACCTTTGTTAGGGAATATTCTTTCCAAAGAAGATAGGTTCCATGCCCACGAAGTCTTCCTAAGGTACAAGTTTCTCCATGATCAACAAGGTAAGGTACAGCCTTTTTTGACCACTCTCTGAAACCACTTGTCCTGTTTAAGAAAAAAAGCTTAAAAAGAAAGTCCCTAAAGAAATGAGATAGGAAACCACTGCTGCTACTAAGTTTAACTGATCCATATCCTACAAGTATTAGTACATTACAAGTATATTCCTGTGCAACCAGCTCTAGGGAACCTGCTTGAGTACGAGAGTTGGACTAGATGATCTCCAGAGGTTCCTTTCACAAAGTCACAGAACTGTAGAGGTTGAAGCATTAGTCATAATGGGTGACATGTAGACAAGCAGTTTCAAAGACTGACAGGTAACTGGTTTCCCACAGGGGTGTCCCCCTATTTACAATATAGGGCCTTTTTTCTTCCAAGACTGTTGCTTGAACAGTATATATTTCGGTTCCCCAGTCACTCAAATGACAATGCACACTTGCAGTGGATATATAAATTCACAGGACTTCATTCCGTACGTTAGAGGCATGAGCTCTTCTAAAATTAGCTGGTATACTGAAGTTCACTTACCAGCAATGTGAGGCTTAACAACCTGCAGTACTGCCCAGAACTTCTCAGGCAAAAAAGATTCCTACACGGTTCATATGTTGAAGTCTGTTACAGTGTTCCAGAATCAGCAACTGTTACATGAAGGTGCAGAACACCTGAAGGAAATCCCTTAGGCTGTTGCTATGGAGAAATACTTCCTCAATAATGAGCTACCATCCACTGTATGATGGCCACGCAGTATGGTGGCAGTGTCATCAGAAGAGCTTATCTACAGTCACTGTACTGTTCACCAACAACATAAGATTTCTTGCTACATTCAACAGCTCTGCGAGAAAAAAGATATTTGGAAGGAAATTACAGTCCTCGTATTTGCAGCTAGAGCTGTTTCCGTACTACAGTGTTGCTTTGTATGATGTTAAGATCCGAAGAAAGATTAGATCTGACTTCAGAAGTATGCATCCATCAAAACACTATTAATGAAATTCAGCCATACAAAAAGGCCTACGGCAGAGATCTGAAATTTACTTCTACAACAACCCTCAATATGAGGAGGTTAAGTGGGATTTGGTGATGTACAAATCTGTGCAGCAGTGGAAATAATTTGTGAAAAATACATGTCCTAATGTTATCTAAAGATCAAAAAATATTTTTGGGCAATTCAAAAATTGCCCTCCAGAGAGATAAAACCCCCAAAGCAACTACACAGATGCTGAGTCATGACTATGATGTGAACCAGAGCAAACTGCAAGAACACACAAATGCCAAAGTGTAATGATTTATGGATGTCCTGTGCAACTGATGAGAGACAGGGGTGGCTTCTTAAATCAAGGGTGAAGTACAAAACACAAAGATAGGAAACAGCAGGTTTGTTCTACTGCATTATTGCATTTTAATGATCCGAAATGAAAAAAGCTGGCACGTTTTAAACACCTGGAATATGTCTCAAAAAATACTGCAAGTAGTTAGCTCATTAGGTGGTTACATTATTTTAACGTCACAGTATTTAGAGGCAGAGATTACTGGTCTACTGCTTTTGGAAAATAATGATCCCTCCATGGCAAGGGAGATGGAGCTTTAAGGGGTCCTTCAACCTAAGCCATTCTATGATTCCATTCTATGATCTATGCATAGAAAAACTGAGTTTCATAAAGTGTCACAACTGTGTCGATCTATCAGGACAGAACAAAGAGCACCTGACCCCAAAGGCTCCCACAGACTCTACAACTTCCAGTGCAGAGGTTTCCAGCCCTTCTGTGGGCTGCAGATCCCACAGAAGACAAGGCACCTCAACCTCAAAAATAATTACTTCAGCATATGGCTGAAATGCTCCAGAAATAGTCACAGAGCTCCAAGCTGCAAAAAAGTACTCCACAGATCTCAGGAACAGTCTGCACTGCTGCTCTGGTGACTTCTTCAAATCTGCATGATGGGTACAGTGCCAGAAAAGAAAAGCAAACAAATCCCAAACCTTGCTATCATAAGAAGTACCAGAGTATTGCCAAATTCAAATGCAAGGGCGTAATGTACTAAATCCTTTACGATGGAAATATCTGCACTCCTTTCAATGTTTTCTTAGAATAAATCCTGTACCACGTGAAACAAAAGAAGCCTCTAAAAGAATGATGCCAGTCTGCTGTGACATAATTCAGCTTTTGTAATGCAATGTGTAGTCCTACCCAGTTTAGCAAGAAAAAAGCTCCTCGGTAACTCTGAAGAACAACCTCAGCATTACTCATTTATTCAAAGTGCTCCCTCTTGAGTAAGATGAATTAATTAATTAGCTCTTAAAAATAATTTTGACTATTTACCTGTTCAGACTGATGAAGTTATCTCAAAGTATGCATTAAGTTGAGCCTCATCCACATCTCGTATTTCTTCACATACACGACATACACCACATGAAAGGGTCAATGGTGCAGAAAAGGTCAAAGTCAGCACAAAGAAAAAGATGGCACAGATGTGTCAATGAACACAGAGACTGAATTCACGATATAAAAATGTTTGTGGCCTCTAGAAATTGCAGTAGAGTTATTACCTATGCATTTCCTTTTATATCCAACATTCCACTGCATTACTGCAAATCTTTATGTGATCCAAACACACAGAAAGCCAGCTTGCATATCTCATGTGTACCTCCTGTGCACCTGTGTGTGAGTGAGAACTGCCCTTACCCCTTGGGAAGAGCTCCAGCAGCAGTGCAAACAGCCAGCAGCTGAAGCACAGTCAGCCTGTGGTTGCTTGTAGTACTCCAGTTCTTACAGAAACACATCATCAGAAAGCACTGAAATAAGTGGTACTGAGACGCTGCCTAACTCCTCTCCTTGCAGCTAGTACTACTGCCTCAGACCCAATTCCTGCAGCCATATCTCACATATATAACAATTTTGCTGTGTGCTTTTACCACTAATAATGTGGAAAAATGTATTCTTCACTTTTTTTTTAATTTTTATTTTACATGTTTAAGTGCAGTTAAAGAGTAGAAATGGAAAATGAGCTCAAAAGCCAGCTAACACTCAGGTCAGGAGAGTGAGGGTGTGTAAATATGTTGCCCACAACCTGAAACAGAAATACAAGTTAGAAAAGTTGACCAGAAATACAAATTAAAATTCCATCTTTTAAAACAGAAATCCTCAACATACACTATTTCAAACACACAGCAGGTGACGTGCATAATGACACTGAACTGACACACATACTGTATGCCACGGCAAAGCGGGCGCCACTTCTGCAGAATTATTATAAACCAGAAAATTAAATGTAGAACTTGAACTGACCCTTCACTTCACTTCTGCCTCCCTCCACCACTTCCCCGTGAGAATTTTCTAGCACAAGGGTGGTGAGAGGGCTGAGCTACGTAACTGCTAAGAGACACAGAAATCCAGTACTTATGAGCAACTTGTTGGCATTTGCCTGGCACTGATTGATGAACGTAGCAAGAAATAAATAAATAAATAAATCAATGCCACAGCTTGGCTTCTGACTATGGTATAATAATCAACAGGATGACTGTTTTGCTTTATTTTAATAAAGTATTGGTATTGAACAACCGAGGAAAAGCAAACATGACTGCAATAATAGAATGATGCACTGGGAATAGAAAGCACAAGG
This sequence comes from Odontophorus gujanensis, assembly GCA_013399175.1. Taxonomy (NCBI): domain Eukaryota; kingdom Metazoa; phylum Chordata; class Aves; order Galliformes; family Odontophoridae; genus Odontophorus; species Odontophorus gujanensis. The sequence continues at coordinate 58,573 of VXAB01008331.1, read as the reverse complement.
CACTATACATGAGGGATATGACTTAGCAATCACTGTAGTTGACAACATGAATCCTAAAGCTTGGAAACCAAAATACTTCAATACTGTGAAGATGACACGTGACAATAACAGCAATGTATCCTCTTTTGGGGTCCACCTCTCACTGGTCCCTTACAGAGCAAATGTCCCACAGACATTACTCATGGTGTTGCTACTGAACACAGTACAACACCAAACCAGAATATTTAAACATGAAATAAGCAGCTCACAATGAGAGCTAAGTATCTCTTCCTCTACTGTACAAAAGAAGAGTGTCTCTGAATTAAAGCAAATGCCTCAGGATGTTTCACTATACAAGGCTGCCATTCACTGCCAGCATCACTGCCAGCCAGAGGACACAGTATGGCACAAGTCAATGAAGAGCAGTTTTGAATACCCAACAGCCTCCTGCTTGTGGCTGTGGACCGTAGATGTTAGTTTCATGTGTATTAGTTCCATGGTGAAAGCACCAAGAGTAAAGGACAATAAATAAATAAATAACCAACCATGGAACAATTGATTCCCATCAGATACTGCATGATGCAGCCTAATGCTACACATTCTCTGCATTTTAGAAAGTCACAAACCCATGCTTACTGACTCATGGCTTGCTCCTCTACTGCCTGGCACCTAGCTTGGTTATCTATTCCCACACTGGGACAGTGTGGATTTGATTAGGAATGCCAAATCAGAACTCCACACTCAGCAGTCATGAGCTGTATTTCACTTCCAGTGCGCACAGGAACAAGTAATTGTTTGAGGTGCCCGGGGATAAAAAAAATTAGGCTTTTGAATCAGTAGGTATGAGAAATCAGACTTCCAAGGAACAAAACACAAATACTATGTATGCAGAAGCGCTGCAATAGCTATTATATATTACATATACACGGTGTAATGGGGGTCACACCACTGTGAGGAGACGGTCCTTATTCCTCTGTTGTTTGGGCTGTCTTTGTGTGAGGTAGCTGACTGCTGTTCCCAAGTGACCTTATGATGACCCTATGCCCAGTACAAATATTGCACATGCATTTATTGTAACTATTTTTCTCAGAGTTTCCTTTCCAGGATCACAGTAGCTTGCTGGAAAAACAGCAAAGGAGGATTTGGAGACTCAAAAATGATGACGTAAGTGGTTAGCTGAGGGACTTCCTTTCATCTGATGAAAGAAAGTTTGGGCAATGCAAAGAAAGGCTGTATTTGTTGCTTTTTCAGGAGAGCCTGTGCAAGCATTACAGAATTCGTGATTTCATTTCTAAAAAGTGATGTAAAGATCAGAACTCTCAAATATGAGGACAAATAAATCACTTAGATGAACAGCAAACACATTAACCTAAACAACTGCTTCATCCATGCCATTAGAACAACCTAGTTAAACTCTTATCTTCACTCACAGGAAAACTACATTATGCAACATTTCATTCTACAGACATAAGGATTTTTAAGATTGTACTTTATCTTATAGAAATACGTGTGCCATAACACGCTTTCTCTGCCTTGCATGCTGAGGCTGGCTCACTTTTTATTCCCCATTCTGAGGCCATAACTGAGGCACAGAAGGGCATCAAGAGCAATTTGGGAAGCTGCAAATTGTTAACAACCAAAGAGGAACCTTTAGGCAGGACTTCTGTCAGTAATTTTTGCACTTCTAATATGTATTATATAAACTGCAATATCCAAAGCAAGAAAACAAAGTTTGTTTCTTTGGGTTTTTTTTAAGTATCAATGGCAGTGCGTGTGTGAAACACAGCACTAACAGCAGAATGAGGAACAAGCATGCAGTCAGCAGGGCTATTGCTATGACCACACTCAGCGTCTCCAGATGAGCTTAACTTAGAAAAGATTGAGTAAATACTGTTCTGGTAACAGAGTTGAAACAACTGATTCAGGTCACACTGAAGTTAGCAGGAGTTTGGCTACTGAATCCACTAATCCTGAGCTCTTTCACTCCAACCCAAAAAAGCAACCTAGTTTCATCAGCCCCTTATAGTTCGTACTTTTTTCCTTTTTCTCATGTTATTTTTCTGACTGTAGACCAAATGAACAAACAAAGGACAACAAATAATGTAAGAGTGCTGTCTCAGTGACATAAAGGAGATTTCTGCATTGCCTTGCAATCTGTGTATGGGCAAGACACAACAGGTTACTGCTCTTAAGGAGTAGATGATTTTACAGGGTCAAGAGAGCACACGAGGTCTGTGACTCGGCACAAATGACACTGCTTTTAGCATTTCTGAAACAAAAATCAACTGAAACATTCAAGGCCACAGAGGTGTCTTCCACGGCATAAAACAAACCCAACTGCAGAAACATGGGCAGGCGTGAGCAGTGAATGAAGCCAGTAGATGTCTTCTCTTCCAAAAACTTGCTCAGACCACAGTGTGGACATGCAAAGGAACATCCCCTGCACAAACCTCAGAGTTCTTGAGACTTGTGGCTCCCTCTGCAATCCGCAGCCTCAGAGGATTTGCTCACACAGAGCGAATTACTGCTGTCTGCACAAGCAGTGATTCATCAACAGATTTCTGTCAGCGAACTCACACAACAGTAAGGGCACATACAGAAAAGCACGTGACCTTTCTTGCTCCCAAGGTCAAATTGAGGCCTACTTGCATCCAGAACTGAAAACTCCAGCAGTGTGAAGGCACGAGTATAAGCAGGCACTGTCACTGTCTTCTGTAAGTGCCTTTTTATTAGTGTTTCCTTCCTACAAACCATAGAGAGGAAGGATCCCAGCACTTTAAGGATCTGCAAAAGCAGCAGTTCCCTGCCCCTCAGTCACTGCAAGAAGAGAGTTCTCAGATGCTCAGCAAGCTCATGGAGCCCTGAAAACATGGCCTCATGAAGAGGCCTCTTGATGCCATGCGAAAACATGAAGGTATCATCAACTGTGGCTGAAGAACTTCAATCTATGTTCAAGAAATAAACCAAAATGCTTAAGCTATGATCTACAGAAATCTCCATCCATGATGCTCTTTGCAAGCAGTTCCTCTTCTAGTAATGCTATAGTGAAAGCAAGCATTAAGGACATGTGCATTGGAGGTTAATCCTGCACGTACAGGACTGGGTTCAGAAGCGTTTGGATGGACCGCACGCGGCTAACACCTGCTAGCCAGACAAGCTACAAACTGCCAGCCTGTGTATTAAAGCACTGCTAATTTCACATGGATCTCTACTTCGGAGCTCCAGGGGACCAAGCAAACCACACACTGCCAAGCGTTGCTCTTCAGGCCAACTCATCCTAACGGCAGTGACGGCTACCTGCATCTCTCGCGGCCTGAGAGGCACACAGCAACGTTCTGTCTCAGTGCATCCCACGGCTCATCAACACCTGAGCCGAACTTCCAGGCAGCGCACAGCACTCGGGGGGCAATCAAACCGCCCTCGCCCCCACCCCACCTCCCGCAGCTGTCAGGGCGCGGCCGCCCCGCCCCTCCGCCCTTACCGGCGAAGTTCTTGGTGAAGACGAGGGTGACGAGCAGGATGGGGATGAGGACGGTGCCGATGGTGACCACGCGGTCGAAGGGCAGCTCCAGCTTCAGCTGCAGGAGCAGCGCTGCCAGCGCGCCCGCCTTGTCATCCTGCTGGCCCGGCAGGATGAGCTCCTTCAGCTTCTCGCCCGCCAGCAGCGCGGTGGCCATGTCGGGGTGGTTATCGATGATGTGTTGCATAAGCGGCGGCGGCCTCGCACCGCCGGGCCTCCCCGGGGCGGGCGGCGCGCTGCGGTGCTGCGCTGCGGGCGGCTCCCGGCCTGTGGGGACAACGGCGGCGGTAACGGCGGCGCCCCGTACCCGTACCCGTACCCGTGCCCGTCCCCGTGCCCGTACCCGTGCCCGTACCCGTGCCCGTGCCCGCGTCCGCGCCGCCCCGTGCGGAGAACCGGCATTACCTGGCGGCTGCGCCTCTCCCGGCTCCCGGCGAACGGAACCGGCGGCGGAAGCTGCGGATCAACTCACGCCGGACCTTCCCGCCGGAAAAGGGTCCCCGCACCTCCAGCAGCGACGCGGCCGCTCCGGGCGCGGGGCCGATGCTCGGTGCTGCAGCGGGCGGCCGGCGCCTGCATGGGAGCGCCTGTCGGCGAGGAGCGGACCGGAATGGAGAGCGGGAGCGCGGAGGTCCTTTGAGGTTTTAAAGGGAACGGCCGCAGCCGCCGAGCAACACGTTGCGGGGCACCGGGCAGCGCCGCGTCCCCGTCCCCGCAGGAGGCACCGCGCATGCGCGGCGGGCGAGGGGTGCGGAGGGGCTTTGCCTCGGCAGCCGCGCCGAGCAGGGCAGCCCGGGGCTGTGACCGCACGGTGCTGCTCGGATGCTCGGGTGGTGAAGGATGGAGCTACAGCCAAGCAGGGGCAGCCCTGGAGGTCCCCAACCTGGTGCACGTCAGGATAAGGTGCTCCCGTGCGGGCATAGTCACGGCTGATGGAGCAGCCTGAAGGGCAGACAGAAATCAGGAGGACAGCTTCCAGCTCTGCCTAATGGGAATCGGGTCTGCGCCTTCACAGCGCTGCCTGCGCTTCCCGCTGCCCACGGGCCGGGTGGGTACCCAAGAACATCTCGTGGCCCAGGGCAGAACCCGGGCCACGCTGCACCACAGAGGGACACGGCGTGCTGCAGCACAGCCGGCAGCGATGGCATCTCGACAAAAGCTCCAGGTCACGGCTGCTCCTTGGCTTGCTCCGGGAGCTTTTATTTAGCAGTGCTTAGATGAAAACCGGAGATACGCTTCAACAAACATTGCTGATGTTTTTTCCCTTCAAAGATTGGCAGTTGTCATCCGCAGCACAGCGTGAGTGAGGCAGAGATTTTCATCCGTGCCTCGAAGTTTTCTTTTCCCCACTCGCTGTGAACAATAGTGTGATCCTGTTTGTTGTTCGAGTTTTATTACTCAAGTTTAAATAATGGATGTGAACTTAAAATAATACTTCTACGCAGGGGTCCTTCCATCCAAGCAGGGATAAAATAAGCGTGGCAAGAGATGTCCTGATGGCGACAGCCCTGATGAAGGAGCCCAGACAACAGAAAGAGCTCTGTGGGTGAGAAGGAAGGAGAACTGTCAGCACTGCTTGCTTAGTTTTCCTGCTCCTCACCCTCCATTTGCTCAGTGACCGCAGAGGCAGCCCTGAGGACCAACACTCATTCTCTGCCCTGTGGGCAGAAGGCAGAGAAAATGTGCTACCCTTTTCCCCTCTTGTCCAGGTACAGGAGGTGCTTGTTCAGCAGATTCAGCAGATAGTTCTTGATCACTAGCACTGTCCCTGGCAGCAGTGTGGGCAGGGCAAGGTGGGAAGCAGGGCAGTAAGGAGCTTGCTGCAGTGAACTCCGGAACAAAGCATCCTAGGTGGGATGCACGGTGGGTTTGTTAGATTCTCTTGTTGTGGATGTATTTGGGCCATGCATGCATTTTATAAGCCTCTGAAGCACAGGCTTTACATTCTAACAACAAAGAACTTAAAACTTGTGCCCCTTTTGCACATATTACTGTGTTGTCATTGGGACCATACTGAGCAAGGTGGTCTGACAGCCTGAGCCAGTAAGGCAGAACAGCAGAATTTTGGTCAGACTTTCAGCACTGTGATTGTGTCATCGTACTTTTCTCTGCTGTTGACAATCTTGTCCTGCTTGTAGACAGTGTTGCTGAAAGACTACTTTCCTAATCCTTGCTTTGTAATCTCCTTTCCAAATCCACTCTTTCGCTTTTCCAATTACTTAAAACAAGCTGCTTACTTCTTGTTTTCCGATCTCTATTATAGTTTCTCCTTATTTCTTCCCCTGCCTAAGTCCTTTCTCCTTGTCTGCTGTCAAGATGTTGACGCTGGGTACTTCCTCATGTTTTTGCCTGAGGAAATAGTGCCAGCCTCAAGTAGCACCTTTGAGGAAGCTCAGTGTAAACATCTGTAGAATAGGAGCAGCCATACTGGGTCCATCTAGTCCCATATTTCATCTCCTAGAGTGGCTTAACAGGGCATTGTGACAATGCTGATGTTTTTTTCTTAGTGCATCTCAGCTTCCAGCTATGCTCAGGGAATTTTCTTGATCTTGTGATGATGTAATAACTTCTAGAGTCCATTCTCAAAGTATTTCTTCTTTTCTCCCCTTGAAAATTCTGGCATCCACAGCATCTTTTATTAAGAAATCGCACAGCCTTATAACCTGCTATATTAAAAACAACTTCTTTTGTTCGTTTCAAGCATTGTTTAATTTGATGGCTCCTAGTTATGGAAAAGCATTTGGCTCAATTCCTATCCATCTTTTCCACGACACATGTGCTTTTGCAGACATAGATTCATAGATTCATTAGGTTGGAAAGAACCTACAAGATCATCTAGTCCAACCATCCTCCTATCACCATCCCTACCCACTAAGCTACTAAATCAAATTCCATAGCACCTCATCTAAACGTTTCTTGAACAGCGCTAGGGATGGTGCCTCAACCACCTCCCTAGGCAGGCCATTCCAGTGCCTGACCACTCTTTCAGAGAA